>JAQGDG010000331.1:0-183904 GCA_029844215.1 Przewalskia tangutica
CTTGGGCTGTTCGAGTGTCCTTTTAATCGGTGGGCCCACTCTTGTAGGTATAGAGAGAATCCGTTTAGTGTGACCCGGTACTTTCGAGCGGTGACCCGCGCTTTGCATTAGCCATAGTTATGACGTTAGAATAAAATTGCGAGGAATTAATCTCGCTTTTCTTTGTTAAGGGGTCGAACCCGCGATGCCTCACTGCCCAGCGAGGAGAGGCATCGCCTTGCTAAACAGCACGACCATTGGTAGCCCAATCTTGCATTGGATAAAATGTTGGCTTTTATTTAGTAAGCGTTGAGTGGTTAATTGTTTAAAAGTAATTTTTCGTGGCGTGGTCTGGGATTCGAATCCTCGAAAGCATCAGCGGACCCCCATAGGCACTGGACTGCGGAATCGCCACTCAGAACGTCACTACACGTTTGGAGGGATTTTTATGAAGTAATTCCATCAGTGTTAGAAGCTTAGGGTTAGCTTCACTCCGCCGCCTGCGAGAATGGTAATTAATCTCGCTCCTAACGATGATGCAGAATCGAACCAGAGACCTCCAGCGTGTATCCCTTAGCACAACCTTTGGCCATTGGGCCGTCTTTGTTGGATAAAAATGTTGGCTTTGTTGTAGTTGGTGGTTAATTATTTAGTAATTTTTAGCGCGTGGTCTCGAGTTCAGATCCTCGCTATCAAGCAGACCCGCCAGAAGGCACGGACCTGCAGATAGCCCTCAAACATCCCTACGTTGGAGGATTTTTTTATGATGAATTCCATTAAGTGTTTAGGGGCTTGGGTTAGGCTCTCCGCCCGCTTTACTGCGAGAATGGCAATTAATCTACATACTGGCGTGCTTAGAGTCGAACCCCAGACACTTGTGCAGCTAGTGTATCCTTAGCCCCTCAACGGCGACCGTTGGGCCCAAATCTTATTGGATTAAAATGTTGGCTTTATTTAGCCGTTAAGTGGTTCCCAATTATTTAGTCATTTTTAGCGCGTGGTCTGAGTTCGAATCACTCTTGCATCAATGCGAGACCATAAAAGCTAACGGACCTGCACGGAATAGCCTAAAACAGGCTGGTCACTTACCGCGTTTGGAGGATTTTTTATGATAATTCCATCGGTATTTAGAAGGCTTAGGGTTACTTCTCCATTACTTTTATACGAATGGCAATTAATCTCACACATTTAATGATCATGGGAATCCAGACCAGAGGCCTCGCGCGCGGTATCCTTGTCAGCCAGCCCTAACGCTTTGACCGTTGGGCCAAATTTACATTGGATTAAAATGTTGGATTTATTTAAGCGGTTGAGTGGTTAATTATTTAGTCATTTTTTTAGCGCGTGGTCTCGGAGTTGAATCCTCGCTTATCAGCCAGACCCACTCCATTTGGTTTACAGATATCTCGCGACATCTACACACGTTGGAGTTTTTATGATAAATTCCATCGTGTTAGAGGGCTTAGGGTTATTTACTCCATTCCTGCATTAACAATTAATCCCCTACAGTGTAGAATGGTTGAGACCTCGCATGGTATCATCAGCCTTTCTTTGACATTAGTTAAATGCTTATTTGGATTAAAATGTTGGTTATTTATGGTTGGTGGTTAATTATTTGGTCATTTTAATGAGTGAATCTCAGGTTGATCTGTATCTTGAGACCCCGCGGCTGGACCTGCGGAATACGCCTCAAACGTCCCAGCCACGTTTGGAGGATTTTTATAAATGAATTCCATTGGTATTTTAGAGGCTTGGGGTTAGCTGCTCGCTTCACACCTGCGGAATGACCATTAATCTCGCTCTCTATAACGTGGGAATCGAACCCCGAAGACCTCTATAACTTTTGTGGTATCTCTTATCTGCTAACCTTTGACGTTGGAGCGAATCTTTGTTGGATTACAAATGTTGGCTTTTATTTAATGCGTTGAGTGGTTAATTATTTGAGTGTTTTAAACGCGTGGTCTCGGGTTCGAATCTCTCGTATCATGACACTTATAAGCACGGACATAATCGCCCTCATTTAATACCGTTTGGAGGATTTTTACTGAGTAATTCCATCAGGTGTTGGAAACTAAGGTTGCTACTCCCTGCAGCATAACCAGGCAATTGTTAATCTGCGCTCTCCTGGTGATATGTAGAATCAGAACGAACCTCCGCGCGTGGTATCATATTTAACCTTTGGCCGTTTGGGACGAATCTTTACATTGGATAAATGTTGGCTTTTTATTTGGCCCGATTGAGTGGTTAATTATTTAGTCATTTTTTGGCGTTGATCTCATGGTTGAATCCTCTCGCTATCCCGTGAACGCCCTCATATAAACACTGGACCTGCCAGATATGCTTACTCATTGTCACTGCGTTTGGAGGATTTTTATGAGTAATGTCCGTCAGTGTATAGAAACCGTTAGCTATCTCTTATTTGCCTGTAATGGCAATTAATCTCCTCTTTGGCGATATGGGAATCAGTGGGCCCGAAGACCTCACGTGGCAGTGGTATCCATACGCTAACCAGCTTTGACCTTTGTGGGTGGGCCCGAATCTTTGTTGGATAAAAATGTTGAACTTTGTTTAGCGATTGTTGTTAATTATTATAATGATGCTCTGTTTCCCGTGTCTTGAGGGCGCAGAGTTAGTCGGTTTATGATAGGCACCATAAGAGCTTACATTGTGCGGCCCAGACAAGCAGGCGCTCTAGTTTAGGCTGTGCACAGAACTTGATTCCACAGGCTGGGCTTGGGCACATTGCAAGGTGTCCTTTTTAATCCCGATGGGCCCATCTTGTAGGTATAGAGAATCTAGATTGGCGGCTGGGTGCTTTCAGGAAGGAGGGCCCGACTGACCACTTTTATTCGCCGCTTAGTTAGCGTTCGAATAAAATTGCAGAATTAATCTCGCTTTCTTTGCATTAAGGGGAATCCCGAACCGGTCTACTGCGAGGAGCATCAGCAGCCTAACGGCACTTTGGCCGTTAGATAACTGCTTTTGACAGATAAAAAATGTTGGCTTTATTTAGCGTTGAGTGGTTAATTATTTGAGTCATTTTAGCGCGTGGTCTACGGGTTGAATCTCGTATCAACGAGACCCCATAGGCTGGACTACGGAGATGTCTCAAACGTCCACCTGCGTTTGGAGGATTTTTATGAGTAATTCCATTAGTGTTGAGCTTAGGAGTTGGCTATCATGTTCACTCTGCGAATGGCGAATTAATCTCTTTCCTCTGTACTGATGTAGAGTCAGAACCCAGACCTCCATGCGTGGTATCCGCGCTTTAACGCTTTGACCATTGGGCGAATCTTTGTTGGATAAAATGTTGGCTTTATTTAAGCTTAGTTGAGTAGGTTAATTATTTAGTCATTTTTAGCGTGGTCTGAGGTTGAATCCTCGCTATCAGAGACGGACCCATAAACTGGACCAGACCTGGAAGATTAAATTATAAACATCCTACCACGTTTGGAGGATTTTTATGAAGTAATTCCGCATCAAGTGACTAGAGGCAGGGTTAGCTACTCCATTCGTTCATAGAATGGCTAACTAACTAATCACTTCTGGCTGATATAGAATCGAATTGACACTCGTGCGTGGTATCCTTAGCCTAACGCAGCACGACCCGTTGGGCGAATCTTTTGTTGGATTAAAATGTTGGATTTATTTAGCCAGATTAGTGGTTAATTATTTGTCATTTTTAGCGCGTGGTCTCGGGTTTGAATCCCTCGTATATACTTTGGACCCCACATAGAAGCTGGACTACGGAGATCGCCATATGCTTGTCAACCGGCGTTTGGAGGATTTTTATGATAATTCCATCAGGTGTAGTTAGAGCTTAAGATTTAACTACTCCACACCGCTGCGGAATGACAATTAATCTCACACTTTTCTTTGTTAAAGGGAATCGAACCCTGGTCTCTTGCCGCTAGCGAGGCGTCTTGCTTAACCCTGTACTGACCAAGTTGGGCCGAAATCTTTGACCAGATAAAAATATTTGGCTTTATTTAGCCGTTGAGTGGTTAATTATTTAGTCATTTTTAGCGTCGGTCTCGGGTTGAATCTATCATGTATCAACGAGACCATCATAGGCACGGACTGCCAGATAAGCCTGCGGCATCACTACCGCGTTTGGAGGATTTTTATGAGTAATTCCATCGTGTTAGAGGCTTGGGGTTACTACTGCTCGTCTTTAGCCCCTGCAGAATGGAAATTAATCCTCACTTTCTGGCGTGTGGGAATCGAACCAGAGACCTCATGCATGGTATCCGCCCAGCTAACAGCACCGCATTTGGGCAAAATCTTTGTTGGATTAAAATGTTGGCTTTATTTAGCGGGATTGAGTGGTTAATTATTTAGTACATTTTAGCGGCGTGGTCTCGGGTTCCGAATCCTCTTATCAGCGGGGACCCCATCGGCTGGACACGGAATCACAGACCTCCGATAAAACATCACTGCGTTTGGAGGATTTTTATGAAGTAATTCCATCAGTAATTTAGAGGCTTGGGTTAGCTTCTCCACTTCACCATACTGAGAATAGACAATTAATCTAACTACTAACGCGATGGGAATCGAACACCCAGAGACTTGTATGGTATGCTTAGTTTTGCTAACATTTGACCGTTAGGAATCTTTGTTGGATAAAATGTTGGCTTTATTTAATGATTGAGTGGTTAATTATTTAGTCATTTTTAGCGTGAATCTCGAGTTGATCCTCGCCCATCAACAGGACCCACATAAACTGGTTTCTGGAATATGCCTATACATTTTGTCCTCTCACGTGTTTGGAGGATTTTTATGAAGTAATTCCATCAGGTATTTAGGAAGGCTTAGGGTTGCTTTGCTCTTCACCCCTACGGGAGAATGTTGTTAATCTCCATATCGCTGATGTAAGAATCGAACCCAGAGACACACTCCAGCTTGTGGTATCCTTAGCCCTAACCTTTGACCGTTGGGCCAAATGCTGTTGGATTAAAATGTTGGCTTTATTTAGCCGTTGAGTGGTTAATTATTTAGTCATTTTAAGTAGCGTGGTCTTCGGGTTTGAATCCTCGCTTGCTCAGCAGCGGACCCCGCCGGCTGGACTGCACGGAATAAGCCTCCGACATTTGTCGATGCGTTTGGAGGATTTTTATGAAGTAATTCCATCCAGTGTTAGAGGCAGGGTTGAAAGCTACTCATACGCCGCAGCGAATGACAATTAATCTACTTTCCCCAATGATATGAGAATCAGACGAGACCTCCCGCGTACCATGCGGTATCATGCTTGGCCTAACGCTTAGCACGCCGTTGGAGCCAATCTGTTGGATTACAAATGTTGGCTTTATTTAGCCGTTAGTGGTTAATTATTTAGTCATTTTTAGCGCGTGGTCTCGGGTTCGAATCCTCGCTTATCAACGGACCACTTGCGGCCACGGACTGCGGAATCGCCGCTCGCAACGTCACTACCTGCGTTTGGAGGATTTTTATGAGTAATTCCATCAGTGTTAGAGGCTTAGGGTTAGCTCTCCTTTACTTTGCGAATGACAATTAATCTCCTCTGCTGGCGATATGAATCGGGCAAGACCTCGCGCATGGTATCCTTAGCCTAACGCTGACCGTTGGGCCGTTTAGTTGGATAAATGTTGGCTTTATTTAGCCGTTGAGTGGTTAATTATTTAGTCATTTTTAGCGCGTGGTCTCGGGTTCGAATCCTCGCTATCATTGAACCCACCGCACTGGACTACGGAATGCATACCGCATCCACGCCTGCGTTTGGAGGATTTTTATGAGTAATTCCATCCGTGTTAGAGGCTTGGTTATCTACACCCGCCGCACTTGTAGAATGGCAATTAATCTCACCTGCGTGTGAGAATCGAACCAGACCTCCGCGCATGGTATCCTTAGCACAACCGCTGACCGTTGGGCCGTATCTTTGTTGGATTAAAATGTTGGCTTTATTTAGCCGTTGAGTGGTTAATTATTTAGTCATCGTTTTGCGTGGTCTCGGAGTTCGAATCCTCCTCAGCGGACCCTCCGCGGCTGACTGCGCAGATAAGCTTCATCGACATCCTCTACAACGTTTGGAGGATTTTTATGAGTAATTCCATCAGTGTTGAAGCTAGGGTTTAAGCTACTCACTCTTTCACCCTGCGAGAATGACAATTAATCTCACTCCTGGCGATATGGGGAATCGAACCCGAGACCTCAGCGTGGTATCCTTTAACCTTTGACCGTTGGCCACATGCCAAATCTTTGTTGGATAAATCTTAGCTTTATTTAAGAGTTGAGTAGTTAATTATTTAGTCATTTTTAGCGCGTGGTCTCGGGTTGAATCCTCGTATCATGACCACTCACTTGCTGGACCTCTGGAATCGCATCTCCATTTTGTCCTACGTTTGGAGGATTTTTATGAGTAATTCCATCCGTGTTAGAGGCTTAGGGTTATCTACTCCCTTCACCCGCAGAATGTGCAATTAATCTCACCCACCTGGCGATATGGAATCGACGAAGACCCCTGCATGGTATCCTTAGCTAACGCTTTGACCGTTGGGCCATATCTTTATTTGGATTAAAATGTTGGCTTTATTTAGCCCGTTGAGTGGTTAATTATTTATGGCGAAAGTCATTTTTAGCGCGTGGTCTCGGTTGAATCCTCATTATCAACAGACCTACACTACTGGCACAGACTACGGAATCATATAAACATCCCGCTTTTGTGCGTTTGGAGGATTTTTTTAGTAAGTAATTCCATCAGTGTTAGAGGCTTGGGTTAGCTACTCCCGCCCTGCGAGTGTAATTAATCTCACCTCTCTTGATATGGGAATCGAACCAGAAGACCTGCGTGGTATCATAGCACAACAGCACGGCCGTTGGGCCAAATCTTGTTGGATAAAATGTTGGCTTTATTTAAGCCGTTGAGTGGTTAATGTTAGTCATTTTTAGCGCGTGGTCTCGGGTTCGAATCCTCGCTATCAACGAACCCCTCAAGCACGGACTACGGAATCACCTCCGGCAGTTTGCCCACTGCGTTTGGAGTTTTTTTTTATGAGTAATTCCGTCAGTGTTAGAGCTTAGGAACTACTCCGCCCGGCTGGCAATTAATCTCACTCTTGATGTGGAATCGAACCCGAACTCCGCATGGTATCCTTTGACCCGTTGGGCGAATCTTTTGTTGGATAAAATGTTGGCTTTATTTAGGCGTTGAGTGGTTAATTATTTAGTCATTTTTACTGCGGCGTGGTCTGGGTTGAATCTCGCTATCAGCAGACCCACTCACCTGGACTGCGGAGATCGCGAAACGTAAGTACGTTTGGAGGATTTTTCATGAGTAATTCCGTAGGTGTTGGGGCTTAGGGTTATCTACTCCCTTAGCCACCAGTAGAATGGCAATTAATCTCCTCTTTGATATGGGAATCCAACCCGAGACCTCCCACTTGTGGTATCCTTAGCCTAACAACGACCATTGGGCCATATCTTGTTGGATTAAAATGTTGGCTTTATTTAGTAGTTAGTGGTTAATTATTTAGTCATTTTTTAGCGCCAGTGGTCTCGGAGTTGAATCCTCCTATCCCAGCAGGACCCCACTCTGCACGGACTCTGGAATGGCCCTCCTTGTCCCTAAAACAATCACCTGCGTTTTGGAGGATTTTTATCAAGTAATCTTGATCCATCAGTGTTAGAGGCTTGGTTATCTACTCCACTTCACACATAGAATGGCAATTAATCTCACTCTCTTCTGCACCCGCTGATGGGGGGAATCGAACCTGAGACCTCACTTGCGTAGGTATCCTTAGCCTAACCTTTGACTATTGGGCCATATAACATTTGGATTAAAATGTTGGCTTTATTTGCGTTGGTGGTTAATTATTTAGTCATTTTTACGCGTGGTCTCGGGTTGAATCATCGTATCAGCGGACCATCGGCTGGACTCACGGAATCGCCTCGTGTCACTTACACTGCGTTTGGAGGATTTTTATGATAATTCCATGTCAGAGTGTTAGAGGCTTAGGGTTAGCTACTCCCTTAGCAGAATGTCAATTAATCTCCGCATCTGCGATATGGGAATCGAACCCAGACCTCGTGCATGTAAGTCTTAGCCTAACCTTTGGCCATTGGGCGAATCTTTGTTGGATAAAATGTTGGCTTTATTTAGCGTTGGTGGTTAATTATTTAGTCATTTTTAGCGCGTGGTCTCGGGTTCGAATCCTCGCTTATCGCAGACCCCATAGGCACGGACTGCGGAGTGCCCTTCGACGTCCCTACTGCGTTTGGAGGATTTTTATGAGTAATTCCATCAGTGTTAGAGGCTTGAGGTTAGATACTCCTCGCCGCTATAAAGAATGGCAATTAATCTCCGCCTTTGATATGGGGAATCAGACCCGAGACCTCACACTTGCGGTATCCTTAGCTTAACTTTGGCCGTTAGGGCAAATCTTGTTGGATAAAAATGTTGGCTTGTTTAGCCGTTGTTTATTATTAATTATTATGTGTTTCCATGTATGGCAGAAGGCCACGAGTTGATCGGTTTAACTGCACGCTTCCCGCGGTAACGGCACCCATTCCGACAATCATGACCCGTTTGGAGGGTGTGCCGATTCTCAGGCTTGGGCCTGTTCCGAGTGTCTTTTAATTAAGTGGGCCCTGTCGTAGGTATCTTTTTTGTGGGAGAAATCAGATTTATTGTGGTAATTGCACAAGCGCGAATGACCTTTTTTGTGCCGCCAGTTATTCGAATAAAATTGCAAGGAATTAATCTGCCTCTTTATTGGGGAATCGAACCCACGATCTCGCATGCGAGGAACATCGTCAGCCTAACCTGACCATTGGGCCAAATCTGTTGGATAAAAATGTTGGCTTTATTTAGAGTTGAGTGGTAAATTATTTAGTCATTTTTAGCGCGTGGTCTCGGGTTCGAATCCTCGTATCAGCGGACCCCATAGGCTGGACTCGGAATAGCCTCAATTTGTCACCTGCGTTTGGAGGATTTTTATGAGTAATTCATCCAGTGTTAGGAGAAGCAGGGTTGTTACTCCTTCCACCTGAATGGCAATTAATCTCCTCTCTGCGTGGGGAATCAGACCAGGACCTCAGCATGGTATCCTTAGCCTAACCTTTGACCGTTGGGCGATTCTTTGCATTGGATTAAAATGTTGGCTTTATTTAGCGTTGAGTGGTTAATTATTTAGTCATTTTTAGTGTGGTCTGCGGTTGAAGATCCTCTCGCATCAACGGACCCATAGGCTGGACTACGGAATCGCCCTCGACTTGTCCTACACGTTTGGAGGATTTTTATGAGTAATTCCATCAGTGTTAGAGGCTTAGGGTTAGTACACTTATGTCTGTGCCCCTGAGAATGGCAATTAATCTCACTCTCTCGCGATATGGGAATCGACAGACCTCATCATGGTATCCTTAGCCTAACCTTTGACCGTTGGGCCAAATCTTTGTTGGATAAAATGTTGGCTTTATTTAAGCGTTGAGTGGTTAATTATTTAGTCATTTTTAGCGCGTGGTCTCGGGTTCGAATCCTCCAATCATGGACCCCAGGCTGGACCCTTGAATCCTTGCTTCGACATCCCTACGTGTTTGGAGGATTTTTATGAGTAATTCATACGTATTGTTAGGCTTAGGGTTAGCTTACTCCGCCGCACTGCGGAATGGCAATTAATCTCACCTCTCTGGCGATATGGGAATCGAACCCAGACTCTCCATGTGGTATCCTTGCTAACAACTGACCATTGGGCGAATCTTTGTTGGATAAAAATGTTGGCTTTATTTAGCCGTTGAGTGGTTAATTATTTAGTCATTTTTAGCGCGTGGTCTCGGGTTCGAATCCTCTGTCAATCAGACCCCTCGCCCTTGACTGCGGAATGCGCCTCGACTTGTCCTACACTGGAGGATTTTTATGAGTAATTCCATCCGTGTTAGAAGCAGGTTAATTACTTCACCCTGCGAGATGACAATTAATCTCACCTATGGCGTGTAGAATCGAACCCGAAGACCTCACACACGTGGTATCCTTAGCTAACCTTTGACATTGGGCGATTTATTGGATAAATGTTGGCTTTATTTAGCCGTTGAGTGGTTAATTATTTAGTCATTTTTAGTGGCGTGGTCTCAGGTTGAATCCTCCTTATCAACGGACCCCTCCGGCTGGACTCAGGAATCGCCTCAAACGTCCTCTGCGTTTGGAGGATTTTTATCAAGTAATTCCATCAGTGTTAGAGGCTTAGGGTTAGATACTCCATTCATTTGCCAGAATGGCAATTAATCTCACTAATTGATATGGGGAATCGAACCCGAGACCTCCTACACAGCTTTGGTATTCACCATGGGCGAAATCTTTTTGGATTAAAATGTTGGCTTTATTTAGCGATGAGTGGTTAATTATTTAGTCATTTTGGCGCGTGGTCTCGGGTTCGAATCCTCATATCATGGACCCCATCGGCACGGACTCTGGAATCGCTCCTCAAACATCACTGCGTTTGGAGGATTTTTATGAGTAATTCCATCCGTATTTAGAGGCTTAGGGTTGCTTCTCCTGCTCGCAGCGGAATGACAATTAATCTCACGCGATATGGGAATCGAACCAGACACTCCACATGGTGGTATCCTTAGCTAACCTTTTGACCGTTGGGCCAAATGTTGGATTAAAATGTTGGCTTTATTTAGCCAGTTGAGTGGTTAATTATTTAGTCATTTTTAGCGTGGTCTCGTTCGAATCTCATCCATGTCATCCGACACTCAGCGCTGGACTGCGGAATGATCGCCTCAACGTCGACACGTTTGGAGGATTTTTATGAGTAATTCCATCCGTGTTAGAGGCTTAGGGTTAACTACTCCACCTGCGAATGACAATTAATCTCATCTGGGAATGGGAATCGAACGACCTCACGCGCATGGTATCCTTAGCCTAACGCTTTGACCGTTGGGCCAAATCTTTGTTGGATTACAAATGTTGGCTTTATTTAGCCGTTGAGTGGTTAATTATTTAGTCATTTTTAGCGCGTGGTCTCGGGTTGAATCCTCCTTATCAGCGGACCCACTGCGGCTGGACTGCAGGTCGCCCGCAAACATCCCTCTGCGTTTGGAGGATTTTTATGAGTAATTCCATCAGTGTTAGAGGCTTAGGGTTAGCTACTCCTTCACCCCTGCTGGAATGACAATTAATCTCCCATACTGTGATATGGGAATCGAACTCTAAGACCTCTTGCTTGTGGTATCCCTTTAACCTTTGACCGTTGGGCGAATCTTTTGTTGGATAAATGTTGGCTTTATTTAGCGTTGAGTGGTTAATTATTTAGTCATTTTTAGAGCGTGGTCTGAGTTCGAATCCTCATCAACAGACTCCCTGTACACGGACTACTGGAATCGCCCGATCTACTACGTTTGGAGGATTTTTATGTAGTAATTCCATCCAAGTGTTAGAGGCTTAGGGTTATCTCACTCCGCTTTACAGAGAATGGCAATTAATCTCACTCTGTGATATGGGGTCGAACCCAGACTCTCACATGGTATCCTTAGCCTAACCTTTGACCGTTGGGCCGTATCTTTTGTTGGATTAAAATGTTGGCTTTATTTAGCCGTTGAGTGGTTAATTATTTAGTCATTTTTAGCGTGGTCTCGGTTTGAATCCTCATGACCCACTCCGGCTGGACCTCTGAGAATCGCCCTCCATCCTTACCACGTTTGGAGGATTTTTATGAGTAATTCCATCGTGTTAGAGGCTTAGGTTACTCCCTTCACCCCTTTGCGAATGGCAATTAATCTCACTCTGCGATGTGAGAATCGAACTGAGACCTCGCGTGGTATCCTTAGCTTTAACCTAACCATTGGGCCAAATCTTTGTTGGATAAAATGTTGGCTTTATTTAGCCAGTTGAGTGGTTAATTATTTAGTCATTTTTAAGCGCGTGGTCTTGGGTTCGAATCCTCGCTGTCAGCGGACTCCTACCTGGACTACGGAATCGCCTCCAGCCACTACGTTTGGAGGATTTTTATGAGTAATTCCATCGGTGTTAGAAGCTTAGGGTTAGCTACTCCGCCCGCTTTGCGAATGGCAATTAATCTCTGTTGATATGGAATCGAACCAAGACCTCATGCGTGGTATCCTTAGCTAACCTTTGACCCATTATCATCTTTATTGGATAAAAAATGTTGGCTTGTTTAGCCGTTGTTTATTATTAATTATTATGTGTTTCCATTATATGTGAGCACGAGTTGAGTCGGTTTAATAGGCACCATAAACTCAGAGCTAGACAATCGATACCGTTTGGAGGGTTGCACAGACGATTACTCGGCCCGGGCTTGGGCTTATTAAGTGTCCTTTTTAATCGATGGGCCTCTCTTGTAGGTATAGATGAATCCGCTTATGGTACTCGAGCGGGGCCGGCCCAACCTTTATTAATCCGCTTGGTTACAACATTAGAATAAAATTGCGAGGAATTAATCACCTCCTCTTCATTAAGGGAATCGAACCCACGGTCTCCTCGCGAGAGCATCCTTAGCCTAACGCTTTGACCATTGGGCAAATCTTTGTTGGATAAAAATGTTGGCTTTATTTAGCCGTTGAGTGGTAAATTATTTAGTCATTTTTGCCGTGGTCTCGGGTTCGAATCCTCTATCAACGGACCCTCTCGGCTGGACCTACGGAATCGCCTCGCCATGTCCTACACGTTTGGAGGATTTTTATGAGTAATTCCATCCGTGTTGAGGCTTAGGGTTAGCTACCTTCTCCGCCCTTGAATGGCGTTAATCGCACTCTGGCGATATGGAATCGAATCCAGGACCTCCACGTGGTATCCTTAGCCTAACCTTTGACCATTGGGCCAAATCTTTGTTGGATTAAAATGTTGGCTTTATTTAGCGTTGAGTGGTTAATTATTTAGTCATTTTTAGCGTGGTCTCGGAGTTCAATCCTCCTTATCATCAGACCCCCCCTCCGGCCTGGACCTACGGAATCGCCCTCCGCTTGTCCCTACACGTTTGGAGGATTTTTATGAGTAATTCCATCCGTGTTAGAGGCTTAGGGTTAGCTACGCTTTTCACCCCGCGAATGGCAATTAATCTCACCTCTTGATATGAGAATCGAACCAAGACCTCCCACATGGTATCCTTAGCCTAACCTTTGACCATTGGGCCAAATCTTTGTTGGATAAAATGTTGGCTTTATTTAGCCGCTGAGTGGTTAATTATTTAGTCATTTTTAGTAGCGTGGTCTCGGGTTCGAATCCTCATATCAACGGACCCCATAGGCTGGACTCTGGAATCGCTCCGCATCACTACATGTTTGGAGGATTTTTATGAGTAATTCCATCCGTGTTAGAGGCTTAGGGTTAGCTACTCCTTCGCCCCTCGAATGACAATTAATCTCCTCTGGCATTATGGGGAATCGAACCCAAGACTCTCACACATGGTATCCTGCCTAACCTTTGACCATTGGGCCAATCTTTGTTGGATAAAAAATGTTGGCTTTATTTAGCGTTGAGTGGTTAATTATTTAGTCATTTTTAGCGCGTGGTCTCGTTCGAATCCTCATAATCAACGTACCCCATAGGCTGGACTCTGTGAATCGCCTCATTGTCCCTACACCTTTGGAGGATTTTTATGAGTAATTCCATCCGTGTTGAGGCTTAGGGTTACTTCTCCTTCACCCTCGAATGACAATTAATCTCACCTCTGGCGATATGGGAATCGAACCCAAGACCTCCACACACGGTATCATTAGCCTAACCTTTGACCGTTGGGCCAAATCTGTTGGATAAATGTTGGCTTTATTTAGCGTTGAGTGGTTAATTATTTAGTCATTTTTGGCGCGTGGTCTCGGGTTCGAATCCTCCTTATCAGCAGACCCCTACGCACGGACTGCAGATCGTCAAGCTTGTCCCTACACGTTTGGAGGATTTTTATGAGTAATTCCATCCGTGTTAGAGGCTTGGTGTTGGGCCTCCTCCACCCCCGAATGACAATTAATCTCACCGCGATGGACATTGGGAATCGAATCCCAAGACCTCCCATGCATGGTATCCTTAGCCTAACCTTTGACCATTGGGCCAAATCTTTGTTGGATAGGTTTAGGGTTTAAGTTTAGGGTTTAGAGTTTAGGGTTTAGGGTTTAGGGTTTGGGTTTAGGGTTTAGGGTTTTAGGGTTTAGGGTTTAGGGTTTAGGGTTTGGGGTTTGTGGTTTAGTTTAGGGGTTTAGGGTTTAGGGTTTAGGGTTTAGGGTTTTGGGGTTTGGAGTTTGGGGTTTTGGGTTTGGGGTTTAGGGTTTGGGGTTTAGGGTTTGGGGTTTTGGGGTTTGGGGTTTAGAGGTTTAGGGTTTTAGGGTTTAGGGTTTTGGGGTTTTGGGGTTTGGGGGTTTGAGGTTAAGGGTTTGAGGTTTAGGGTTTAGTTTTTTTTTTTTTTATATAAATAATCCACTAGGCTTGTGGGCCTAGGTTATTTTATATATCAAAAAGGAAAGTACATGGGCCCCGTAGGGGAAATACACGCTATCGCGTGAGTGCAAAAGAAAGAAGCAATAATCAAATAAGCATGATCATCACCGAGTTTATAACATACTCGATGATGATACTACAAACGCGATACAAACAAAATGAAGATACAATGTAAGCCTAAAGCTATAAGCTACCTCCGCATACAAAGTCTTGATACAGTGTCTCGTCTCAAATACTCTAAAAATGATCGTGTAAAGAGTCTCGGGTCCGGATGCGGATGCGGATCTAGTGATGGATGAGGTTGCGATGTGTAATCTCGGAGCGGAAGATTCAGATTGGAATCAATGGGGTTGGTCATTGACCGAAGCATTGCATCTGTCGTGGCCCCGAGTGTCCGATCTAACTTAGTATCCATCTTCATGTATTTATCATTGCTGGTTGTGTCATATCTGCTATCATCTGTTGCTCTAAATGCGATGAAGAGTGTAGGGATGATGCTGCAACTGTACCTTCTGAAGAGCCTCGTAATGATATCAAAGATGGGCGTAGTTGTTCGTGCTCGCCAAACTGCCTTTTCGACGCCAATCGTGCCTTTCTCGCATCCATGAATATGTTGATAAAATCGCACCGCTTGCTCGATTTATCACCATTCGCGACCTGGTCGAATATCCTATCCAACATCCAGGAATAGATATCAAACCAATCGGTGAATTGTAGCTGTGGGATCTCCTTACCCTCGAGTATTATGCCCATAAAAGGATCTGAATCCTCTATAGCAAAAGGCGTTGCCTCAGGAGTGAAGTCTCTTATAGCTGGTTTGTCAACCACTGTATCTCTATCCTCATCAAACAAGTCAGCCATGTCAACAAAATTATCATCTTCGTCAACCATGTAATCCTTGCGGGTATCAACCTCCACCTCAATATCATCATTATCAGCAATAACAAGCTCATTACCACAAATTCTCCCCACACTACCGGAAGAGGGAATGCTAGTACAAGCTTGGTTCAACGGTACAAAATTCTTGGCTAGTGAAGGTAGCTCAAGATTAATGCCAATCAAGAATGGGTCCCGACGAAGGATACATTTTGGTGAAGTAGGGGATGAGGGTGCGGAGGAGAATATAGGGCGTTTAGATTTGGCTTTCCCAATATCCAGTGGGGATACTGGATGAGTAAGGGTGAGTGGAGGGAAGGGTGTAGTATCTGGAGGAAGTGTAGGTTCAGAGGGAGGTTGGATGGGTTCCTGTGGAATAAGGGATGTGACGTCGGGTAAGGATAGGTGTGGAGTGGTCTCTGGTGGGTTTGGCTCAATAGGAGGGGGAGGGTGGGAGGTCTCAGGTGGGGTTTGAGTTGTGGTAAGTGGCTGGGTTATAGTAGGGCGGCTGGGGATAGGTAAGGCAGAGGAGGTGCTAGCAATGGTGGGAAGGGATTGTGCCATGAATTGAAAAGGATGGGTGTTTTGTTGATGGATTGGAGTAGGTGTGGGGGTAGGTAATGGATTGGGGGTTATTGGAATTTCTGGGGGATGTGCTATAGAGACTTGTGTGTTTTTGTTTGGAGGGTTTAGGGTTTAGGGTTTAGGGTTTAGGGGTTAGGGGTTAGGGGTTAGGGTTTAGGTTTTTTTTTTTTTTTTTTTTTAGTAATAATCTAGGCACGTTGCCGTGTTGTTTATTAATAGAAATGAAAAGGTGCCTGAGGGAATTACAAACTAATAAAGGGATAATCGCTACTTGCAGCTAGTCTGTCACGAAGCAAAGGTCTATCCGAATGTAAAAGAAAGAAGAAGCTAAAATCGTGTAGTTATGATCATCAGAGTTTATAATGCACTCTATGATGATATTACAATTGATACTAAGGAAGAGTAGTAGTATAAGAACAAAGCTAGGAGAACTAAACTCAACTTATAAAATCTTCTATCCTATGTACCCTTTCTTTGTCTTCTAGTAGTCCATGGTATAGAATCATTTCTTCTTTGATCTTGTTGTAATGCAATGGGATTGTTGGCTTACTAGCTTCCTTCCGTTGGCTAAGATTATGTGTTGATGAATTCCATCCTTTCTTAGTGGGTAGGTATTCTTTGCATCTAATCTCTTCATTTCTTCAAACATATTTTCAGGGTCAGGGACACCATGAAACATGTGTCCAAGTGCAATCTGAAGCTCTTCATCATCTAGAATGTCTTCCTCTGAATCTCCATCAACAGCTAGTGGGCTTGGTTACGTTCAAACATTTCCATGGCCCATTCGTCTATCTTCCGAGGACAAACATCTCAAATATTCCTTTCGGTACGAAGTGAGCATTTCACCGCTTAGGTGTTCTTTAAAACATCCTCAAACTTTGTCATACCACGTAGTCACCTTCCAATTCCATTTCCTTATCAAAGGCCTCCCGAAGTAATGCTATATCAGATTCTGACCACTTGTGCTCATAATCATTATTAGAATCTTCTCCATCCGTCTCACACCACTTCATCCTTACACTATCAGTATCAAAAGATTTGGCAGTGGTAGTGTTATTGGAAGGTATATCTGATGAAGATTTATTTAAAGTACAAGGTTGTGGAGGAAAGAAGGCATTTTAAGCCAATTTTGAGCAAAGGTTTTTGAGGTAGTGGGCTTTGAATTATTCATGGGTTTGGTGTTTGATTTTGTTTGGGGTTGAGTAGTGGAGCCCGTATCTGAAATAGAATTTGGACTTGGGTTTTCTTGTATTTTTTGAAGTGTGTTTGGGCTTTGGGTTTGGGCCTTTTTATTTAGACGTTTTAAGGTAGTAATGGTTTGTGGTTGGGGTTTTGGGTCGGGGTGGGGACTTTTTTAGAGCGGGGTTTCCGGTGTGGTTTCAGGGTCGGGTCGTGATTTTGGTGGGTATCCGACGGTATTAAGGGGGTGGTATCGACATTGGGGGGTGGGGATTGATGTCTGGACCAGGGTTTAGAGGGTGGATAGGGTAGGTGGGCCACGGGGTTTAGGATAGGGGCAGAATTGGATCTTGTTAATGGGTCGGGTCGGGTCAAACCCGTGGGTCGGGTTTTGACGTGATTTGGATAGGGGTTTTCGGCATTTGGGGGTTGGTCGAGGGGGGTGGGGTGATCTGTGGGGTCAAGGGTGGATCTCAAAAAGTGAAGTTGAGATCGGGTGCGGAGTCTTGTTTGTGGATCGGTCGGGTATGGGTCGGTCGATGTGTTGGGTAGGTTTGTTAAGTTTTGGGTTTTGTAGTGATTTATGTGTGGCCGACGAGTGGGGTGAGTGGGTATGTGGGTGGGGTAGTGGATTTGGTAGGTGGTGGGGTTGGGATATGGGTCATGGGTCGCAATTGGGTCGTCGGGTTGGGGATCGGTAGGGTTTGAAGGGTAGAATAGGGTTTTGGTGGTGGTTTTATCGCGGGGTTGGTCGAGGGGTGGGGTCAGGTCGTGGGGTGGGTGGCGGGGGGTGTTGACTTGGTCACGGTCGGGTCGTGGGTGGTTTCGTTGGTGGGTTGCGGTGGTTTGAGATAGTGGTTTAGGGTTAGTGTTTAGTAGTTTAGGGTTAGGGTATGGGCTAGGGTTTGGCCCAATAGCCATGGCGGCTACTGGGCTAGGGTTTGAGGAAAGTACGACGGGGGGGAGTGGTTCTGGGTTGATGACGGTAGGGTTCCGGCGGTCTTGGTGGCCGCCGGTAGGGTTCCGATGGGTAGGGGGAACGTCGGTGGATTTTCCGGCGCCGTCAAGAATTTTTTTGGTCAAGATTTCTGGGCTATTCGACGGGGGGTTTGGTTTTGACGTACTGGTGGTGGTTCCGACCACCAAGGTGGTCGGAATTTCGTCGGTCACGAAACTTTTAAAGTGAGATTTTGATTTTGGGGTGTGTTTTTTCTCTGCCTTTTTCCGGTGACCACCTGCCAGCCATCGGGGTTGGTTTTTCTGAAATGGACCGTGAGATTTTGGCGTTAGAAGTAAGTGGTTTTTAGGATTACCTTTTTCCAATTCCACCTGAATTTCCGTCGATCCGCCACCATTATCATCCTTCTATGGTCTCAAATCCGGATTAATCTTCCATCACCCTTCAATGTCATGTCCTTGAAGTTTACAATTAGTACAATATTTTGGCAAGAAATCAAACCTAACTTTTTGCCATTTGGTATGTACAATTCCGTTCTTCTTGAATGAGATATGAATTTTTGGAGGATGAGATTTTAATAGATCTACTTCAACCTTAACCCTAGCACAACTTGGCCTAGACTTCTTCAAGGTGGCAGAATCTAGAGTCAAAGGCCTTCCCACCGCCGCCGCAATAGAGAACAAGGCCGAAAGGCCAAAGAAATTCGGTGGTAAGTTTGGAAATGAGATCCATCCCCAAGCAATATTCGATTCTTCTTCTGGATTAAAATCAACATTCCAAATGAATGTTCTCATCAATAACATCTTACTTTTTTCTTTAATCCAAAAACTAGGGCTTGACATTAAGATGTCATAATCTTCTTCAATTGTACAACGATTAAGAATATGACGATTATACAACAACCCTATTTTAACCTCACTTCTTGATCCATTGTTTAGAATTTCCTTCTTAATAAATCGAAATCGACTAACCATTTGAAAACTTGCCAATAACTGCAAGTTTCAAATCTTGTTCTTGAATCATTAAATCAATTTCTTCTTCCTCAAACATAACCATAGGTTCACCATGAAGATAGGTGATATGTTTAAGGGGCACAAGATTCGAGGAGGGGGAAAGGGAGGCGACGGCGGAATTAGGGTTTACCGCCGCCGCCGCCACTGTTCTGGAAAGATCCGGGGGAGTGGGGGTAGATCTGACCATGTCAGAGAAGGTGGGGGGGAGCGTAGTGGTGGGAGGGTGATGGCCGACCACAGGAGGTGGCCGGCCGGTGGCCATGACGGCCATGACGGCCGGAAAAGGTGACGGAGGGGGTAGGTTTGACGCCTTGAGGGAGGAGAGAGGGGAGAGAAAAAAATGCTAAGTTTAAAATTAAAAATATTAAAAAAAAAAATTAAAATGTTGGCTTTATTTAGCCGTTGAGTGGTTAATTATTTAGTCATTTTTAGCGCGTGGTCTCGGGTTCGAATCCTCCTTATCAAGCACCCCTCCGCTGGACTCGGAATCGCCTCCGCTTGTCACTACGTTTGGAGGATTTTTATGAGTAATTCCATCCGTGTTAGAGGCTTAGGGTTAGCTACTCCCTTCACCCTGCGAATGGCAATTAATCTCACCGCTGACATGGGAATCGAACCCAAGACATCCCACACATGGTATCCTTAGCCTAACCTTTGACCATTGGGCCAAATGCTGTTGGATAAAATGTTGGCTTTATTTAGCCGTTGAGTGGTTAATTATTTAGTCATTTTATTATGTGTTTCCCATGTGGCCAAGGCCGAGTTCGAGTCGGCAACAATAGGCACCCTCCCGCTTTAGACAACCTACCCATACCGCTTGGAGGATGTACAACCATTCCTCGGGCTTGGGCCTGCCCGAGTGTCCTTTTTCATGGGCCCCTCTCAGAGGTATAGAGGAATCCGCTAGCCGACGTACTCGAAGCGGCCCAACCCCTTTTATTCGCCCTTGGTTAAAAGCATTCAAAAATTGCAAGGAATTAATCTCACCTTCAGCAAGGGAATCGAACCACGGTCTCGCACGGAGCATCCTTAGCCTAACCTTTGACCGTTGGGCCAAATCTTTGTTGGATAAATGTTGGCTTTATTTAGCCGCTGAGTGGTTAATTATTAGTCATTTTAGCGCGTGGTCTCGTTCGAATCCTCCTTATCACAGACTCCTACTGGACTACGGACGCCGCTTGTCCTACTGCGTTTGGAGGATTTTTATGAGTAATTCCATCCGTGTTAGAGGCTTAGGTTAGCTACTCCCTTTGCCCCTGCAGGTAAGCCAATTAATCTCACCTCTGATGATATGCCGAATCGAACCATTGACCTCCCACACTCGGTATCCTTAGCCTAACCTTTGACCATTGGGCCAAATGGTGTTGGATAAACTTGTTGGCGTGTTAGCCGTTGTTGATTATTAATTCTTATGTGTTTCCCATGTGCTTGAAGGCCACGGGTTAGTCGGTTTAACAATAGGCACCCCTAGCCCGACAACCTACCATACCGTTTGGAGGTTGTGCAGACCATTCCTCATTTGGCTTGGGCCATGCCTGAGTGTCCTTTTAATCGGTGGGCCCAGAGGTATAGAGAATCCGCTTAGCCGACGGTACTCGGCAGGCTGACCCCTTTTATTCGCCCTGGTTAAGAAGTTCGAATAAAATTTCAAGGAATTAATCTCACCCCGTTAGGGAATCGAACCTTCACTCGCACGCAGGAGCATCCTTAGCCTAACCTTTGACCATTGGGCCAAATGCTGTTGGATAAAAATGTTGGCTTGTTAGCCGTTGTTTATTATTAATTATTATGTGTTTCCCATGTGCTTGAAGGCCCAGGTTCGAGTCGGTTTAACAATAGGCACCTTCCGGCTTAGACAACCGCCCCATACCGCTTGGAGGCTCTACCCAACCATTCCTCGGGCTTGGGCTTGCCAGTGTCCTTTTAATCGATGGGCCCTCAGAGGTATAGAGAATCCGTTTAGTGACGGTACTCGGCGGGCCCAACCCCTTTTATTCGCCTCTGGTTAAGAACATTCGAATAAAATTGCAAGGAATTAATCTCACCTTGTTAAGGAATCGAACCCGGTCTCTACGCGAGAACATCCTTAGCCTAACTGACCATTGGGCCAAATCTTTGTTGGATAAAATGTTGGCTTTATTTAGCCGCTGAGTGGTTAATTATTAGTCATTTTAGCGCGTGGTCTCGGTTCGAATCCTCCTTATCAGCAGACCCTCCGCTGGACTACGGAATCGCCGCTTGTCCCTACACGTTTGGAGGATTTTTATGAGTAATTCCATCGTGTTAGAGACTTAGGGTTAGCTACTCCATTTTCCCTGCAGAATGGCAATTAATCTCACCTCTGCTGATATGGGGAATCGAACCCAAGACCTCCCACACATGGTATCCTTAGCCTAACCTTTGACCATTGGGCCAAATGCTGTTGGATAAAATGTTGGCTTGTTTAGCCGTTGTTTATTATTAATTATTATGTGTTTCCATGCTTGAAGGCCACACGAGTTCGAGTCGGTTTAACAATAGGCACCTCCGCTTAGACAACCGACCCCATACCGCTTGAGGCATCAGACGATTCCTCGCCGGCTTGGGCTGCTCGAGTGTCCTTTTTAATCAGTGGGCCCCTCTTGTAGGTATAGAGGAATCCGTTTAGCTGACGCTGGTACTCGAAGCAGGGCCCAACCCCTTTTTTATTCGCCCTTGGTTAAGAGCATTCAAATAAAATTGCAAGGAATTAATCTCACCTGTCATGGGAATCGAACCCACGCCTCTGCGAGGAGCATCAGCCTAACCTTTGACCATTGGGCCAAATGTCATTGGATTAAATGTTGGCTTTATTTAGCCGCTGAGTGGTTAATTATTTAGTCATTTTTAGCGTGGTCTCGGGTTCGAATCCTCCTTATCAACTGACCCCCTCCGGCTGGACCTACTTAATCGCTCCGCTGTCCCTACACGTTTGGAGGATTTTTCATGAGTAATTCCATCCGTGTTAGAGGCTTAGGGTTAGCTACTCCCTTCACCCCTGCAGAATGACAATTAATCTCACCTCTGCTGATAGGGTTTAGGGTTTAGGGTTTAGGGTTTAGTTTTTTTTTTTTTAATGATCCACTAGGCTTGTGGGCCTAGGTTATTTTATATATCAAAAGAAAAGTACATGGGGCCCCCGTAGAAGGGAATACACTGCTTATCAGCAGGAGTGCAAAAAGAAAGAAGAAGCAATAATCAAATAAGCAAAGATCATCACCGAGTTTATAACATACTCGATGATGATACTACAAATGCGGATACAAAAAAAATGAAGATACAATGTAAGCCTAAAGCTATAAGCTACCTCCGGGCATACAAAGTCTACAATCATAAGTGTATCATCTTTGTCATCAACCAAATACTCTAAAAATCTGATCATGTAAAAGGAGTCCTGGTCCGATGCGGATTCGATCTAGTAGTGATGGATGAGGTTGCCTGGATGTAATCCTCGAGCATCACTGCATCGAATCAATGGGATGGTCTGGCCGAGCAAGAATGCATCTGCCATGGCCTCGGAGTGTCGATCTAGCTTCTTAGTATCCATCTTCCTGTATTTTTCATTGCCTGGACGTGTCATATCTGCTACCATCTGTTGCTCTGTGCGATGATGAGTGTAGGGCTGATGTGCGCAACCCGCCCCGCTTCGCGAAGAGCCTCGTAATGATATCCAAAGATGGGCGTAGTTGATCACGCCTGTCAAGCTCGCTGCTTCACGCCACAATCGCTTTCCTTCGCCTCCATAAAAGTGTTGATAAAATCGTGCTTTGCTCGATTATCTTCATCACCATTCGACCTCGATCCCGAATATCCTCGTTCAATAGAATAGCCCTATCCAACCAATGGTGGCGTGTAACTGTGGGATCTCCTTACCCTCGAGTATTATGCCCATAAAAGGATCTCAATCTCTATAGCAAAGCGTTACCTCGAGTGAAGTCTCTTATGGCTGGTTTGTCAACCATGTATCCCTATCCTCATCAAATAGGTCACCGTGTCAACAAAATTATCATCTTCATCAATCATGTAATCCTTGCGCATCAACCTCCACCTCAAGATCATCATTATCGAATAACAAGCTCCTTACCACAAATTCTCCCCACACTACCGGAAGAGGGAATGCTAGTACAAGCTTGGTTCAAAGGCACAATATTCTTGGCTAAAGAAGGTAGCTCAAGATTAATGTCAATCAAGAATGGGTCCCGTCGTTGGAAGATTTTTGGTGATGTAGGGGTAGAGGGTGCGGATGAAAATATAGGGCGTTTGTATTTGGTTTTCCCAATATCCAGTGGGGATACTGGGTGAGTAAGGGTGAGTGGAGGGAAGGGTGTAGTATCTGGAGGATGGGTAGGTTCAGTGGGAGGTGGGATGGGTTCAGGTGGAGTAAGAGGTGTGATGTCGGGTAGGGATAGGGGTGGTGTGATCTCTGGTGGGTTTGGTTCAATAAGAGGGGGAGGGTGGGCGTTCTCAGGTGGGGTAGGGATATCTGGGTTAGGTTGAGAAAGAGGGGAAGGGGCATGCAATGTGAAGAGGGGGTGGGTGGGGTCGATGAGGTGGAGGAGGTGCTATGCAGCGTGGGGAGGTTGTGCCATGAATTGAAAGGAGGGTTTTGTTCTTTGGATTGGAGTAGGTGTGGGTAGGTAATGGAGTGGGGTGATTGGAATTTGTGGGGGTGCTATAGAGACTTGTGTTTTTGTTTGGAGGTTGTTTTGGTTAACTTTAGATATTTGGGTTGGATTTGATTCCATTATTTTTGGTTTTGGCTTTTGGACTTGTGGAGTATTTTTCTTCGTTTTCTCGCACTGTTTGCCATCATTTGATTGGGGCTTCTTTGGCTTTATTTGTAGTTTTGGGGTTTCTTTGGTGGATTTGGATTTTTGGGTGGATTGTTTGTTTTGTTTGGATTATTCGAGATTTGGGTTTTGTGGGTTGTCTTTTGGAGGAGGAGCAGGATGTGTATTTTCTTTGTCCTTCAAGGTCTCATCTCTGATTGAGTTTCCAACACCCGTGCACATCATGTCCAAGGAACAATTAGTGCAATACTTTGGGAGAAAGTCAAATTGAATCTTGTAAGAGTTTGTTTGAATTCCTACTTGATGGCAATTTGGATTTGGTTATTTTGGGATGTTGGCAACAAATCTAGTTCGACCTTAACCTTAGCACAACTAGGACGGGTCATATTTTTGGTAGCCGCATCAACACAAATGGGTCTACCCACAGCAGAAGCAATAGACAATAGGATAGACTCATCAAAGTAGACAGGAGGAAGGTTAGGGAATGAAACCCAGCCCAAGCAATACTAGTTTCTTTTGTAGGGTCAAAGGAAACATCATATTTCATAGTTCGTAAGGATAGGATTCCTCTTGTCTTTAATATCAAAGCTGGAAGAGATGGACATAAGCGAATCATAATCTTCTTCAATGGAGCATCGAATTAGGATATGACGGCTAAACAGATAACCAATTCTAACTTGGGCTTTTAATTTCAACTGTTTAGGTAATTCAGTCCTCAGAAAATCTATGTTAGGCATGCCCTGACTAAATTTACCTATTACCGCCCATTTCAAATCTTGTGACGCTATCAACACATCAATTTCAGATTAGCAATAATGTAGTTCTCCGTAGATAATTTACCTTTTTTGGTGCTAACGGTGGTATTTGACCATTCTGAGCTTTGTTGGGACCCGCTGATCCAGTTGTCGGAGTTGATGATTGGAGAACATGAGCAAACTGAATTCAGTGTAAGACACGCTGAAATGCCGCCACGGGTTGCACCACCATTTATCGTTTGGCGTGTTTCACGGAAACTGCCATTTGGATCCAAAGGCAATGAATTATGGCATTGGGGGGTCATTAGAGGTGGAAAATCGGGAGAAATGGACTGGACAAACTCAACAGTGGTCGCCCGACTTAGAAATGCCATTGCCGCCGGCGGTTCGCCGGAAAATATGGAATTTTTCAAAAAACGATTGTTGAGCTTCGGAATTTAGTGGGTATTGTAGAGCTTGATGAGACGAACACAACGATACCACACACGACCCTCGACTATGCCTGAAACGACCGGAAATCGACGATGAACCGACGGAAAATTCGATTTGGTTGTCCCGGCGATCTGGGAAGAATTGAAGGTTGAGGGTGGGTGGAAAATGACGGGGTGAAGTCGACGAGTCTGCTGGTATCACTCACGATGTTCGATTTTACCTGGTGTCGCCGGAAAATGGTTGGCGGCGTTTAGGGTTTAGGTTTTGAGATTTAGGTGAATCGGTGATTTAGAGTGAATCGAAGGTTGTGGTAGGTATAGAAATGACGGGCGAGAGATGACGAATCTGTTGGTACCAACCCCGTTCGTCGACTTTGCCTGACGTCGCCGGAAAATCGAAAAAACGATCGGAACCCTGTACGTTTTTCGATCTAAGATTCCCGACGATTTAGGGATAGTCGAAGTTCGTGGTGGGTATGGGAATGACGGGGTTTCAAGGAAGCTTTGGGAGTAGTCGTTGGCGCAGATGCTGAGTTGGCGGAACACAAATAGCCGCGGTGACACTGCTGGCGGCAAGTTTGGGGTTTAGGGTTTAGGGTTTAGGTTTTTTTTTTTTTTTTTTTGAGTAATCATCTAGGCGCGTTGGCCCAGGTTGTTTATTAATAACATAAATGAAAAGGTGCCCAGATGGGAATTACAAACTAATAAAGGGATAATCCTTTACTTCGCCTGCTAGTCCTGTCTAGGCGAAGCAAAGGTCTATCCCGAATGTAAAAAGAAGGAAGAAGCTAAGATCAGATAAGCTATGATCATCATAGAGTTTATAATGCACTCTATGATGATATTACAACTGATGATACTAAGGAAGAGTAGTAATATAAGAACAAAGCTATGAGAACTAAACTCTGAACTTATAAAATCTTCTATCCTATGTACCCTTTCTTCCTTGTCTTCTAGTAGTCCATGGTATAGAATCATTTCTTTGATCTAGTTGAATGCATAATAGGATTGTTGGCTTACTAGCTTCCGTTGGCGAAGATTATGTGTTGATGAATTCCCGCTCCTTTCTTGGGTGGGTGGGTATTGCGCCTCTAATCTCTTCATATCTTCAAACATATTTTCAGGTCGTGACACCATGAAACATGTGTCCAAGTGCACCTGAAGCTCTTCATCATCTAGAATGTCTTCCTCTCAATCTCCATCAACTAGTAGGCTTGGTTCGTTCAAACATTTCCATGGCCCATTCCTGTCATCTTCTTCGAGGGGACAAACATCTCCAAATATTCCTTACAATGAAGTGTGCATTTCGATCGCTAGGGTGTTTTTATTACATCCTCAAACTTTGTCATACCACAGTCACCTTCCATTTCCATTTCCTATCAAAGGCCTCCCAGTAATACTATGTGCGATTCGACCACTTGTGCTCATAATCATTATTAGAATCTTCTCCATCTCTCCACTTCCTCCTAACACTATCGGTCAAAAGTTTTGGAATTGGTAGAGTTATTGGAAGGAATTTCGGATGAGATTTATTCAAAGTACAAGGTCATGGAGGAATGAAAAAGCATTTTTAAGCCGATTTTGGTGATGGGTTTTTGTGTTTGTGGGCTTTGAATTAGTTGTGGGCTTAGTATTTGATGTTGTTTGAGGATGGGTAGTGGAGCCGTATCCGAAATGGAATTTGGACTTGGTTTTCTTGGATTTTTGAAGTGTGTTTGGGCTTTGGTTTGGGCCTTTTATTTAGAGGTTTTAAAGGGGTAATGGTTTGTGGTTGTGGGGTTTTCTTTGGAGTGCAGGGGTGGGTCCGACTTTGTTTTGTGGGTTTAGGGTGGGTTTCCGGTTGGAGTGGTCGGTGGGGTGGTCGGGTTGGGTAATTTAGGGTTAGGAGGGTGGTTTCGGCTGCAGGGTGGGGAATGATGTCGCCCATGGCGAGAGGGGGTAGGGTAGGTGGGCCACGAGGGTTAGGGTAGGGCGACTGGGCCGGGTCGGTGGTCGGGTCAATACCGTGGGAAGGGTTTGAGTGAATCGGGGTATATTCGGATTGGGCGGGTAGGAGGTGATAGGGGTGGGGTTGGATCCGCGCCGGGTAGGGTAGGGTTCTGGGTAATGTGGTGGGTTAATGGGTCGGGTCGGGTTAACGATTCGGGTCGGGTCTGTGATTCGGGTAGGGTTTTGGTAGGTGGTTTAGGGTTTTTTGTGGTGGTTTCGGCGTAGGGGGGATGTACGACGTGGGTAGGAGTGCGTGGGTGGGGTGGAGTGCAGTAGGTTGTGGTAAGGGTGCAGGTGTCGTGTCGGGTCACGGGTAGGGTTAGAAGAGATGAGTTGGCGGCTAGGGTTAGGGTAGGTAGTTTAGGGTTAGGGTTTTGATGTAATGGGCTAGGGTTTGGCCCACGCCAGAAAGGCGGCTAGAGTGCCTAGGAAGAGTGACGGGAGGAGGTGGCGTGGTCGGGGTAGGGTTCGCGTCGTCAGCCGTGAGGTTCCTGAAGAACGACGGCGCCGTCATGGTTTCCGGTGGATGGAAAAATGTTTTTGCTTAATTTTTATGTATTTTCCGACGGGGTGGGCTGTTTCGACAAGATGGGGGTGATTTCGACCGGAAAATTGGCCGGAATAACTTCCTCAATTGCCGAAACAGTAGGCAATGTGATTTTTTGACTTAGATTTGGATTTTTTCTAATCTTTTTTCCTGTGACAACCTGCCAGCCATCATTTTTAGTGGGTTTCGGATCTGGGGGTGTGTTTTTTGAGGAAGAAGGAAGAAGGAAGAAGGGTAGGATTTTGAGATTTACCTTTATCCATAGCGGACGATTCCTCCAGTTTTCCGTCATCATTGTCATCCTTCTTTGGCTTCAAATCCGGATTCAATTTCCAACACCCATCAATATCATGGCCTTGAAGCTTGCAATTAGTACAATATTTTGGCAAAAAATCAAATCTAATTGTTTGCCATTTGGTATGTACAACTCCATTCTTTTTAAATGAGACTTGAATCTTTTGAGGATGAGATTTTAACAAATCTACTTCAACCTTAACCCTAGCACAACTAGGTCTAGTCTTCCTCAAAGTGGCCGAATCTAGGGTAATAGGCTTCCCTACCGCCGCCGCCATTGAAAACAAGGCCGAATGACCAAAAAAATTCGGTGGAAGGTTGGGAAACGAGATCCATCCCCAAGCAATATTCGACTCTTCTTCAGGATTAAAATCAACATTCCAAATGAATGTTCTCATCAACAACATCTTATTCTTTTCCTTGATCCAAAAACTAGGGCTTGACATCAAAGTGTCATAATCTTCTTCGATTGAACACCGAATAAGAATATGGCGATTATACAATAACCCAATTGTAACCTCAGCCTTCAAACCACATTGTTTAGGTATTTCCTTCCTTAATAAATCAAAATCACTCCATCCATTTGAAAACTTACCAATAACCGCAAGTTTCAAATTTTGTTCTTGAATCATAAAATCAATATCTTCCTCTTCAAACATAACCATAGGCTCACCATGAAGGTAAGTGATGGGCTTTAGAGTGCAATTGGGAGGAGGAAGGAAGAAGCGACGGCGAGACTAGGGTTTCCGTCCGCCGCCGCCACTGTTTTGGAGGTCGCCGGGAGGGTGGGGGTGGATATGACGATGTCGGAAAAGGTGGGGGGGTGTACGGTGGAGGGGGGTGGCTGGACGACCACGGGAGGTGGCCGGCCAGTGGCCATGGCGGCCATATTGGCCGGAAAACGAAAAAGGGGGGGTTAGGGTTTTTCCGCCTAAAGGAGGAGAGAGAAGAGAGCTAAATGTTAAAATTAAAATGTTGGCTTGTTAGCCGTTGTTTATTATTAATTATTATGTGTTTCCCATGTGCTTGAAGGCCCTGAGTTCGAGTCGGTTTAACAATAGGCACCCCATGCTACAACCGCCCCATACCGCTTGGAGGTCGTACAACCATTCCTCATTGGGCTTGGGCCATTCAGTGTCCTTTTAATCGTGGGCCCTCTTGTAGGTATAGAGGAATCCGTTTAGCGACGGTACTCGAAGCAGGCTGACCCTTTTATTCGCCCGGTTAAGCATTCGAATAAAATTGCAAGGAATTAATCTCACCTTTATTGGGAAAGCGAACCACGCCTCGCACAGAGAGCATCCTTAGCCTAACCTTTGACCATTGCGCCAAATGCTGTTGGATGGGTTTAGGGTTTAGGGTTTAGGGTTTAGGTTTTTTTTTTTTTTTTTTTTTGATTAATCATACCGGCACGTTTGCCCAGGTTTTTATTAATACTTGAGAATAAAAAGGCCCGAAGGGAGTTACAAACTAATAAAGGATAGCCCTTTACTTTGCTAGTCCTGACTAGGCGAAGTATAAGTCTATCCCGAATGTAAAAAGAAGGAAGAAGCTAAAATAAGATAAGCTATGATCATCATAGAGTTTATAATGCACTCTATGATGATGTTACAAATGATGTTACTAAGATAGAGTAGTAATATAAGAACAAAGCTAGGAAAGCTAGACTCTGGACTTATAAAATCTTCTAACCTAAGTACCTTCTCCTCCTTGTCTTCTTGTAGTCCATGGTATGAAATCATTTCTTCTTTGACCTAGTGGTAGCGCAGTGGAATAGTCGCACTCGTTTCCTTCCGTTGGCGAAGATTATGTGTTGATGAAGGCCCCGATCCTTTCTTAGGTGGACTGGGTTTTGTAGCCTCTAATCTCTTCAAACATATTTTCAGGGTCAGGGACACCATGAAACATGTGTCCAAGTGCTATTTGAAGCTCTTCATCATCTAGAATGTCGTCTCGAATCCCATCAAATTTAGTGGGCTTGGTTACAGTTCAAACATTTCCATGGCCCATTCTGTCTATCTTCTTCCGAGGAACAAACATCTCCAAATACTCCTTATGATGAAGTGTGCATTTATTGCTAGGGTGTTCTTTATAACATCCTCAAAATTTGTCATACCACGTGGTCACCTTCCATTTCCATTTCCTATCAAAGGCCTCCCGGCAGTAATGCTATGATTATGACCACTTATGCTCATAATCATTATTAGAATCTTCTCCGTCTCACACCACCTCCTTACACTATCAGTATCAAAAGTTTTGGAAGAGGCAGGGTTATTGGAAGGTATATCTGAAGAAGATTTATTTAGAGTACAAGGTTGTGGAGGGAAAGAGAAGGCATTTTTAAGCCAATTTTGGGCAGTTGGATTTTTTGATGTAGTGGGCTTTGAATTAGTGTTGGGCTTGTTGGTTGATGTTATTTGAGGAAGGGTAGTGGAACCCGTATCCGAAATAGAATTTGGGCTTGAATTATCTTGGGTTTTATGAATGGTGTTTGGGATTTGGATTTGGGCTTTTTTATTTAAAGATTTTAGTGGTGTAATGGTTTGTGGTTGGGGGGGAGGATTTGCTGGGTCTCGGGGTGGGGGGTCTGTTTACGAAGTTGGGCCGGGTCAACGGGTCGGGTTTCACTGGTGGTCGGGTCAGTTTGGGTCGGGTTCCGTAGGTGTTTAGGTTTTAGGGGTGGTTTGACGGGGTGGGTATTGGTGTCGGGACCAGGGCCGAGAGGGGGGGTAGGGTAGTTGGGCCACGGGGTTAAGGGTCGGGGCTGAATTGGATCGGGTTAATGGGTCGGGTCGGGTCAAGACCAATTGGGGGGTTTCGACGGGTATTTTTAGGGTGTTTTCGGGTCTGGGGGGTAGGTCAGGGGGGGTTAGAGGGGTATATAGGTGGGGGGGTGGATCTGGAAGCATGGGGGTTGTCGATCTGGGTGTCGGGTCGGGTTAATGGGTCGGGTCGGGTCAATGAAGCGGGTAGGGTTTTGGTTAGTGGTTTAGGGTTTTTAGTGGCGGTTTCGGCAGAGGGGGGTTGGACGACGTGGGTATGGGGGTTCGTGGGTGGGGTGGGTGCGGGGTGTGGGGGTGAGTGGTGTTGGGTCGGGTCTCGGGTAGGGTTTTAGTTGATGGGTTGGCGGCTAGGGTTTTGGGTAGTGGATTAGGGTTAGGGCAAGGTAGTTTTGGGCTAGGGTTAGGGTTAGGGTTTGGTCAAAGATGGTGGGCCGCTTTGGTCGACTAGGGTGTGTGACGGAGGGGGGTGGTTGTTCTGGTGGTTCGGGGGTAGGGATCCGGCGGTCAGGGTGGCCGCCGGTAGGGTTCCGATCAAGAATGACGGTGCCGTCATGAATTCCGGCGCCGTCATGAATTCCGGCGATGGGAAATATTTTTTGGCTAAAATTTTTTGCTATTTCCGACGGGGTGGGCTGATTCGACGGTGTGGGAGTGGTTCCGGCCTCTACAGTGGTCGGAATTTCACCCCTCATCGCCGAAACAGTGTTTGATGGTGGTTTTTGATTTGGATTTGTGTTTTTTCGATAATTTTTTCTGGTGACCACCTGCCAACCATCAGATTTTTTGGTTTTTGGATCTGGAAGAAGTGGTTTGACGGTAATAGAAGATGGGGTAGGGTTATGAAGATTACATTTTTCCATAGCAGTCGAAATCTCGCCATTTTCATCCTTCTTTGGTCTCAAATCCGGATTTAGTTTCCAACATCCTTCAATATCATGGCCTTGAAGTTTGCAATTAGTACAATATTTAGGAATGAAATCAAACCTAATTTTTTACATTTTCGTATGAACTAGTCCATTCTTCTTAAAGGAGATTTGAATTTTTTGAGGATGAATTTTCAACAAATCCACTTCAACCTTAACCCTAGCACAACTTGGCCTTGTCTTCTTCAAGGTGGCCGAATCTAGGGTTAATGGTTTACCCACTTGCCGCTAACGTGAACAAGGCCGAATGGCCAAAGAAATTCGTGGAAGATTTGGAAATGAGATCCATCCCCAAGCAATATTGGACTCTCCAGATTAAAATCAACATTCCAAATGAATGTTCTCAACAACGTTTATTCTTTTCTTTAATCCAAAACTAGGGCTTGACATTAAGATGTCATAATCTTCTTCAATTGAACATCGAATCAGAATATGTCGATGATACAACAGACCTCTTGTAACCTCGGTTAAGGCCACATTGTTTAGGAATCTCCTTCCTTAAAAAATCAAAGTCCGTCCAACCATTTGAAAACTTACCAATAACCGCAAGTTTCAAATCTTGTTCTTGAATCATAGTTTCAATTTCTTCTTCCTCAAACATCACCATAGGTTCACCATGAAAATAGGTGATAGGCTTAATAGGCACAGAAATCGAGGAAGGAAGAGGGGGGCGACGGCGGTGATAGGGTTACCTACCACCGCCACTGTTTCGGTAAAGTGGGGGGTGGTGGGGGTGGTTTTGACAATTTCAGAAAAGGTGGGGTGGTTCGCAGTGGTGAGGGGGTGGTGGCCGACCACGGGAGGCGGCCGGCCGGTGGCCATGACGGCCATGGTGGCCGGAAAATGTGAAGGGTAGGCTAGGGTTTCGGCCGAATTGGAGGAGAGAGGTTAGAGCATAAAAAATGTTTAAAAAAATAAAATATTAAAATGTTGGCTTTATTTTTTAAAAATGTTGGCTTGTTTAGCCGTTATTTATTATTAATTATTATGTGTTTCTCATGTGCTTGAAGGCCCTGAGTTCGAGTCGGTTTAACAATAGGCACCTCCGCTTGCATAACCCTATACCGTTTGGGAGGTGTTACAGAACAATTCCTCGGGCTTGGGCACATTAAGTGTCCTTTAATCAGGGCCCTCTTGTAGGTATAGAGGAATCCGTTTGGCCGGTACTCGAGCGGCCCAACCCTTTTATTCGCCCGGTTAAGAGCATTCGAATAAAATTGCAAGGAATTAATCTCACCCTGTGTTGAATCGAACCAACCCACTCTCTCGCAAGGCGAGCATCATAGCCTAACCTTTGACCATTGGGCCAAATGCTGTTGGATGGGTTTAGGGTTTAGGGTTTAGGTTTTTTTTTTTTTTTAAGTAATCATCTAGGCACGTTGGCCCAGGTTGTTTATTAATAACAGAAATGAAAAGGTGCCCAGAAGGGAATTACAAACTAATAAAGGGGATAATCCTTTACTTCGCCTGCTAGTCATGTCAAGACGAAGCAAAGGTCTATCCCGAATGTAAAAAGAAAGAAGAAGCTAAAATCAGGTAAGCTATGATCATCATAGAGTTTATAATGCACTCTATGATGATATTACAATTGATGATACTAAGGAAGAGTAGTAGTATAAGAACAAAGCTAGGAGAACTAAACTCTGAACTTATAAAATCTTCTATCCTATGTACCCTTTCTTCCTTGTCTTCTAGTAGTCCATGGTATAGAATCATTTCTTCTTTGATCTAGTTGTAATGCATATGGGATTGTTGGCTTACTAGCTTCCTTCCTGGCGAAGATTATGTGTTGATGAATTCGCTCCTTTCTTGGGTGGGTGGTATTGCCGCATCTAATCTCTTCATTTCTTCAAACATATTTTGTCGTGACACCATGAAACATGTGTCCAAGTGCAATCTGAAGCTCTTCATCATCTAGAATGTCTTCCTCTGAATCTCCATCAACAGCTAGTGGGCTTGGTTCTGGTTCAAACATTTCCATGGCCCATTCCTGTCTATCTTCTTCTGAGGGGACAAACATCTCCAAATATTCCTTTACAGTGAAGTGAGCATTTCGACTGCTTAGGGTGTTCTTTAAAACATCCTCAAACTTTGTCATACCACAGAAGTCACCTTCCAATTCCATTTCCTTATCAAAGGCCTCCCGAAGTAATGCTATATCAGATTCTGACCACTTGTGCTCATAATCATTATTAGAATTTTCTCCATCCGTCTCACACCACTTCCTCCTTACACTATCAGTATCAAAAGATTTGGCAGTGGTAGTGTTATTGGAAGGTATATCTGATGAAGATTTATTTAAAGTACAAGGTTGTGGAGGGAAAGAGAAGGCATTTTTAAGCCAATTTTGAGCAGTTGGGTTTTTTGAGGTAGTGGGCTTTGAATTATTCATGGGTTTGGTGTTTGATTTTGTTTGGGGTTGAGTAGTGGAGCCCGTATCTGAAATAGAATTTGGACTTGGGTTTTCTTGTATTTTTTGAAGTGTGTTTGGGCTTTGGGTTTGGGCCTTTTTATTTAGAGGTTTTAAGGGAGTAATGGTTTGTGGTTGGGGTTTCTTTGGGTCGGGGTGGGGTTTTTTAGGAGCGGGGTTTAGGCCCGTCGGAGTCGGGGTTTTGGGTGGGTATCCGACAGTATTAAGGGTGGTATCGACGTTGGGGGTGGGATTGATGCTGGACCGTGGTTTAGAGGGTGGATAGGGTAGGTGGGCCACGGGGTTTAGGATAGGGGCAGAATTGGATCTTGTTAATGGGTCGGGTCGGGTCAAACCCGTGGGTCGGGTTTTGACGTGATTTGTAGAGGGATTTTCGGCATTAGGGGGTTGGTCGAGGGGGGTGGGGTGAAGGGTGGATCTGGGGGGGGGGGGTGAAGTTGAGATCTGGGTTGGTCTTGTTGTGGATCGGCCTGTATGGGTGGGTCGGGTCAATGTGTTGGGTAGGGTTTCGGTGTTAAGTTTTGGGTTTTTTGTAGTGATTTCGGATGTGGGTGGACGAGTGGGGTGAGTGGGTATGTGGGTGGGGTAGTGGATCTGGTAGGTGGTGGGGTTGGGATATGGGTCATGGGTTGGGTAATTGGGTGGGTCGGGTTGGGGATGCGGGTAGGGTTTGAAGGGTAGAATAGGGTTTTGGTGGTGGTTTTTGGTGTGGGGGTTGGTGAGGGTGGGGTCATGGGTCGTGGGGTGGAGTGCAGCGGGGTGGGGTGTTGACTTGGTCACGGGTCGGGTCGTGGTAGGGTTTATTTGGTGGGTTGGCTAGGTTTGAGATAGGTTTAAAGTACAAGAGGCGAGGGTTTGGGGTTTGGGTTTTGGGTTTTGGGTTTTGGGTTTAGGGTTTAGTTTTTTTTTTTTTTTTTTTTTTTTTTTTTTTTTGAGTAATCATCCAGGCACTTTGGCCGTGTTTTATTAATAATGAGAATAAAAAGGGCCTGAAGGAGTTACAAACTAATAAAGGATAGCCTTTACTTACTTCGCCTGCTAGTCCTGACTAGGCGAAGTATAAGTTTATCCCGAATGTAAAAAGAAGGAAGAAGCTAAAATAAGATAAGCTATGATCATCATAGAGTTTATAATGCACTCTATGATGATGTTACAAATGATGATACTAAGATAGAGTAGTAATATAAGAACAAAGCTAGGAAAGCTAAACTCTGGAGTTATAAAATCTTCTAACCTAAGTACCTTCTCCTCCTTGTCTTCTTGTAGTCCATGGTATGAAATCATTTCTTCTTTGACCTAGTGGTAACTGACAGTGGAATAGTCGGCTTACTCGTTTCCTTCCGTTGGCGAAGATTATGTGTTGATGAAGGCCCCGATCCTTTCTTAGGTGGACTGGGTATTGTAGCCTCTAATCTCTTCATCTCTTCAAACATATTTTCAGGGTCAGGGACACCATGAAACATGTGTCCAAGTGCTATTTGAAGCTCTTCATCATCTAGAATGTCGTCCTCTGAATCCCCATCAACAGCTAGTGGGCTTGGTTCTGGTTCAAACATTTCCATGGCCCATTCCTGTCTATCTTCTTCTGAGGGAACAAACATCTCCAAATACTCCTTAACAGTGAAGTGTGCATTTCGACTGCTTAGGGTGTTCTTTATAACATCCTCAAACTTTGTCATACCACAGAAGTCACCTTCCATTTCCATTTCCCTATCAAAGGCCTCCCGAAGTAATGCTATGTCTGATTATGACCACTTATGCTCATAATCATTATTAGAATCTTCTCCGTCCGTCTCACACCACTTCCTCCTTACACTATCAGTATCAAAAGTTTTGGAAGAGGCAGGGTTATTGGAAGGTATATCTGAAGAAGATTTATTTAGAGTACAAGGTTGTGGAGGGAAAGAGAAGGCATTTTTAAGCCAATTTTGGGCAGTTGGATTTTTTGATGTAGTGGGCTTTGAATTAGTGTTGGGCTTGTTGGTTGATGTTATTTGAGGAAGGGTAGTGGAACCCGTATCCGAAATAGAATTTGGGCTTGAATTATCTTGGGTTTTATGAATGGTGTTTGGGCTTTGGATTTGGGCTTTTTTATTTAAAGATTTTAGTGTAATGGTTTGTGGTCAGGGATTTACTGGGTCTCGGGTGGTCTGTTTACGTTGTTGGGGCGTGTCAACGGGTCGGGTTTCTGGGTCGGGTCGGGTCAAGTTGGCGGGTCGGGTTTCCGTAGGGTGTTTAGGTTTTAAGGGGGTGGTTTCAACACGGGGGGGTGGGGATTGGTGTCGGGACCAGGGCCGAGAGGGAGTGGGTAGTTGGGCCACTGGTTAAGGGGCTGAATTGGATCGGGTTAATGGGTTGGGTCGGGTCAAGACCATTGGGTTTTGACGTATTTTAGGGTGTTTCAGTGCAGGGGTAGTCGGGGTTAGAGGGTATATAGGTGGGGGTGGATCTGGAAGCATGGGGTTGTCGATCGCGGTGTGTCGGGTTAATGGGTCGGGTCAATGAAGCGTAGGGTTTGGTTAGTGGTTTAGGAGTTTTTAGTGGCGGTTTGGCAGAGGGTTGGACGTGGGTATGGGGTTCGTGGGTGGGGTGGGTCCGACGGGGTATGGGGTGAGTCCGTGACGGGGTCTCGGGTAGGGTTTTAGTTGATGGGTTGGCTAGGGTTTTGGGTAGTGGATTAGGTTAGGGCAAGGTAGTTTGGGCTGGAGTTAGGGTTAGGGTTTGGCCCAGAAGAACGGCAATTTGGGCCAGCTGGTGTGACGGAGGGGGTAGTTGTTCGTGGTTCGGGGTGATCCGGTCGGGGTGGCCGGTGAGTTCCGATCAAGAATAGCCAGTGCCATGAATTCGCGATGGAAATATTTTTGGCTAAAATTTTGCTATTTCCGGAGGTGGGCTGATTCGACTTGTAGAGTGGTTCCGCCTCTGATGGCTCGAATTTCACCCTCATCGCGAAACTTGTTTGAAGGTGGTTTTTGATTTGGATTTGTGTTTTTTCGATTATTTTTTCTGGTGACCACCTGCCAACCATCAGATTTTTTGGTTGTTGGATCGGAAGAAGTGGTTTGTGGTAATAGAAGATGGGGTAGGTTTTGAAGATTACATTTTTCCATAGCCGTTAAATCTGCATTTTCATCCTTCTTTGGTCTCAAATCCGGATTTAGTTTCCAACATCCTTCAATATCATGGCCTTGAAGTTTGCAATTAGTACAATATTTAGGAATGAAATCAAACCTAATTTTTTACATTTTCGTATGAACTAGTCCATTCTTCTTAAAGGAGATTTGAATTTTTTGAGGATGAATTTTCAACAAATCCACTTCAACCTTAACCCTAGCACAACTTGGCCTTGTCTTCTTCAAGGTGGCCGAATCTAGGGTTAATGGTTTACCCACCGCCGCCGCCAACGTGAACAAGGCCGAATGGCCAAAGAAATTCGGTGGAAGATTTGGAAATGAGATCCATCCCCAAGCAATATCGACTCTCCTCAGGATTAAAATCAACATTCCAAATGAATGTTCTCATCAACAACGTTTTATTCTTTTCTTTAATCCAAAAACTAGGGCTTGACATTAAGATGTCATAATCTTCTTCAATTGAACATCGAATAAGAATATGACGATCATACAACAAACCTATTGTAACCTCAGATTTAAGGCCACATTGTTTAGGAATCTCCTTCCTTAAAAAATCAAAGTCCGTCCAACCATTTGAAAACTTACCAATAACCGCAAGTTTCAAATCTTGTTCTTGAATCATAGTTTCAATTTCTTCTTCCTCAAACATCACCATAAGTTCACCATGAAGATAGGTGATAGGCTTAATAAACACGAAATCGAGAAGAGGGGAGCGGCGGCGGTGATAGGTTACCTACGCCATCGTTTTGCAAAGTGGGGTGGTGGTTTTGACAATTTCGCAGGTGCGGTGGTTTGCGCGTGGTGAGGGTGGCCGACCACGAGGTGGCGGCGGTGGCCAGCGACCATGGTGGCGGAAAACGGAAGGGTAGACTAGTGGTTTCTACTAATCGAGGAGAGAGGTTAGAGCATTTTCAAATGTTAAAAAATAAAAATGTTAAAAAATGTTGGCTTTATTTAGCCGTTGAGTGGTTAATTATTAGTCATTTTTAGCGCGTGGTCTCGGGTTCGAATCCTCCTTATCAACAGACCCCCAGGCATGGACTCTTGACCGCCCGCTTGTCCCTACACGCTTGGAGGATTTTTATGAATAATTCCATCCGTGTTAGAGACTTAGGGTTAGCTACTCCTTCATCCCCGCATGGCAATTAATCTCACCTCTGCTGATATGGGGAATCGAACCCAAGACCTCCCACACATGGTATCCTTAGCCTAACCTTTGACAAAAAAGGTTGGCTTTATTTAGCCGTTGAGTGGTTAATTATTAGTCATTTTTAGCGCGTGGTCTCGGGTTCGAATCCTCCTTATCACTGCACTCTCCTCCTACTGACCTACGGAATCGCCCTCCGCTTGTCCCTACACGTTTGGAGGATTTTTTATGAGTAATTTCATCCGTGTTAGAGACTTAGGGTTAGCTACTCCCTTTGCCCCTGCAGAATGGCAATTAATCTCACCTCTGCTGATATGGGGAATCGAACCCTTGACCTCCCACACATGGTATCCTTAGCCTAACCTTTGACCATTGGGCCAAATCTTCATTGGATTAAAATGTTGGCTTTATTTAGCCGCTGAGTGGTTAATTATTTAGTCATTTTTAGCGCGTGGTCTCGGTTCAATCCTCCTTATCAACATACCCCCTCCGGCTGGACTCGGAATCGCTCCGCTTGTCCCTACACGTTGGAGGATTTTTATGAGTAATTCCATGCGTGTTAGAGGCTTAGGGTTAGCTACTCCCTTCACCCCAGCAGAATGGCAATTAATCTCACCTCTGCTGATATGGGGAATCGAACCCAAGACCTCCCACATATGGTATCCTTAGCCTAACCTTTGACCATTGGGCCAAATGTTGTTGGATGGGTTTAGGTTTTTTTTTTTTTTTTTTTTTTGAGTAATCATCTGTGCACGCTGGCCGTGTTGTTTATTAATACAGAAATGAAAAGGTTCCTGGCGGAATTACAACTAATAAAGGGGATAATCCTTTACTTACCGCTAGTCTGTCAAGGCGAAGCAAAGGTCTATCCGAATGTAAAAGAAAAGAAGCTAAAATCAGTTAATCTATTATCATCATAGAGTTTATAATGCAATCTATGATGATATTACAATTGATGATACTAAGGAAGAGTAGTAGTATAAGAACAAAGCTAGGAGAACTAAACTCTGAACTTATAAAATCTTCTATCCTATGTACCCTTTCTTCCTTGTCTTCTAGTAGTCCATGGTATAGAATCATTTCTTCTTTGATCTAGTTGCAAGCATAATGGGATTGTTGGCTTACTAGCTTCCTTCCGTTGGCGAATTATGTGTTGATGAATTCCCGCTCCTTTCTTAGGTGGGTGGGTATTGCCGCATCTAATCTCTTCATTTCTTCAAACATATTTTGGTCGTGACACCATGAAACATGTGTCCAAGTGCAATCAAGCTCTTCATCATCTAGAATGTCTTCCTCTCAATCTCCATCAAAGCCAGTGGCTTGGATTTCTGTTAAACATTTCCATGGTCCATTCCTGTCTATCTTCTCGAGGACAAACATCTCCAAATATTCCTTTATTGAAGTGAGCATTTATCGCTAGGTGTTCTTTAAAACATCCTCAAACTTTGTCATACCACAGAAGTCACCTTCCAATTCCATTTCCTTATCAAAGGCCTCCCGAAGTAATGCTATATCAGATTCTGACCACTTGTGCTCATAATCATTATTAGAATCTTCTCCATCTAGGGTTTAGGGTTTAGGTTTTTTTTTTTTTTTTTTTTTTTTTTGAGTAATCATCTAGGCACGTTGGCCCAGGTTATTTTATATATCAAAAAGGAAAGTACATGGGCCCCCGTAGGGGGAAATACATTGCTTATCAGCAGGAGTGCAAAAAGAAAGAAGAAGCAATAATCAAATAAGCGATCATCACCGAAGTTTATAACATACTGATGATGATACTACAAATGCGATACAAACAAAATGAAGATACAATGTAAGCCTAAAGCTATAAGCTACCTCGCATACAAAGTCTTCAACTGTGCCTCTGGCTATCCCCAAATACTCTAAAATCGATCATGTAAAAGGAGTCTGGTCCGGATGGATCCGATCTAGTAGTGATGGATGAGGTTGCCCGGTGTAATCCTCGAGCAACATTCGTATTGGAATCATGGGGTTGGTCTGAATGAAGCTAAGAATGCATCTGTCATGGCCCGAGTGTCCGATCTACTTCTTAGTATCCATCTTCATGTATTTATCATTGTCTCGTTGTGTCATATCCGCTTATCATCCGTTGCTTTGCGATGAAGAGTGTAGGCGATGTCGCAACTGCATCGCTTCTGTGAAGAGCCTCTGTAATGATATCCAAAGATGGGCGTAGTTGTTCGCTATCAAACTCGCTGTTTCGACGCCACAATCGTGCCTTTCGCGCCCATGAAAATGTTGATAAAATCGTACCGCTCGCTTAGCTTCATCACCATTCGCAAATCTCCGATCCCGAATATCCCTCCTCCTAATAGGAATAGCCTATCCAAACCAATCGTACGGTGTAACTGTGGGATCTCCTTACCTCGAGTATTATGCCCATAAAAGGATCCGAATCTCTATAGCAAAAGGCGAAACCTCGAGGAAGTCTCTTATAGTTGGTTTGTCAACCACTGTATCCCTATCCTCATCAAACAAGCCACCATGTCAACAAAATTATCATCTTCACAACTACGTATTCTCATGGTATCAACCTCCACCTCAATATCATCATTATCAGCAATAACAAGCTCATTACCACAAATTCTCCCCACACTACCGGAAGAGGGAATGCTAGTACAAGCTTGGTTCAACTACACAAAATTTTTGGCTAGTCAAGGTAGCTCCAGTTAATGCCAATCAAGAATGGGTCCCGACGAAGGATACATTTTGGTGAGCAGTGGACGAGGCGCGGAGGAGAATATAGGGCGCTTAGTTTGGCTTTCCCAATATCCAGTGGGGATACTTCGGGTGAGTAAGGTGAGTGGAGGCGAGTGTAGTATCCGGAGGAAGGGTAGGTTCAGGGAGGTGGGATGGGTTCGGTGGAATAAGTGGTGTGACGTCAAGTGAGGATAGGTGTGGAGTGGTCTCGTGGGTTTGGCTCAATAGGAGGGGGAGAGGGAGGTCTCGTGGGGTTTGAGTTGTGGTAAGTGGGTGGGTTATAGTAGGCGGTGGGGATAGGTAAGGAGGAGGTGCTATGATGGTGGGAAGGGATCGTGCCATGAATTGAAAAGGAGGTGTTTTGTTGATGGATTGGAGCAGGGGGTAGGTAATGGATTGGGGTGATTGGAATTTCTGGGGGTTGTGCTATAGAGACTTGTGTGTTTTTGTTTGGAGGTTGTTTTTTGTTAACTTTAGATATTTGGGTGGGTTGTTTGTTTTGTTTGGATTATCCAGGGGATTTGGGTTTTGTGGGTTGTCTTTTGGAGGAGGGGGAGCAGGATGTGTATTTTCTTTGTTCTTCGAAGGTCTCATCTCAGGATTGAGTTTCCAACACCCGTGCACATCATGTCCTTGAAGGGAACAATTAGTGCAATACTTTGGGAGAAAGTCAAACTGAATCTTGTAAGAGTTTGTTTGAATTCCTCCTTCCGTAGCAATTTGGATTTGGATATGTTTGGGATGTTGACGCAACAAATCTAATTCGACCTTAACCTTAGCACAACTAGGACGGGTCATATTTTTGGTGGCCGCATCAACACAAATGGGTCTACCCACAGCAGAAGCAATAGACAATAGGATAGACTCATCAAAGTAGGCGTGGAAGGTTAGAATGAAACCAAGCCCAAGCTATACTAGTTTCTTTTGTAGGGTCAAAGGAAACATCATATTTCATAGTGCGTAAAGGATATAATTCTCTTATCTTTTATATCAAAGTCGAAGAAATGGACATAAGCGTATCATAATCTTCTTCATGGAGCATCGAATCGTAATACGATCGCTAAATGATAACCGATTCTAACTTGGGCTTTCAATTTCAATTGCTTAGGTAATTCACCTCAAAATCTGAGGCATGCCATGACTAAATTTACCTATCACCGCCATTTCAAATCTTGACGCCAATCAACACATCAATTTCAGATTTCAAGCAATAATGTAGGTTCTCCGTAGATAATTTACTGTTTAGTGCTACGGGTGGTATTTGATCGTTCTGAGCTTTGTTTGGACCCGCTGAAGCAGTTGTCGGAGATGATGATTGTAGAACATGAGCATAATGAATTCCAGATTTAGTACCGGTCTGATTTGCCGCCATAGGAGGCGGCACCACCGTATCACCAACGCTTGGCGTTGATGTTCGCCGGAAAATACCATTTTGATCCAAAGTCAATGAATTGTTGCATTGGGGGGTCATTAGTGGTGGAAAGTCAGATGAAATACTGGACAACCTCAACGGTGGCCACTGTGAAGCCGCATTGCCATCACGCGGTCACGAAAAATGGCAATTGTCAAACCGATCACTGAGGTTCTAATTTAGGGGGAATTGTAGAGCTTGATGAGACGAACACAACGGTACCACACACGACCCTCGACTATGCCTGAAACGACCGGAAAACGTTGATGAACCGTCGGTAATGTCGATTTGGTCGTCCCGTCGATCTGGGATGAATTGGAGGGTGAGGGTGGGTGGAAAATGACGGGAAGTCGACGACTCATCGAACCACCCACGACCGTCCGATCAGATTCGCCGAAAAGTAGTGGCGCGCTAGGTTACGAAGGTTGAGATTCGGTTGAAAGATATAGTTGGAATCGAAGGTGGTGGTGGGTATAGGAATGATGGGGAGGATATGACGAATCTATTGGTGCCACCCCCGTTCGTCGACGTTGCCAGAAGTCGCCGGAAAATCGAAAAAGCTCGCTGATTTCGATCTCGACGATTTAGGATAGTCGACGGCAGTCGTGGCGGGTATGACGAAGCGCACGGTTGGGAAGCTCGAGTAGTCGGCGGCGATTGTCGGAGTTGGTCGGAAGCAGAATTACGGCCGGTGACCTTCACCGCGGCGGCGTTACTGTTCACGTAAAAATTAAAAATGTTGGCTTGAAAATGTTGGCTTGTTTAGCCGTTGTTTATTATTAATTATTATGTGTTTCCCATGTGCTTGAAGGCCCTGAGTTCGAGTCGGTTTAACAATAGGCACCCCTTCCGGCTTAGACAACCTACCCATACCGTTTGAGGTCAGACCAATTCCTGCTGGCTTGGGCCTGCCTGAGTGTCCTTTTAATCAGTGGGCCCTCTTCAGAGGTATAGAGGAATCCGTTTAGCCGGTACCGAGCAGGCTCAACCCCTTTTATTCGCCGGTTAAGAGCATTCAATAAAATTGCAAGGAATTAATCTCACCTCAGTTAAGGGAATCGAACCCACGGTCTCCTGCACAAGGGAGCATCCTTAGCCTAACCTTTGACCATTGGGCCAAATGCTGTTGGATAAATGTTGGCGTTATTTAGCCGGTGAGTGGTTCAGGAGTAGACAGGTTTAGTGCGTAGTCTCGGGTTCGAATCCTGCTTATCAACGCACCCTCCGTCCTGGACTACGGAATCGCCTCCGCTTGTCCCACACGCTTGGAGGATTTTTATGAGTAATTCAATCGTGTTAGAGACTTAGGGTTAGCTACTCTTTGCCCGCAGAATGACAATTAATCTCACCTCTGCGATATGGGAATCGAACCTCGACCTCCCACACGGGGTATCCTTAGCCTAACCATTGACCATTGGGCCAAATGTGGTTCGATAAAATGTTGGCTTTATTTAGCCGTTGTGTGGTTAATTATTAGTCATTTTTAGTGCGTGGTCTCGGGTTCGAATCCTGCTTATCACTGCACTCTCCGCCCGACCTACTGAATCGCCTCGCTTGTCCTCTGCGTTTGAAGGATTTTTATGAGTAATTCCATCCGTGTTAGAGACTTAGGGTTAGCTACTCCTTGCCCCTGCAGAATGACAATTAATCTCACCTCTGCGATATGGGAATCGAACCTCGACCTCCCACACATGGTATCCTTAGCCTAACCTTTGACCATTGGGCCAAATCTTTGTTGGATGGGTTTAGGGTTTAGGGTTTAGGGTTTAGGGTAGGGTTTAGGTTTAGTTTTTTTTTTTTTTTTTTTTTTTGAGTAATCATCCAGCACGTAGGCGTGTTTTTATTAATAATGAATGAAAAGGCCTGAATGAGTTACAACTAATAAAGGATAGCCTTTACTTCGCCGCTAGTCGACTAGGCGAAGTAGTCTATCGAATGTAAGAAGGAAGAAGCTAAAATGAGATAGCTATGATCATGATAGAGTTTATAATGCAATCTATGATGGTGTTACGATGATGATACTAAGATGAGTAATAATATAAGAACAAAGCTAGGAAATCTAAACTGAACTTATAAAATCTTCTAACCAGTACCTTCTCCTCCTTGTCTTGTAGTCCATGGTATGTAATCATTTCTTCTTTGACCTAGTGGTGTGACAATGGAATAGCTTCGACACTAGCTTCCTTTCGTTAGCGTAGATTATGTGTTGATGAATTCTACTCCTTTCTTAGGTGGGTATTGTTGCTCTAATCTCTTCTCTTCAAACATATTTTTCGGTCGTGGGCCATGAAACATGTGTCCAAGTGCTATCTGAAGCTCTTCGTCATCTAGAATGTCGTCCTCTGAATCTCCATCAACAGCTAATGGGCTTGGTTCAGGTTCAAACATTTCCAAGGCCCATTCTTGTCTATCTTCTTCTGACGGGACAAACATCTCCAAATATTCCTTTACAGTGAGGTGTGCATTTCTACTGCTTAGGGTGTCCTTTAAAACATCCTCAAACTTTGTCATACGACAGAAGTCACCTTCCAATTCCATTTCCTTATCAAGGGCCTCCCTAAGTAATGCTATATCAGCTTCTGACCACTTGTGCTCATAATCATTATTAGAATCTTCTCCATCTGTCCCACACCACTTCCTCCTTACACTATCAGTATCAAAAGATGTGGCAATGGTAGGGTTATTGGAAGGTATATCTGAAGAAGATTTATTTAAAGTACAAGGTTGTGGAGGGAAAGAGAAGGCATTTTAAAGCCAATTTTGGGCAGTTGGGTTTTTTTGAGGTAGTGGGCTTTGAATTAGATTTGGGCTTGTTGGTTGATGTTATTTGAGGGTGGGTAGTGGATCCCGTATCCGAAATTGAATTTGGGCTTGAATTATCTTGGATATTTTGAAGTGTATTTGGGTTTTGGATTTGAGCTTTTTTATTTAAAGATTTTAAAGGGGTAATGGTTTGTGGTTGGGGTGGGATTTGCTGGTTTGGGGGTGGGTGTTTGAATATCGGGTTTTGGGGTCGGGTTTCGGCAGGTGGTCATCGGGTTGGATGGTATTTCCGTCGGGTTTTTAGGGTTAAGGGGGGTGGTTTCAACATTGGGGGGTGGGGATTGATGTCTTACCCATGGCCGAGAGGGGGGGTAGGGTAGGTGGGCCACGGGGTTTAGGGTCGGGGCACTTGATCGTCGAGGGTGGTCGGGTCAAACAGTGTAGGGTTTCACGGTAATAGGAAGGGTATTTTTGTGATGGGGTTGGTGGGGTTAGGGGTGGGATGGGGATCTGGTAGGGGTATGATATGGGTCTGGTCACGAGTTTGGTTGTAGTTTCGGTCGGGTCTGGTCGGGTGGTCGTGGATTCGGAATTTCCAGATTAGTTTAGGGTTTTTGGTTGTGTTTTTGGTGTGGGGTTGGTCGGGAGTGGGGTGGTATCCGGATGGGGTGGGACCGTAGGGGGTGGGGTAGGTATCTGGGTCTCGGGTCGGGTCATGGGTAGGGTTTCCTTAGGCGGGTTGGCGGCTAGGGTTTTAGTGGGTGGTTTAGGGTTTTTCGAAGGGGGTATTGGGCTAGGGTTTGGCCCAGCAGCAATGGCGGCTGCTGGGCTAGGGTTTAGGGTAGTTACGTCGGGGGGTGGGTGATCTGGGTGGTCGCCGGTAGGGTTCCGGCGGTCTGGGAGGCCGCCGGTAGGGTTCCGACGACCTAGCAGGTTTCCGGTAGGGTTTCCGGCGCCGTCATTTATTTTTTGGCTCAAATTTTCGGGGTGTTGCATCTGGGGGGTATGTTTCGACGTGGGGTTGGTGGTTCCGACCACCATATTGGCCGGAATTGCTTCCCCCGTCGTCAAAACATTAGAAGAAGATGGTTTTGGATTTGTTTTTATAATTTTTCGATTATTCTTCCCCGTAACCACCTGCCAACCATCGGATTTTTTGGCTAACGGATCTGGGTTGGAAATTTTGGCGTGAGAAGGAGGAGGAATAGAGTTTTGAGATTTACCTTTGTCTTTCGCCGACGATTCCTTCACAGATTCATCAATAATGTCATCCTTCTTCGGTTTCAAATCCAGATTTATTTTCCAACACCCATCAACATCATGACCTTGAAGTTTGCAATTAATACAAAATTTCGGAATAAAATCAAACCTAATTTTTTGCATCTTTGTATGAACAATTCCATTCTTCTTGAATGAGATTTGAATTTTTTGAGGATGAACTTTTAACAAATCGACCTCAACCTTAACCCTAGCACAACTAGGCCTTGTCTTCTTCCTTGTAGCCGAATCTAGGGCTATGGGTTTCTCCACCGCCGCCGCCAACGTGAACAAGGCATTTTGACCATAGAAGTTTGGTGAAAGATTTGGAAAAGAAATCCATCCCCAAGCAATATTTGACTCCTCTTCCGGATTAAAATTAACATTCCAAATGAATGTTCTCATCAACAACATCTTATTTCTTTCTTTAATCCAAAAGCTAGGGCTTGACATCAACATATCATAATATTCTTCGATAGAACAACGAATTAGAATATGACGATTATGCAACAACCCTATATTAACCTCAGATTTTAATCCACATTGCTTAGGAATTTCCTTTCGCAAGAAATCAAAATCCGTCCAACCATTTGAAAACTTACCAATAACCGCAAGTTTCAAATCTTGTTCTTCAATCATAAAATTAATTTCATCCTCCTCAAACATGACCATAGGTTCACCATGAAGATAGGTGATAGGTTTTAGGGGAACGGAAGTCGAGGAGGGGGGGAGGGGGGTGACGACGGCGGAACTAGGGTTTACCGCCGCCAAGCTTTGGACGAATCCGGGGGGGAGTGGGTAGATTTGACCATTTCTAGGAAGGTGGGGGGGTGAGGAATGGCGGAGGGGTGGAGGCCAACCACCGGAGGTGGCCGGCCAGTGGCCGTGACGGCCATGGTGGCCGGATTAGGGTAGTTTTAGACTTAGGGTTTTCCGAAAATTTTAGGAGAGAGGGAGGAGCGTTTTAAATGTTGGCTTTATTTAGCCGTTGAGTGGTTAATTATTAGTCATTTTTAGCGCGTGGTCTCGGTTTCGAATCCTCCTTATCAACAGACCCCCCCTCCGGCCTGGACCTACGGAATCGCCCTCCGCTTGTCCCTACACGTTTGGAGGATTTTTATGAGTAATTCCATCCGTGTTAGAGACTTAGGGTTAGCTACTCCATTTGCCCCATCAGAATGACAATTAATCTCACCTCTGCTGATATGGGGAATCGAACCCTTGACCTCCCACACATGGTATCCTTAGCCTAACCTTTGACCATTGGGCCAAATGCTGTTGGATGGGTTTAGGGTTTAGGGTTTAGGGTTTAGGGTTTAGAGGTTAGGGTTTAGGGGTTTGGGGTTTAGGGTTTAGGGGTTTGGGGTTAGGGGTTTGGGGTTAGGGGTTTTGGGGTTAGGGGTTTGGGGTTTGGGGTTTAGGGTTTAGGGTTTAGTTTTTTTTTTTTTTTTTTTTTTTTGAGTAATCATCCAGGCACGTTGGCCCAGGTTTTTTATTAATAACAGAAAGAAAATGGGGCCCAGAAGGGGAATACAAACTAATAAAGGGATAGTCCTTTACTTCGCCTGCTAGTCCTATCTAGGCGAATGTAATGTCTATCCCGAATGTAAAAAGAACGAAGAAGCTAAGATCAAATAAGCTATGATCATCATAGAGTTTATAATGCACTCTATAATGATATTACAAATGATAATACTAAGGTAGAGTAATAATATAAGAACAAAGCTAGGACATCTAAACTCTGAACTTATAAAATCTTCTAACCTATGTACCTTTTCCTCCTTATCTTCTAGTAGTCCATGGTATAGAATCATTTCTTCTTTGATCTAGTTGTAACAGACAATGGGATTGTCGGCTTATTAGCTTCTTTCCGTTGGCGTAAATTATGTGTTGATGTAGTCCCCGCTCCTTTCTTAGGTGGACTGGGTATTGAAGCCTCTAATCTCTTCATCTCTTCAAACATATTTTCAGGGTCAGGGACGCCATGAAACATGTGTCCAAGTGCTACCTGAAGCTCCTCATCATCCATAAAGTCCTCATCTGAGTCTTCCATAGCAAGTGGGGTTGGTTCCGGTTCAAACAATTCCATGGCCCATTCCTGTCTATCTTCTTCTGAGGGGACAAACATCTCCAAGTATTCCTTTACCGTGAAGTGTGAGTTCCGACTGCTTAGTGAGTGCTTAATAACATCCTCAAACTTTGTCATACCACAGAATTCACCTTCTATTTCCATTTCCTTATCAAAGGCCTCTCGAAGTAGTTCTATATCTGCTTTTGACCACTTGTGCTCATAATCATTATCCGTAGAAACATCTCCATCCGTCTCACACCATTTCCTCCTTTCACTATCGGTATCCAAGGATTTAGCAGTGGTAGTGTTGTTGGAAGGTATGTCTGATGAAGATTTATTTAGGGTACAAGGTTGTGGAGGGAATGAGAAGACATTTTTAAGCCAATTTTGAGCACTTGGGTTTTTTGAGGTTGTGGGCTTTGAGTTATTTAGGTGTTTGGTATTTGAACTTATTTGAGGTTGAGTTGTGGAGCCCGATTCAAATAGAATTTGGACTGGTTTTCTTGGATTTTTGAAGTGTATTTGGGCTTGGTTTGGGTCTTTTATTTATAGGTTTTAAGGAGTAATGGTTTGTGGTATGGGGTTTCTTTGGGTATGGGGTGGGGTTCTATTTTCTGTTTCACTGGGTTTCCTGCCCGCAGTCCGTCTGGTCGGGGGTGTTGGTAGGGTTTACGTAGTTATTTTAGGGTTGATGGGGGTGGTATCGACGGAGGGGTGGGGATTGATCGCCCATGGCCGAGAGGATAGGGTAGGTGGGCCACGGTTAGGGTAGGGCGGGGTGAGCTGTAAGTGGGTCGGGTCGGGTCAAAACCATGGGTAGGGTTTCGACGGTAATAGAAGGGGATCTTTCGGTGAGGGGGTTGGGGGGGTTAGGGGGTGAGGGTGTGGATCTGGAAGGGGGTAGGGTAGGGGTCTGGGTCACGAGTCGGGTTGAAGGGTCGGGTCGGGGTAACGGGTCGGGTCGTGATACGTTGAATTTCCGAGGTATTTTAGGTTTTGGAAGTTATTTCTACGGTGGCGGGTTTGGTCGGGGTGGGGTGGTATCCGGTTGGGGTGGGGAGTAGAGGGTGGGGTTGGGCTATTGGGCTCGGGTCGGGTCGGGGGTAGGGTTGTAGTGACCGGGTGGGCGGCTAGGGTTTGGGGGGGTTGTTTAGGGTTTTGGGTAGGCGGTTTAGGGTTAGGGTTAGGCCCAGCCGAGGCCTGGATTAGGTTAGGGGTGTGTGACAGCGGGGTAGATCCGTGGGTTGGAGTAGGTTCCGGTCTGGCCGCCGTAGGTTCCGGATGGGGGTTGCGCCGGTAGGTTTCCGGTGGAAAAATTATTTTGGCTCAAATTTTTTGTATTTTTCGCCTGGAGTGTTTGATTCGACGTGATGGTGGTGGTTCCGACCTCCAAAGTTGCCGGAATTACCCCCCAGTCACCGAAACAGTGGGCAAAATGGTTTTTGGATTCAGATTTGTATTTTTTCTAATCTTTTTCCCCGTAACCACCTGCCATTCATCAGATTTTTTGGGTTTCGGATCTAGGTTGGTGGTTTTTGTGGAAGAAGGAGGAAGAGGAGAGTTTTGAGAATTACCTTTGTCCATAGCCGCCTCCTTTTCCATAGATCCATTACCTTTGTCTTCCTTCTTAGGTCTCAGATCCGGATTTAATTTCCAACATCCTTCAATATCATGACCTTGTAATTTACAAGTAGTACAAAACTTAGGAATAAAATCAAACCTAATTTTTCGTACTTTTGTATGAACAATTCCGTTTAGGGTTTAGGGTTTAGGGTTTAGGGTTTAGGGTTTGGGGTTTAGGGTTTGGGGTTTGGGGTTTGGGGTTTGGGGTTTAGGGTTTAGTTTTTTTTTTTTTTTTTTTGAGTAATCATCTAGGCACGTTGGCCCAGGTTGTTTATTAATAACAGAAATGAAAAGGTGCCCATAAGGGAATTACAAACTAATAAAGGGATAGTCCTTTACTTACCTAGTCTGTCTAGGCGTGCAGTCTATCCCGAATGTAAAAAGAAAGAAGAAGCTAAGATCAGATAAGCTATGATCATCATAGAGTTTATAATGCACTCTATGATGATATTACAATTGATGATACTAAGGAAGAGTAGTAATATAAGAACAAAGCTAGGAAAGCTAAACTCTGAACTTATAAAATCTTCTATCCTATGTACCCTTTCTTCCTTGTCTTCTAGTAGTCCATGGAATAGAATCATTTCTTCTTTGATCTAGTTGTAACAGACAATGAGATTGTTGGCTTACTAGCTTCCTTTTGGCGAAGATTATGTGTTGATGAATTCCCCGCTCCTTTTTTAGGTGGGTGGGTATTGCTGCATCTAATCTCTTCATTTCTTCAAACATATTTTCAGGTCGGACATGAAACATGTGTCCAAGTGCAATCTGAAGCTCTTCATCATCTAGAATGTCTTCCTCAATCTCCATCAACCAGTGGGCTTGGTTGGTTCAAACATTTCCATGGCCCATTCCGTCATCTTCTTACGAGGACAAACATCTCCAAATATTCCTTTACGGTGAAGTGTGCATTTGCGCTAGGGTGTTTTTATTACATCCTCAAACTTTGTCATACCACGTGTCACCTTCCATTTCCATTTCTATCAAAGGCCTCCGGTAATCTATGTCCGATTCGACCACTTGTGCTCATAATCATTATTAGAATCTTCTCCATCCGTATCACACCACTTCCTCCTAACACTATCGGTCTCAAAAGTTTTGGAATTGGTAGAGTTATGGAAGGAATTTCGGATGATTTATTCAAAGTACAATGTTGTGGAGGGAATGAAAAGGCATTTTTAAGCCAGTTTTGGGCTGATGTGTTTTTTGTGTTTGTGGGCTTTGAATTAGATGTGGGCTTAGTATTTGATGTTGTTTGAGGATGGGTAGTGGAGCCCGTATCCGAAATAGAATTTGGACTTGGATTTTCTTGGATTTTTTGAAGTGTGTTTGGGCTTTGGGATTGGGCCTTTTTATTTAGAGGTTTTAGAGGGGTAATAGTTTGTGGTTGTGGGGGGGTTTGCTGGGTCTTGGGGTGGGGGGTATGGTTTTGGTTTTGTGGGTTTAGCCTGGGTTTAGGTCTGGTCGGGTCGAGGTTGGGTCGGGTATTTTAGGCTTAAGAAGGGTGGTTTCGACAGAGGGTGGGGCGATCATGTCGCCCATGCCGAGAGGGTAGGTAGGTGGGCCACGGTTAGGTTGGGGCGAATTAGACCGGTCGAGGGTGGGTCGGGTCAATACCATGGGTATGGTTTCGACGGTAATTGAAGGGTTATTTTCGGTTTGGAGGTGTGGGTAGGTGGTGATAGGGGTGGGGGTTGGATCGCAGGGGTTGGGTATGGAGTGCGTCAGTGATGGGTTAATGGGTGGAGTCGGGTTAACGGTTGGGTCGTGGTCGGGTGGTTTTGGTAGTTGTTTAGGGTTTTTGTGGTGGTTTCGCATGCGGGATGTCGACGTGGGTAAGGTACGTGGGTGGGGGTGGGTCCGCATGTTGTGGTAGATAGTGCAGGTGTCGGGTCGGGTCATGGGTAGGGTGGCGGCTAGGGTTAGGGTGGGTAGTTTAGGGTTAGGGTTTTGATGTAATGGGCTAGGGTTTGGCCCAGCAGCAAAGACGGCTGCTGGGCTAGGGTTGAGGGTAGTTTCGATGACGGGTGCGGGAGGTCAGGTAGGGTTCCAGGTGAATCAGGCGCGCCGTAGTTTTCAGCGGTGACGGCGCCGCCAGGAATTCCGACGGGGGGAATAATTTTTTGGATAGAATTTTGTGAAATTTTCGGTGGGGGGGTCTGTTCCGTCATGGTGGGGGTAGATTCGGCCACCCCTTTGGCCGGAATTCCATTCCCAATCGCCAAAACAGTGGGTAAAGTTGGATTTTGGTTTGGATTTGTGGGGGTTTAGATTTGGCTTTAGATTTGGCTTTCCCAATATAGGGCGTTTAGATTTTGGTTAAAGGAACTTCTATCCTATGTACCCTTTCTTCCTTGTCTTCTAGTAGTCCATGGAATAGAATCATTTCTTCTTTGATCTAGTTGTAACAGACAATGAGATTGTTGGCTTACTAGCTTCCTTCCTTTGGCGAAGATTATGTGTTGATGAATTCCCCGCTCCTTTTTTAGGTGGGTAGGTATTCTGCATCTAATCTCTTCATTTCTTCAAACATATTTTTTAGTCGGGACGCCATGAAACATGTGTCCAAGTGCAATCAAGCTCTTCATCATCTAGAATGTCTTCCTCTGAATCTCCATCAACAGCTAGTGGGCTTGGTTCTGGTTCAAACATTTCCATGACCCATTCCTGTCTATCTTCTTCTGAGGGGACAAACATCTCCAAATATTCCTTTATGAAGTGTGCATTTCGCTAGGGTGTTTTTATTACATCCTCAAACTTTGTCATACCACAGAAGTCACCTTCCATTTCCATTTCCCTATCAAAGGCCTCCCGAAGTAATGCTATGTCTGATTCTGACCACTTGTGCTCATAATCATTATTAGAATCTTCTCCGTCTTCACACCACTTCCTCCTAACACTATCAGTCTCAAAAGTTTTGGAATTGGTAGAGTTATTGGAAGGAATTTCGGATGAGGATTTATTCAAAGTACAATGTTGTGGAGGGAATGAAAAGGCATTTTTAAGCCAGTTTTGGGCTGATGTGTTTTTTGTGTTTGTGGGCTTTGAATTAGATGTGGGCTTAGTATTTGATGTTGTTTGAGGATGGGTAGTGGAGCCCGTATCCGAAATAGAATTTGGACTTGGATTTTCTTGGATTTTTTGAAGTGTGTTTGGGCTTTGGGATTGGGCCTTTTTATTTAGAGGTTTTAGAGGGGTAATGGTTTGTGGTTGTGGGGGGGTTTGCTGGGTCTGGGGGTGGGGGGTATGGTTTAGGGTTTAGGGTATAGGGTTTAGGGTTTTAGGGTTTAGGGTTTAGGGTTTAGGGTTTAGGGTTTAGGGTTTTTTTTTTTTTTGTTTTTTTGAATAATCATCCAGGCACGTAGGCCCATGTTTTTTATTAATAACAGAAATGAGATGGGGCCCAGAGGGAAATACAAACAAGTAAAGAGATAGCCCTTTACTTCACCTGCTATTCCTATCTAGGCGAAGCATAGGTCTATCCCGAATGTAAAAAGAAGGACGAAGCCAAGATAAGATAAGCTATGATCATCATAGAGTTTATAATGCACTCTATAATGATGTTACAAATGATGATACTAAGGTAGAGTAATAATACAAGCACAAAGCTAGAAGCTCTAAACTATGTACTTATAAAATCTTCAATCCCAAGTACCTTGTCCTCCTCTTCATCTAATAATCCCTGATATAAAATCATTTTTTCTTTGATCTTGTGGTTACTGCCAATGGGATTGCCGGCTTTCTAGCTTGTTTGCCTTGCCGTTGTTCTTTGTCTTTGTTGAAGACTCAACTTCTGTGTTAGCTCTGGGTATTGCTTCCTCGATACTCCTCATCTCAGCAAATATATCTGCTGCATCAGGGACTCCCTGAAACATGTGACCAAGTGCTATTTGAAGCTCCTCATCATCAAGTATATCTTCTTCACCTTCATCAATGGCGGTCTTGGTTCAGATTCATATGGTTCCATGGCCCAATCCTGTCTATCTTCTGTGGAGGAAATAATCATGTCGGAATTCCTTAAGACATCTTCAAAATTTGTCATACCATAGAATTCACCATCACTTTCCATTTCATGATCAAAGGCTTCACGAAGTTCTGCAATCTCAGCTTTTGATAGCTTGTGTGAAGAATCCTGTGAAACATATCCATCTCTCTCACCCCGCTTCCTCCTGTCACTATCAGTACCCAAAGATTTGGCAGTGGTAGTCTTATTGGAAGGAATGTCTGATGAGGCTTTATTTAATGTACAGGGTTGAGGAGGAAAGGAAAAGGCATTTTTAAGCCAATTTTGGGCCGAGGGGTTCTTCGAGGTTGTGGGCTTTGAAGTATTTTTTGGCTTGGTGGTTGATTTTGTTTGATGTTGAGTTGTGGAGCCCGTATCCGAAACTGAATTTGGACTTGAATTTTCTTGAGTTGTTTTAAAAGTGGTTGGGCTTTGGGGTTGGGCCGATTTGGGAGATGGGTCACAGGTTTCCGAGGGGGGGTGGGTCACGGGTTTAGTTCTTATAGGGTTGGAGGGTTCGGGTTGAGGGGGTTCGTGGGAAGTAGAGGGGGGGTTGGGTTTAGTGGGTTGCTGGGTCGGGTTAGGAAGCTTGCAGGGTCGGGTTTTGGGGTTGGGTCGGGTCGGGGCAGATGGAATGGGTACCGAAAGTTTAGGGTTTAAAGGGGTAGTAACGGGTTGGGGGTTGGTCAGTTGGGTGGGCGGGGAGAGAGTGATGTCTAGGGACTGTACCGGGGGTAGGGTAGTTGGGTTAGATGGGTCAGGGTAGGGGCTGAGTTGGATCGGGTTAGTGGGTCGGGTCGGGTTAGGGTGTCGGGTAGGGTTTCGGCGTTAAATTTGGGTGAGGTTTCGGATCTGGAGGGTAGGTCGAGAGGGGTAGGCAGGATAGGGAGGGTGGATCCGGCGGTGGGTGGGTGATCCGGTCACGGGTCGGTTTAATGTGTGGGTCGGGTAGTTGGGCGGGTCGGTCAATGGGTCGGGTAGGGTTTAGGAGTATTTTAGGGTTTTTGTGGTGGTTTTCAGTGGGGGTTGGGCGTGGGGGTATATGGGTTTGTGGGTAGGGTAGGGTCCAGGTTACGAGATGGGTTGAATGATAGGTCGGGTTAACGGTCGGGTCGGGTCGAGGATACGCTGAATTTCCAGGGTAGTTTAGGGTTTTTGGTTGTGGTTTCTTGTGGGGGTAGGTCGAGGTGGTGGGGTGGTATCCGTTGGGGGTGGGGTGGTAGGGGGTGGGGGTTGGATCTGGGTCTCGGATCGGGTCCTGGGTAGGGTTTTAGTCAACGGTTTGGCGGCTAGGGTTTGGGGGGGTAGTTTAGGGTTTTGGGTAGGCGGTTTTGGGCTAGGGTTTGGCCCAGCAGCAATGGCGGCTGCTGGGCTAGGGTTTGGGGAGGGTTCGACGGGGGGGTGGTGTTCTGGTGGGTCGGAGCTAGGGTTCCGGCGGTCAGGGTGGCCGCCGGTAGGGTTCAGGGGGAATTTTCCGGCGCCGTCAGATTTTCCGGCGTCGGAAATGATTTTTTGGCTTGTTTTTTTTGTGTTTTTCGACGGTAGGGCCTGTTTTGACGTGGAGGAGGTGTTTCCGACCACCATGTTGGCCGGAATAGCTTCCCCCGACGCCAAAACAGTAGAGAATGATGTTTTTTTGATCGGATTTGTGGTTTTTCTGTTATTTTTTCCCGAAACCACCTTCCAACCATCGGATTTGTTGGATTTCGGATCTGGAATTATAGTTTTGGAGGAAGAAGGAGGAAGAGTAGGGTTTTGAGATTTACCTTTGTCATTAGCCGCCGAATCCTCCTTCAATCCATCACCTTTGTCATCCTTCTTTGGTCTCAAATCCGGATTTATTTTCCAACAACCATCAACATCATGACCTTGAAGTTTGCAATTAATACAATACTTAGGAATAAAATCAAACCTAATTTTTTGCAGCTTGCTATGAACAATTCCATTCTTCTTGAATGAGATTTGAATTTTTTGAGGATGAACTTTTAACAAATCCACCTCAACCTTAACCCTAGCACAACTAGGCCTTGTCTTCTTTCTTGTAGCCGAATCTAGGGCTATGGGTTTCCCCACCGCCGCCGCCAACGTGAACAAGGCAGATTGTCCATAGAAATTTGGTGATAGATTTGGAAAAGAAATCCATCCCCAAGCAATATTTGACTCCTCCTCTGGATTAAATGCAACATCCCAAATGAATGTTCTCATCAATAACATTTTATTCTTCTCTTTAATCCAAAAACTAGGGCTTGACATCAATATCTCATAATCTTCTTCAATATTACAACGAATAAGAATATGACGATTAAACAACAACCCTATTGAAACTTCGGCTTTTAAACCACATTGCTTCGGAATTTCCTTACGCAAGAGGTCAAAATCATTCAACCATTTGAAAACTTACCAATTACCGCAAGTTTCAAATCTTGTTCTTCAATCATCAAATCAATTTCTTCCTCCTCAAACATCACCATAGGTTCACCATGAAGATAGGTGATAGGTTTAATGGGCACGGAAGTCGAGGAGGGGGGGAGAGGGGCGACGGCGGAACTAGGGTTTCTGCGCGCGCCACTCGCTTTGGCAAATTAGGGGTGGGGGTCGATATGACAATTTCTGAGAAGGTGGGGGGTTTCGTCGTGGTGGTGGGGTGATGGCCGACCACAGGAGGTGGCCGGCCGGTGGCCATGACGGCCATGGTGGCCGGAGGTGGGGGCGGCGGAACTTAGGGTTTTCCGATTTTTTTGAGGAGAGAGGGGAGAGCAAAAATAAAATGTTGGCTTTATTTAGCCGTTGAGTTAAAAAATAAAATGTTGGCTTTATTTAGCCGTTGAGTGGTTAATTATTTAGTCATTTTTAGCGCGTGGTCTCGGGTTCGAATCCTCCTTATCAGACCCCCTCCTACCGACCTACGAATCGCCTCCGCTTGTCCCTACACGCGTTTGGAGGATTTTTATGAGTAATTCCATCCGTGTTAGAGGCTTAGGTTAGCTACTCCCTTCACCCCGCATGGCAATTAATCTCACCTGGCCGATATGGGGAATCGAACCCAAGACCTCCCACACAAGGTATCCTTAGCCTAACCTTTGACCATTGGGCCAAATGCTGTTGGATACTATTTTGGCTTAATTTAGAGGGTTATGGGTTAATTATTAGTCGTTTTTTGCTCGTGGTCTAGGGTTCGAATCCTCCTTATCAACCACTCTCCGCCCGACCTACGACCCTCCGCTTGTCCTACACGCTGGAGGATTTTTATGAGTAATTCCATCCGTGTTAGAGACTTAGGGTTAGCTACTCCCTTTGCCCTGCAGAATGGCAATTAATCTCACCTCACGATATGGGAATCGAACCCTTGACCTCCCACATGGTATCCTTAGCCTAACCTTTGACCATTGGGCCAAATGCTGTTGGATGGGTTTAGGGTTTAGGGTTTAGGGTTTAGGGTTTTAGGGTTTAGGGTTTAGGGTTTAGGGTTTAGGGTTTAGGGTTTAGGTTTTTTTTTTTTTTTTTTTTTTTTTTAATAATCATCCAGGCACGTTGGCCCAGGTTTTTTATTAATAACAGAAATGAAAAGGGGCCCAGTAGGGAAATACAAACTAATAAAGGGATAGTCCTTTACTTCGCTAGTAGTCTATCTAAAGCAGCTAATGTCTATCCCGAATGTAAAAAGAAAGAAGAAGCTAAGATCAGATAAGCTATGATCATCATAGAGTTTATAATGCACTCTATGATGATGTTACAAATGATGATACTAAGGTATAGTAGTAATATAAGGACAAAGCTAGGAAATCTAAACTCTGAACTTATAAAATCTTCTAGCCTATGTACCTTTTCCTGCTTGTCTTCTAGTAGTCCGTGATATAGAATCATTTCTTCTTTGATCTAGTTAGAATCGACAATGGGATTGTTGGTTTACTAGCTTCCTTCGTTGGCGTAAATTATGAGTTGATGAAGTCCGCTCCTTTCTTGTGGAGGTATTGCCGCCTCTAATCTCTTCATCTCTTCAAACATGTTTTTCGTGGGGACTCCATGAAACATGTGTCCAAGTTCTATCTGAAGCTCTTCATCATCTAGAATGTCGCCCTCTGCGAATCTCCATCAACAAAAAGTGGGCTTGGTTCTCGTTCAAACATTTCCATGGCCCATTCTCGTCTATCTTCTTCGAGGAACAAACATCTCCAAATATTCTGTGCATACCATGTGTGCATTTCTAGCTTAGGGTATCGCTTTAAGACATCCTCAAACTTTGTCATACGACGAAGTCACCTTCCATTCCATTTCCTTATCAAAGGCCTCCGGTAATGCTATGTCAGATTCTGACCACTTATGCTCATAATCATTATTAGACTCTTCTCCTTCCGTATCACACCACTTCCTCCTTATACTATCGGTCAAAAGTTTTGGACGTGGTAGGGTTATTAAGGTATATCCGATGAAGATTTATTTAGAGTACAAGGTGGAGGAAAGAGAAGGCATTTTTAAGCCAATTTTGCGGTTGGGTTTTTGAGGTAGTGGGCTTTGAATTAGATTTAGGTTTATTGGTTGATGTTATTTGAGGATGAGTGGAGCCCGATCCAAATAGAATTTGGGAATTGTCTTGGATTTTTGAATGGAATTTGGGCTTTGGATTTGGGTTTTTTTATTTAGAGGTTTTAAAGGGGTAATTGTTTGTGGTTTGGGGATTTCTGAGTGCAGGGGAAGTGCATTTTGGTTCTTTGGTGGGTTTCCTGGTCGTTCACGGGTCGGGTTAGTGGGTAGGGTCGGGTTTCCGTGGGTATTTTAGGGTTAAGGAGGTTTGTTTCGACGGAGGGGGGTGGGGATTGGTGCCTGACCCATGGCCGAGAGGGGGGTATGGTAGGTGGGCCACTGGGTGTAGGGTAGGAGCAGAATTGGAGCGGGTCAGTGGGTCGGGTCGGGTCAACACATCGGGTAGGGTTTCTATGTGTTTAATAGTGGGGATTTCGGATCTTGTGGTATGGACGGGGAGAGTGCGTGGGTGGGGTGGATCTGGGAGGTGGGGGATTGTCGGGTCACGGTTTGTAATGTGGGCCTGGTCGATGGAGTCGGGTCGATGTGTGGTAGGGTTTAGTGGGTTGTTTAGGGTTTTGGTGGTTTCGGTAGGGGGTATACGACGCGTGGGTAGAGTACGTGGGTGGGTGGGTGGCTTGGCGGGGTGGGGTGATGTTTGGGTCACGGCCCGTCACGGGTAGGGTATTTGATAGTGGGTTGGCTAGGGTTTTGGTAGGTAGATTAGGGAAGTGGTTTTGGGCTTAGGTTAGATCTAGGGTTTGGCCCAGCGAATGGCGCCGCCGGGCTGTGGTCGAGTGCGTCGGGGAGGTGGTCCGTGGGTGAGCAGGGGTTCCGGCGACAGTGGCCACGGTAGGGTTCGATGGTGTTTCCGTGGCGTCATTTTTCCCGTCGGAAATAATTATTGGGCGAATGTTTTGAATTTTTGCGGGAGGTCGATCGGCGTGTTGGTGGTGGTTCCGACCAAGGTCGCGAATGTTTTTGGGGTTTTGATTCGTGGTTTTTTTTGTCTTTTTTCCCGTAACCACCTGCCAACCTTGAGTATTTTTGGGTTTCGGATCTGGACGGTGGTTTTGGGCGGAAGTAGAAGGGGGGGTAGGGTTTGGAAGATTACCTTTTGTTGAATCCTCCTTTTCCATCGATCTATCACCATTGTCATCCTTTTTTGGCTTCAAATCCGGATTTAATATCCAACATCCATCAACATCATGACCTTGTAGTTTGCAAGTAGTACAAAATTTTGGAATGAAGTCAAACCTAATTTTTTGCAATTTAGTATGAACTATACCATTCCTTTTGAAAGAAATATGAATATTTTGAGGATGCATTTTCAATAAATCCACTTCAACCTTAACCCTAGCACAACTTGGCCTTGTATTCTTCAAAGTGGCCGAATCTAGGGTTAATGGTCTTCCAACCGCCGCTATACGTGAACAAGGCCGAATGACCAAAGAAATTCGGTGGAAGATTAGGAAATGAGATCCATCCCCAAGCAATATTGGACTCCTCCTCTGGATTAAAATGAACATTCCAAATGAATGTTCTCATTAACAAACTCTTGTTTCTTTCTTTTATCCAAAAACTAGGGCTAGACATTAAAGTATCATAATCTTCTTCGATGGAACAACGAATTAGAATATGACGATGATGCAACAACCCTATATTAACCTCAGATTTTAATCCACATTGCTTAGGAATTTCTTCGCAAGAAATCAAAATCCGTCCAACCATTTGAAAACTTACCAACTACCGCAAGTTTCAAATTTTGTTGTTCAATCATCAAATCAATTTCATCCTCCTCAAACATAATAGTAGGTTCACCATGAAGATAGGTGATAGGTTTAAGAGGCACAATTTTCGAGGTGGGGGATGGGGTGCCGGCGGTGTTAGGGTTTGACACGCGCCACATCAGAATGGAACCGGGGTGGGTCGATTTTAGGATTTACGAAAGGTGGGGGGGTGAGAAATGGTGGAAGGGTGGTGGCCAACCACAGGTGGTGGTCGGCCGGTGGCCACAACGGCCATGGTGGCCGGAAAGTGGGTGGCGGCTAGGCTAGGGTTTTCACGTTTTTTAGGAGAGAGGGGAGAGCAAAATTTTGCTAAGTTAAAATGGGTTTAGGGTTTAGGGTTTAGGGTTTTTTTTTTTTTTTTTTTTGATTAATCATCCAGGCACGTTGGCCCAGGTTTTTTATTAATAACAGAATTAAATGGGGCCTGAAGGAAATACAAACTAATAAAGGATATTCCTTTACTTCGCCTGCTAGTCCTATCAAGGCGAAGCTAATGTCTATCCCGAATGTAAAAAGAAAGAAGAAGCCAAGATCAAGTAAGCTATGATCATCATAGAGTTTATAATGCACTCTATGATGATATTACAAATGATGATACTAAGGTAGAGTAGTAATATAAGAACAAAGCTAGGAAATCTAAACTCTGAACTTATAAAATCTTCTATCCTATGTACCTTTTCCTCTTGTCTTCTATTAGTCCGTGATATAGAATCATTTCTTCTTTGATCTAGTTGTAGAATGACAATGGGATTGTTGGTTTACTAGCTTCCTTCCGTGGCGCAAATTATGAGTTGATGAAGTCCCTGCTCCTTTCTTGGGTGGGTATTAACGCCTCTAATCTCTTCATCTCTTCAAACATGTTTTGGTCGGGACACCATGAAACATGTGTCCAAGTGCTATCTGAAGCTCTTCATCTAGAATGTCGTCCTTGAATCTCCATCAACAATTAGTGGGCTCGTTCAAACATTTCCATGGCCCATTCTGTCTATCTTCTTCCGAGGACAAACGTCTCCAAATATTCTCAATGCGTCGTGTGTGCATTTCTCCGCTTAGGGTGTCCTTTAAGACATCCTCAAATTTTGTCATACACGAAGTCACCTTCCAATTCCATTTCCTTATCAAAGGCCTCCGAAGTAATCTATGTCCGATTCTCGACCACTTGTGCTCATAATCATTATTAGACTCTTCTCCTTAGTATCACACCACTTCCTCCTTACACTATCGATCAAAAGTTTTGGGCGTGGTAGGGTTATTGGAAGGAATATCCGATGAGATTTATTCAAAGTACAAGGTTGTGGAGGAATGAAAAAGCATTTTTAAGCCGATTTTGAAGTGAGGGTTTTTGTGTTTGGGTTTTGAATTAGTTATGGGCTTTGTATTTGATGTTGTTTGAGGATGGGTAGTGGGCCCGATCAAATAGAATTTGGACTTGGTTTTTCTTGGATTTTTTTAAGTGTGTTTGGGCTTTGGGTTTGCCTTTTTATTTTGTGGTTTTAAGGGGGTAATGGTTTGAGGTTGTGGGGTTTCTTTGGAGTGCAGGGGTCCGGTTTTGGTTGCGGGTTGGGTTTAGCCTGATTCGGCCTGCCTGGGTCAGTAGGGTTTAGGGTATTTTAGGGTTTAGGGGGGTGGTTTCGACGGAGGGGGGTGGGGATTGATGTCTGGCCCATGGCCGAGAGGGGGGGTAGGGTAGTTGGGCCACGGGGTGAAGGGTTGAAATTTGGGTGGCCAAGATCGGTGGTCGGGTCAAATCCACGGTAAGGTTCAAATTAATTGAAGGGTTGTTGTCGGTGAGAAGATTGGGGGAATAAGGGGGTGGGGGTGTAGATCTGGAGGGGGGTAGGTTAGGGGTCTGGATCACGGGTTGGGTTAATGGGTGGTCGGGTAGATGGCCGGGTCAATGGTTCTTAGGGTTTAGGTTTTTTTTTGTTTAGAGAATCCACTAGGCTTGTGGGCCTAGGTTATTTTATATATCAAAAGGAAAGTACATGGGTTTAGGGTTTAGGGTTTAGGGTTTAGGGTTTAGGGTTTAGGGTTTGGGGTTTGGGGTTTGGGGTTTGGGGTTTTGGGGTTTTGTGTTTGGGGTTTGGGGTTTCGGGTTTGGGGTTTGGGGTTTGGGGCCTGGGGTTTGGGGTTTAGGGTTTTGGGGGTGGGGGTTTGGGCCTGGGGTTGGGGTTTAGGGTTGGGGTTTGGGGTTTGGGGCCTGGGGGTTGGGGTTTGGGGCCTGGGGAGGTTTTGGGTTTGGGGTTTGGGTTTTGGGGTTGGGGGTTTGGGGGTTGGGGGTTTGGGGTTGGGGGTTTGGGGTTTGGGGTTTAGGGGTTTGGGGTTAGGGGTTTGGGGTTTAGGGGTTTGGGGTTTAGGGGTTTGGGGGTTTGGGGGTTTAGGGTTTAGGGTTTAGGTTTTTTTTTTTTTAGATAATCCACTAGGCTTGTGGGCCTAGGTTATTTTATTAATAATGAAAAATAAAAACATACAGAGTTTTAGAAATGGATGCCAACAGGCTACAACATGAAACAATTAACCTATGCATCATTTTGGATCTATGTGTCCAAAATGACAATATAAAATGTAAAAAACTATAAACAAGATCTAGTCTAAGGAAAGTCTGCCAATGTAGAGGAAATCTCATGTGAAATTTCCCAGTGTAAGGTGATGATAGTGTGTCGAATAGGATTGTGTCCCCAGTCTGAGTCCTAGATGCACAATCCTGTCGATACTCGCCTCGGCTGTAGATCATGGCTCTAAAACTCTGCAATCCATCATCATATCTGTCACATACCAAACCGCAAAGATAACCTTCCCTATGTGGTGTCGCACCACCAGGAGAATGAGCATAACTAGATGCTAATACCACTCGCTGGCGATAGGTCACCTCATAGTTCCAGTGTTCTCCAACGGTGCGGTCGTAAACGCCGAATAACTCACGAAGTAGTCGCTTCTATAATCATGTGCGTGAAGAGTCGTGATACCGCCTCTTACGTCAAAGTCCTCTACTATGTAAAGAGGTATGGTCCTGTATCATGGGTCCTCCAAGTCTGTACCTCTCGGATTTCCAGATGTACAGGATCTGCCTGAATAGTAATGTGATGTAGTCCAGATATCCACGAATCTTACGAGTCCGCTACCTCCACTGCCCTGCTCTCTCCTGTTTGTGTATATCCGGTTGCTCTCTGTAATATCCATGCATGCTTTTTCTTTCCTTTAATAATGAATGATGTTTTACCTGCAAAAAAGCAAAACAAGTTAGTAGAAAGGGCCTATTATGCTCTCCTCCCATGGTGTTAGCATAATAGTGTGCGTTCGATCAACACCTCACGCATTGAACAATCCATCAATAACTCGGTTCCCTTATCCTCAGATAAGGGCATTGAATCTTGTCACAATTGAGAATCCTCCTGCCTTTACTATCCAATTGATCAAAACTGTGAGCCTCAACCGGCCATCACAAGAGCCAAATTAAGCTAGGTGATCACCAACGATTGCCTTCTCTCATGATGTCTTTGAAAAGTAACATTGGCCTCTGCTATCATCTCAAAAATCTCTTCGACCCAAATGATAATTCTCCAAGGGGGTTTCCACTTTTTCATAAGAACCATTAGCATAAGTCTAGAATCAGTCTCAATAATATATGAATGCTGTTGTCTTCTTTTACAGAATCTGACTGCCTCTAAGATTGCCCTAGCCTCTGATTCCGTATTTGTAGCCTCCTGGATTTCTTTAGCCTCTGCATAAACCAAGTTGCCTCTATCATCCCTTACACAAAAAGAAAAAGAGCTTCTCCCTGGATTGCCTCTGGTAGCCCCATCAGTATTACATTTCCAAATTCCAGTCGTCGGAAAGCACCATAAGACCAAAGTGACTTTAGGCATCTCAACCTCTTCCTTAAGTCGAATAAGAATATCATTCCATCTATGAGGTACTGGATTAATCTTCGGTCTCCGCAATCTCACCAAGCTCTGTATAGTTGACGAAATCTGATAGATGACTGCGGCTCACAGATCGCTATCATGTCTCACATCATTCCTTCTTTCCATAACTCCCAGTGATGATGCTTGGTATAGCATAGTAAATAGGTTTGATTCTGTACCACACTCGCGTGCCACCACTCATTGATCCGATCAAGTGGTAAACCTAATAGTAATGCTGCGATGCACGAAAAAGTCTCCATACGATGTGCTAACTCACCCTGTGAAAAGACGTGCTCGATAGATTCTTCCTGAGGTTTCCTACAACAATTACATTTGGAAGGCATCTCATACCCCCAACTTCTCACAATATCATCCAAAGGAATCTTATTCATCCTAATCCTCAACATATTAAAGGCTATTTTATAAGAAGACCCTTAACCCAAATTTTCTCATGATTAACCAAGGTAGTAGCCCTTTACGAAGTAAATCCCATGCAGATTTAATGGTGAACTCTCCATCAGCCTCTTTAGTCCACCACGGTCTATCTCCCGCATCCACTACTTCCACATATCGGGGAGGATTAACCTCCTGAATAATACGATCCAGGTCTCTCGGTAGATTCTCGTGATCGAATGTCCTCATCCCAAGTACCATTAGTAACCACATCTCTAACAAGCTGAATAACTTCTGTAACTACAACGTTGTCCTGACCTCGAATAGCCCCAAACCCAGTCCAATTATCATCCCAGAAGGATACTGTGCCTTGCTTAGTCTGCCACCAAATGTACTGATCAATCTGGTCGCGTGCGTCCAGCATTTTCCTCCAAATCTGTGATCCTTTTATAGGGACTGTGGCGTGGTTATGATATTTAAGATATTTGTTGCTCATAAAGTCTCTCCATAACGAGTTCTTAGTTCTGAAGTTCCACCACAATTTAGCAAATAAAGCTTTTGAAATATCTTTCAAGTCTCTGAAACCAATACCTCCCTCTGAAAGTGGTAAACAAATATGTTCCCAGCTGGCCCAATGACGTCCCCACTCGCCCACTTTATTACTCCAGAAGAATTGAGCAAATATTTTATATAACTTTTTAAGGACAAACTCTGGAGGATTAGTCGCCGACAAAAGGTGCATAGGCATGGCCTGCAAAACATGATTAACAAGAACAGCTCTACCACCAAAGGAAAGAAGATTACCTTTCCATCCTTGAAGTTTATTCTGGATCTTAGTCAAAATATCATTATAAAAGGAGAGCTGCGGAGTGCTGTAAAATAAAGGACAACCCAAGTAAGTAATAGGGAAAGATTGACGAGACATACCTGTAATGTGTTCAATATCCTGGACCATTATATCAGTAGCTGACGCATGTAAATATAAGGCACTTTTACTTTTATTCACCAGTTGCCCCGAAGCTTCTTCATACCTGCTTAACACATTCATAATTTTTTGCAGAGAATACTGGCAATGTGAGGCAAAAATAATAGTATCATCTGCATAACACAGGTGATTAATCTTAGGACTCAGCTTCGGCAGCCCAAATCCATGGAATCTCGGGTCCTTGTTAAGTAAATTTAGAGCTCTGGATAATATCTCTGCTGCAATAATGAATAAGGTAGGGGAGAGAGGGTCCCCCTGCTTCACCCCACGAGAAGACTTGAAAAAGCCATGCTGTTGGCCATTAATCAAAATCGAATACCAATTATGAGCAACCAACTCATAAATATGACCAATAAAGGTTTCACCGAACCCCATTCTGCGCAAGACTTCCATAAGAAAGGTCCAAGAAAGTCTGTCATAAGCCTTAGTCCTGTCCAGCTTCATAATAATATTCTGACGCTTACCATTCGCATTTCTGAGTCTAATATCTTTGGTAATCTCTTGAGCAAGTAAGATATTCTCAATAATATTTCTACCTTTAACAAAACCAGCCTGATTCTGTGAAATCAAGCTAGGTAATAAAAGTGCTAACCTGTTATGAATGACCCTAGAGAAAATTTTATTAATGAAATTACTAAGACTGATTGGGCGCATATCCCCAAAAGTGGTCACCACCTGTTTTTTAGGAATTAAAATAAGATTAGTATGAGTGACATACCTGGGAATCTCCCTACCTCTGAAGAAGGAGATAATCATATCCACCACGTCATTACCAATGATCTCCCAACAGGTCTGATAAAAAATTCCATGAAAACCATCCGGACCTCCAGTGCTGTGAGGATTGAGACCAAATACCGCTTCTCTAACTTCTTCTTTAGTGGGAATCTGAATTAGCTTTCCATTCATTTCGTCACTCACCTGCTTTTCCTCAATCAGATCCAAAAAGTCGAGATGTGGATTATTATTCGTTTCTGTAAATTGCTCTGTGTAGAATCTGAGTGCTTCATCAACAATGTCTTTGTCATTCTCGAGCCAATTGCCATTGTTATCCTGAATTCTACGAAGTTGTAATCTCTTACGGCGACCATTAACATTAGCATGAAAAAATTTCGAATTTCTGTCACCCTCATTGAACCAAGACATTCCTGATTTCTGTTTGTAATAATCCTCCTCAATGGACTTTGCCCTCAACATTTCAGCCTCCACTCTGCAAAGTTCAGTCCTATTTTCTATGGAAGGGTCAGCTTCAAATAAAATCTCGCGTGCTTTGATAACCTGTTCCATGTCTGTAATTTTTTGGAAAATATTGCCAAAAGTAGCCCTGCTCCAATCTGATAGTACTTTTTTTAATCTCTTTAGTTTAGTATTGAACTTCCAGAAAGTATTGCCCTCAACATGTTCTTTCCAACTATCTTTAACAACTGTCAAAAAATTCTCATGTTTAGTCCAGAAATTCAGAAAGCGAAAAGATCTTCTATGTTGTGGACGAGTCTGTTGCTTGAAATTCACCAAAAGAGGGACATGATCTGAACCGGTGCGAATTAAGTGGGTGATCTCCAAACCTGGAAATAACTGTTGTAGTTCCTCATTACCTAAGCATCTGTCAATTCTTTCAAAAATAAAAGCATCACCTGCTCTACCATTCCACCAAGTATACGTAGACCCTATAAAACCCAAGTCGTTAAGATTACATGTATGAATACATTGTCTGAAGTCATCAACATCCCTGATGCTAATAGGTCTTCCTCCATATTTTTCTTCCGGTTTAGTAACTACATTAAAATCTCCTCCAATCAACCAAGGTCTAGTCATAGCAATAGCGAGGTCCGATAGTGAATCCCAAAGATGTATCCTGTTTCTTCTATCACAATCTGCGTAAACCACTGTGACAACTAAATCCATATGAGTGTTAATATTTTTCAAGGCCAAAGTAATCTGCTGGGAGTTATTAGTCACTGTATTGTGTTGCCATTCTGAATCCAAAAAGACCCAAATTTTCTCCGAAGTATTATGATAAGCATATTCCATGCCTAGTTTCCTTCTGCACCACTCCATTTTATGAATACCATGTTTAGGTTCAATAATACCAATCATAAAGAATTTGTGTTTCCGATGAAGCTCCTTAAGTCTAGAAAAAGCTTTCTGAGTCTTGACAGACCTGATATTCCATATGATAGCATTCATTTAGATTTTGACTTTATGTTCCTTCTAGGAACTGCTGCTATTATTTTGGAGCTCTTCATTGGCATATTATTCCTTGGTCTACTCACGCTTCTTTTTCTTGAAGTAACTTCTTCCTCTATCATTCTGTTCCTCCCTTGTCTATCCTGATTCCTTGTTGTGTCTGTGTTGTTTCTCACTTCTTTAGCATTTTTGTCTGAATCCTTGGATATTATCTCTACACAAGTATCTGAAGTAGGGCCAGTTTCCATATCTGTACCTGCATTGTTAGTAGTCAAAAGGTCCTGTGCAGCTAGAGAATTATAATTACCGGATTCCTCAGAACAAATAAACTCCCCTTCCTCTTCATCGTCCTCTAACCAATGTCTTCTAATCAAATCAGAGGTGTTATTAGAAGGTATTTCACTACTCTCCTTATTAACAGGGACATCCCCTATCTGCTCTATAGGGTCCTTCCTAATATCCATAATGTCACTAGTCCCTATTCTCTCCACATTAATGTCCAACAAGTTATCAGAATCCTGATTAATGAGAATCTCATAAGGGTTAGGGGTGACAGGTATTGAATTATGAGATTGGTTTAAAGCTTGCGTGTTAATATAAGGGTCTGAGGGGTTGAGTTGTGAGTCTAGAGGGCTGGGATTTGATATGTCATGGTTTGTAGACGTCAAAACTATTATGTGGTTAGGCTGAGGTACAATCGGGGTTATATCTGGGAGGGAGTTAGTGAAGTGAATCTGTTTAGCTATAGAAGGTATACGACCTTGATTGTCTAGGTTAGAAGTTCGACTTAGGGCTAATAATTGAGGGGTAGGTGACGTACTATTCTGGGGGGGCTGGGTCACAATGTTTGTAGAAATTAGTGGGGGGTTACGGTCCAGGGGGGGTGAGGTAGGATGGTTAGATGTCACATAATAGTTTCGACGTTGAGGTAGGGTTTAGGGTTTAGGGTTTACGGTCCAGGGGGGGTGAGGTAGGGTTTAGGGTTTAGGGTTTAGGGTTTAGGGTTTAGGGTTTAGGGTTTAGGGTTTAGGGTTTAGGGTTTAGGGTTTAGGGTTTAGGGTTTTGGGTTTAGGGTTTTGGGGTTTAGGGTTTTGGGGTTTAGGGTTTGGGGTTTGGGGTTTCGGTTTTCGGTTTTGGGGTTTCGGTTTTCGGTTTTCGGGTTTTTTTTTTTTTTTTTTTGAATAATCATCCAGGCACGTAGCCCGTGTTTTTATTAATAACAGAAAGAAATGGGGCCCAGAGGAAATACAAACTAATAAAGGGATAGTCCTTTACTGCTAGTCTATCTAGCGGTTAATGTCTATCCCGAATGTAAAAGAAAGAAGAAGCTAAGATCGGATAAGCTATGATCATCATGAGTTTATAATGCACTCTACATGATGTTACAAATGATGATACTAAGGTAGAGAAATAATACAATCAGTAGCTAGGAACTCTAAACTCAGACTAATAAAATCTTCAAACCCAAGTACCTTGTCCTTCTCATAATCTAATAATCCCTCATATAAACTCATTTCTTCTTTGATCTTGTGATAACTGCCAATGGGAGTACCGGCTTTCTAGCTTGTTTGCCTTGACGTTGTTGATGTGCTGTTGAAGACTCAGCTTCTATTCTAGCCTTGGGTATTGCTTCCTCGATACTTCTCATCTCTGCAAACATATCCGCTGCATCAGGGACGCCCTGAAACATGTGACCAAGTGCTATCTGAAGCTCCTCATCATCAAGTATATCTTCTTCCAAACCTTCATCAATAGCGGTCTTGTTACTCGTTCATACGGTTCCATGGCCCAATCCCATCTATCTTCTTTGGAGGAAATAATCATGTCTGAATTCCTTAAAACATCTTCAAAATTAGTCATACCATAGAATTCACCATCACTTTCCATTTCCTGATCAAAGGCTTCACGAAGTTCTGCAATCTCAGCTTTTGATAGCTTGTGTGAAGAATCCTGTGAAACATATCCATCTGTCTCACACCGCTTCCCATCACTATCAGCACCCAAAAGATTTGGAAGTGGTAGTCTTATTGGAAGGAATGTCTGATGAGGCTTTATTTAATGTACAAGGTTGAGGAGGAAAGGAAAAGGCATTTTTAAGCCAATTTTGGGCCGATGGATTTTTATTGGATGTGGGCTTAGAATTAGTGGTGGGCTTGGTGGTAGATTTTGTTTGGGGTTGAGTAGTGGAGCATGTGTCTGAAATAGATTTAGAACTTGAATTTTCTTGGTATTTTTGTATTTTGGATGGGCTATGGATATGGGTAGAAGGGGTGGGTGCGGGTTTCGGGGTGGAGTCACGGGTTTAGGAATTATAGGGTTAGTGGGTTCAGGTTGAGGGGGTACGTGGAGAGTAGAGGGTAGGTTTAATGGGTTGCTGGGTCGGGTTAGGTAATGTGCTGGGTCGGGTTTTGGAATCAGTCGTCTGGCATTTGGTATTTTTAAAATAGGTTTAGGGTTTTAGGTGTAGATTCGGATATGTGGGTTATATTCGGGAGATCGGTGTCTAGGACTAGGTAGGTACGGTAGGGTAGGTGGGTCGGTTGGGTTAGGTCAGCGAGTTGGACCGGTAAGTGGGTCGGTCGGGTTAGAATTTCTAGGGTTTCGACGGAGGGTGTGTTGGATCTGGAAGGTTGGTCGAGGGGGGTGGGGAGGATAGGGGTGGGGATGGATCCGCAGGGTGGGGTAGTATGGGTCTCGGGTGGTCATTGGGTCGGTCGTCAGCGTGGTAGGGTTTCAAAAGGGTAGTTTAGGGTTTTTCGAATGGTATTGAATATGGGGTTGGGCGAGGGGGAGTGCGTGGGTTGAGGATGGGTGCAGCGGGGTGGGGGTGTTAAGCGGGTCATGGGTGGTCGTGGGTAGGGTTTAGGGAGTGGGTTGGCCAGGGTTTTGGAGGGTAGTTTAGGGTTTAGGTTAAGTGGTATTGGCTAGGTTTGGCCATTTGCCATGCGGTGATGGGCTGGGTTGGGAGGGTTGACGACGGGGTTGTTCGTGGTCGGGGTAGGGTTCCGTGGTCGAAGTGGCGCAGGTTAGATTCTGATGGGTTTGTGACGGCAGATTAGGGTTTCCGTGGCGGTGATAATTTTTGGCTAGAATTTTTGGGTTTTCACGTGATGGATGTTTTGACATGGAGTCGGTATTTCCAACCTCCAAAGTGGCGAATTCCTTCCCAATCTCAAAAACAAGCTAATTGAGATTTTTGGTTTGAATTTGTATTTTTCGATTATTTTTTCTGTGACCACCGCCATTCGCGGATTTTGTAGATTTGATCGATCTCTGTTTTTAGCGGAAGAAGGAGGAATGGTAGTTTTGAGATTTACCTTTTCCATAGCCGATATTCCTCCAGATCCATCACCTTTGTCATCCCTCTTTGGTCTCAAATCAGATTCAATTTCCAACAACCTTCAATGTCATGTCCTTGAAGCTTACAATTAGTACAATACTTAGGTAGAAAATCAAACCTAATTTTTGCAACTTTGTAAGTACAAGTCCATTCTTTTGAAAGAAATTTTAATATTTTGAGGATGAACTTTCAATAAATCCACTTCAACCTTAACCTAGCACAACTTGGCCTCTTCTTCATGGTGGCGAATCTAGGGTTAAAGGTTTCCACCGCCTTGACGAAAAGGCGATTGGCCAAAAAATTTGGTGAAAGATTGGGAAATGAGATCCGTCCCAAGCAATATTGGATTCTCCTGCGGATTAAAATTAACATTCCAAATGAATGTTCTCATCAACAACATATTGTTTCTTTCTTTAATCCAAAAACTAGGGCTACATCAAAGTATCATAATCTTCTTGATAGAACGAATTAGAATATGTCGATTATGCAACAACCCTATATTAACCTCAGATTTTAATCCACATTACTTAGGAATTTCCTTTCGAGAAATCAAAATCCCAACCATTTGAAAACTTACCAACAACCGCACGTGTCAAATTTGGTTGGTCAATCATCCTATCAATTTCTTCCTCCTCAATCAGAATCCGCGGTTCTCCATGACGATCGGTGAGAGGTTTAATAGGCACAAATTTCGGAGGAGGAGGCAGCGTGGCGGTGCTAGGGTTAGCCGCCGCCGCTGTTTTGTGGGATTCCGGGGGAGTGGGGTTAGATTTAATAATTTCTGAAAAGGTGGGGGGGTGTACGGTGACGGGAGGGTGGTGGCCGACCACAGGAGGTGGCCGGCCAGTGGCCACCACGGCCATGGTGGCCGGAAATGTGGCGGCTAGGGTTTAGGTTAAAGACGTGAGGGAGGAGAGAGGTTAGAGCGTTTTAGGGTTTAAAATTAAATGTTAAAATGTTTAAAAATTAAATGGGTTTGGGGTTTGGGGTTTGGGGTTTGGGGTTTGGGGTTTTGGGTTTAGGGTTTAGGGGTTTAGGGTTTAGGGGTTTTGGGTTTAGGGGTTTTGTGGTTAGGGGTTTTGGGGTTAGGGGTTTGGGGTTTGGGGTTTGGGGTTTGGGGTGTGGGGTTTGGGGTTTTGGGGTTAAGGGTTTAGGGTTTAGGGTTTAGGGTTTAGGATTTTTTTTTTTTTTTTTGAGTAATCATCCAGGCACTTTGGCCCAGGTTTTTATTAATAGAAGGAAAAGGGCCCAGAAGGGAGTTACAAACTAATAAGGGGTAGCCACTTTTACTGCTAGTCTGACTAGGCGAAGTATAAGTCTATCCGAATGTAAAAAGAAGAAGAAGCTAAAATGAGATAAGCTATGATCATCATAGAGTTTATAATGCACTCTCTGATGATGTTACAAATGATGATACTAAGATAGAGCATTAATATAAGAACAAAGCTAGGAAATCTAAACTCTGAACTTATAAAATCTTCTAACCCAAGTACCTTCTCCTCCTTGTCTTCTTGTAGTCCATGGTATAGAATCATTTCTTCTTTGACCTAGTGGTAACTGACAATGGAATAGTCGCTTACTAGCTTCTTTCGGCGTAGATTATGTGTTGATGAAGTCCCCACTCCTTTCTTGGGTGGGTATTGCGCTTCTAATCTCTTCATCTCTTCAAACATATTTTGTGGTCGGGACACCATGAAACATGTGTCCAAGTGCTATCTGAAGCTCCTCGTCATCTAGAATGTCGTCCTCAATCTCCATCAACGGTAGTGGGCTTGGTTACGGTTCAAACATTTCCAAGGCCCATTCTGTCTATCTTCTTCGAGGACAAACATCTCCAAATATTCTGTGCGATCGTGTGTGCATTTCTACTACTTAGGGTGTCCTTTAAAACATCCTCAAACTTTGTCATGCGACAGAAGTCACCTTCCAATTCCATTTCCTTATCAAAGGCCTCCCGAAGTAATGCTATGTCTGATTCTGACCACTTGTGTTCATAATCATTATTAGAATCTTCTCCTTCCGTATCACACCACTTCCTCCTTACACTATCAGTATCAAAAGTTTTGGAAGTGGTAGGGTTATTGGAAAGAATTTCTGATGAGGATTTATTCAAAGTACAAGGTTGTGGAGGGAATGAAAAAGCATTTTTAAGCCAGTTTTGGGCTGAGGGGTTTTTTGTGTTTGTGGGATTTGAATTGGTTGTGGGCTTTGTATTTGATGTTGTTTGAGGATGGGTAGTGGAGCCCGTATCCGAAATAGAAGTTGGACTTGGATTTTCTTGGATTTTTTGAAGTGTGTTTGGGCTTTGGTTTTGGGCCTTTTTATTTAGTGGTTTTAAGGGGGTAATGGTTTGAGGTTGTGGGGGGGTTTGCTGGGTCTGGGGGTGGGGGGTCTGTTTTAGTTGTCGGGTTGGGTATTCGGGTCGGGTTTAGGTCGGTCGGTCTGGGAGTGGTCGGGTTTAGTAGGGTTTTTAGGTTTTTGGGGTGATTTCAATGCGGGGGGTGGGGATAGGTGTCTGGCCCATGGCCGAGAGGGAGTAGGGTAGATGGGCCACCGTGTAGGGTCAGCGGAGTGGAGCGGGTCGGTCGGTCGGGTCAACACATCGGGTAGGGTTTCGATGTGTTTAGAAGTGGGTTTCGGATCCGTGGTATGGACGGCGGAGGGTGCGTGGGTGGGGTGGTTACGAGGGAGGTGGGGGATTGTTGGTCACGGGTTGTAAAGTGGTGGTCGATTGGGTCGGGTCGGGTCGATGATGCGGGTAGGGTTTTAGAGGGTTGTTTAGGGTTTTTGGAGGTGGTTTCGGCTAAGGGTGGTAGGACGAGGGGGGCAGGGGGGTATGTGGGAGGGGGGTGGGTATGGAAGGGGTGGGGTGAGATCCGGTCGTGGGTCGGGTCGTGGGTAGGGTTTGAGGTGGCGTGTTGGCGGCTAGGGTTTGGGAGGGTAGTTTAGGGTTTGGGCTTAGTGGATTAGGGTTAGGGTTAGGCCCAGAGCCTTGCGCCGGGGTTGTGGGGGTGCGTTTGTGGCCGTGGGTAGATGTGGGTCGGAGGTGGTGTTCGGTCGGGTGTGGCCGTAGGTTCGACAGTCTAGGGGTATTCCGCCACTAATTTTTGGATCGGATTTTGAATTTTTGATGGTAGGTCTGTTTGGGCGTGGAAGTGGTGGTTCACCACCTTAATGGCGAATTTTTCCCGTCGGCTAAACAATACGAAAGATGAATTTTGATTTAAAATTGGATTTTTCCTAATTTTCTTTCCGTGACTACTTGCCACCTTGAACTTGGTTTCGGATCAGGGTGTTTTTGGAAGGAGGAGGAGTAGGGTTTAGTATTACCTTTTCCATGGCCGGATTTTCCAGTTCATTGCCATTGTCAATCTTCTTTGGCCTCAAATCTGGATTTATTTTCCAACACCCTTCAATGTCATGTCCTTGAAGTTTGCAATTATTACAAAACTTTGGCAAGAAATCAAACCTAATTTTTTGCCATTTTGTATGAACAATACCATTCTTGAGCAAATTTGAATCTTTTGAGGTGAGATTTTAACAAATCAACCAACCTTAACCCTAGCACAACTAGGCCTTGTTTTATTCCTTGTGGCGAATCAATAGCAATAGGTTTCACCGCCATAAGAGAGAACAAGGCCGAATGGCCATAGAAATTGGAGAAAGGTTAGGAAAAGAAATCCAACCCCAAGCAATGTTTGACTCTCTCTCGGATTAAATGCAACATCCCGAATGAATGTTCTCATCAATAACATCTTATTATTTTCTTTAATCCAAAAACTAGGGCTTGACATCAAGGTGTCATAATCTTCTTCAATTGAACACCTAATAAGAATATGGCGATTGTACATCAAACCTATTTTAACCTCGACCTTCAATCCACATTGTTTAGGAATTTCCTTCCAATAGATCAAAATCACCAACCATTTGAAAACTTGCCAATAAGCGCAAGTTTCAAACCTTGTTCTTGAATCATGGTTTCAATTTCTTCCTCCTCAAACATAACCATAGGTTCACCATGAAGATAGGTGATAGGTTTTAGTGTCACGAGATTCGAGGAGGGAAGGAGCGGCGCGGAATTAGGGTTTCTGCGCGCCGCTGTTTGAAAAAATTCCGGGGTGGGGTAGATCGACCATGTCGGAGAAGGTGGGGTGAGTGGTGTGGGGTGGTGGCGACCACGGAGGTGGCGGCCGGCGCGTCCACGTGGGCCGGAAAAGGTGGCGGCGTTGGCTAGGGTTTTTCCGTCGAAAAGAGGAGAGAGGGGAGAGCTTTTTAAAATAAAATGTTGGCTTTATTTTAGAGGGTTTAGGGTTTAGGGTTTAGGGTTTAGGGTTTAGGGTTTTTTTTTTTTTTTTTAGATAATCCACTAGGCTTGTGGGCCTAGGTTATTTTATATATCAAAAGGAAAGTCCATGGGCCCTAGGGAAATACACCTTATCGGGAGTGCAAAAAGAAAGAAGCAATAATCAAATAAGCTATGATAATATCCGATTTTATAAAATAATAGATTATGATACTAAAAATGCTGATACAAACAAAATGAAGATATAGTGTAAGCCTAAAGCTATAAGCTACCTCCGCATACAAAGTATTCAATCAAGTGTCATCTCTGCTATCCCCAAATACTCTAAAAATCGATAATGTAAAAGGAGTCACGGGTCCGGATGCGGATCTGGATCTAGTGATGGATGGGGTTGCAGATGTGTAATCCTGAGCGATTCGTATTGGAATCAATGGGGTTGGGTCCATTGGCCGAGCAAAGCATCCGCTATGGCCCTGAGTGTCCGATCTAACTTCTTAGTATCCATCTTCATGTATTTATCATTGCCTGGTTGTGTCATATCTGCTATCATCTGTTGCTCTGTGCGATGAAGAGTGTAGGGTTGATGTGCCTGCAACCTGTACCGCTTCCTGTGAAGAGCCTCTGTAATGATATCCAAAGATGGGTCGTAGTTGTTCGCGCCTGTCAAACTCACACTGTTCGACGCCACACCTGTGCCTTTCTTGCATCCATGAATATGTTGATAAAATTTGTGCACTGCTCAGTTAGCTTCATCACCATTCGCGACCTGATCCACGAATATCCTCATTTCTAATAGAATAGCCCTATCCAAACCAATTCCAACGTGTAACCTGTGGGATCTCCTTACCCTCGAGTATTATGCCCATAAAAGGATCCGAATCCTCTATAGCAAAAGGCGAAACCTCAGGAGTGAAGTCTCTTATAGCTGGTTTGTCAACCACTGTATCCCTATCCTCATCAAACAAGTCAGCCATGTCAACAAAATTATCATCTTCGTCAACCATGTAATCCTTGCGGGTATCAACCTCCACCTCAATATCATCATTATCAGCAATAACAAGCTCATTACCACAAATTCTCCCCACACTACCGGAAGAGGGAATGCTAGTACAAGCTTGGTTCAACGGCACAAAATTCTTGGCTAGTGAAGGTAGCTCAAGATTAATGCCAATCAAGAATGGGTCCCGACGAATGATACATTTTGGTGAGGTAGGGATGAGTGCGGAGGAGAATATAGGCGTTTAGCTTTGGCTTTCCCAATATCCGGTGGGGATCTTGGGTGAGTAAGGGTGAGTGGAGGAAGGGTGTAGTATCTGGAGGGGTAGGTTCAGTGGGAGGTGGGATGGGTTCAGGTGGAATAAGGGGTGTGACGTCGGGTGAGGATAGGTGTGGAGTGGTCTCTGGTGGGGTTGGCTCAATAGGAGGGGGAGGGTGAGAGGTCTCAGGTGGAGTTTGAGTTGTGGTAAGTGGCTGGGTTATAGTAGGGCGGCTGGGGATAGGTAAGGCGTAAGAGGTGCTAGCAATGGTGGGAAGAGATTGTGCCATGAATTGAAAAGGAGGGGTGTTTTGTTGATGGATTGGAGTGTGGGGGTAGGTAATTGATTGGGGTGATTGGAATTTACGGGGTTGTGCTATAGAGACTTGTGTATTTTGTTTGGAGGTTGTTTTGGTTAACTTTAGATATTTGGGGTGGATTTTATTCCAGTATTTTTGGTTTTGGCTTTTGGACTTGTGGAGTATTTTCTTTCGTTTTCTTGTATTTGTTTGCGGTCATTTGATTTTTGGGGCTTTGGCTTGATGTGTATTTTTGGGGGTTTCTTTGGCTGGATTTGGATTTTTGGGTGGGTTGTTTGTTTTGTTTGGATTATCCAGGGGATTTTGGTTTTGTGGGTTGTCTTTTGGAGGAGGGGGAACAGGATGTGTATTTTCTTTGTCCTTCGAAGGTCTCATCTCAGGATTGAGTTTCCAACACCCGTGCACATTATGTCCTTGAAGGGAACAATTAGTGCAATACTTTGGAAGAAAGTCAAACTGAATCTTGTAAGAGTTTGTTTGAATTCCTCCTTCCGTAGCAATTTGGATTTGGATATTTTCGGGATGTTGACGCAACAAATCTAATTCGACCTTAACCTTAGCACAACTAGGACGGGTCATATTTTTGGTGGCGATCAACACAAATGGTCTACCAGCGAAGCAATAGACAAAAGGATAGACTCATCAAAGTAGACAGGTGGAAGGTTAGGGAATGAAACCCAAGCCCAAGCTATACTAGTTTCTTTTGTAGGGTCAAATGAGACATCATATTTCATGGTGCGTAGAGGATAGGATTCCCTCTTATCTTTTATATCAAAGCTGGTAGAGATGGACATAAGCGTATCATAATCTTCTTGATGAGCATCGAATCGAATATGACGGCTAAGCAGATAACCAATTCTAACTGGGCTTTCAATTTCAACTGTTTAGGTAATTCAGTCCTCAAAAAATCTATGTGAGGCATGCCATGACTAAATTTACCTATCACCGCCCATTTCAAATCTTGACGCGCAATTAACACATCAATTTCAGCTTTTTGAAGCAATAATGTAGGTTCTCCGTGTAGATAATTTACCTGTTTAGGTGCTAACGGAGGTGGTATTTGACCATTTTGAGCTTTGTTGGGACCCACTGATCCAGTTGTCGGAGATGATGATTGAAGAACATTAGCAAACTGAATTCCAGGTGTAAGACCGGGCTGTCTTGCCGCCAGGGGGGGCTGTACCACCGATGTACCGCCATTGTTTGGCGGCAATGTTCGCCGGAAAATACCATTTTGATCCAAAGTCAATGAATTATTGCATTGGGGGGTCATTAGAGGTGGAAAATCAGGAGAAATGGACTGGGCAACCTCAACAGTGTTTTGTCGCATGACGCCGCCATTGCACGCAAGAACTCGCCGGAAAATATGGCAGATTTGAAAAAAGGAGAGTTGAGGTTCGGAATTTAGTGGGGATTGTAGATCTTGTTGAGACGAACACAATGGTACCTCACACCACCCTCAACAGTAGCATAATCGACCGGAATTTGACCAAGAACGATCGGAAAAGATGAAATGGTCGTCCCGTCGATCTGGAGTGAATTGAAGGTTGAGAGTGGGTGGAAAATGTCGGGCTGAAGACGACGAAGCTGTTGGTACCACCCACTACCGTCGACTGTACCTGTAGTCGCCGGAAAATTAGTGGCGGCGGCTAGGGTTTCGGGGGTTGTGATTCGAGTGATTCGACGATTTAGTGAGAATCGAAGGTGATGGTGGGTATAGGAATGACGGGGAGGAGAAGACGAATCTGATGGTACTACCCCCGACCGTCGAAGTTGCCTGAGGTCGCCGGAAAATCGAAAAGACGATCGGAAAACTGGGAGTTTTTCGATCTGATTTTCCCGGCGATTTAGGGAGAGTCGACGTTAATGGAGGGTATGGGAATGACGGGGGCCTCAAGACGAAGCTTTTGGTGGGGGTGTCGTTGGCAGCAGATGAATCCTGAAAGCAGTGAAACACCGCCGGCACTGTTCCGCAATGCGCATGCGCATCGTCTGCAGACGGGTTTAGGGTTTTTGGTTTTGGGTTTAGGGTTTAGGGTTTTGGGTTTTTTTTTTTTTTTTTTTTTGAATAATCATCTAGGCACGTAGGCCCAGGTTTTTTATTAATAACGAGAAGAAATGGGGCCCGATGAAATACAAACTAATAAAGGATAGTCCTTTACTACCGCTAGTCTATCTAGCGAGTTAATGTCTATCCCGAATGTAAAAAGAAAGAAGCTAAGATCGGATAGTATGATCATCATAGAGTTTATAATGTACTACATGATGATGTTACAAATGATGATACTAAGGTAGAGAAATAATACAATCACGAGCTAGGAACTCTAAACTCGTACTAATAAAATCTTCAAACCCAGTACCTTGTCCTTCATAATCTAATAATCCTCATATAAACTCATTTCTTCTTTGATCTTGTGATAACCGCCAACGGAATGCCGCTTTCTAGCTTGTTTGCCTTGGCGTTGTTGATGTCTTGTTGAAGACTCAACTATTCTAGCCTTGGGTATTGCTTCCTCGATACTTCATCTCTGCAAACATATCCATTGCATCGGGGACGCCGAAACATGTGACAGTGCTATCCAAGCTCCTCATCATCAAGTATATCTTCTTCCAAACCTTCATCATGGCGGTCTTGGTTACAGTTCATACGGTTCCATGGCCCAATCCCATCTATCTTCTTCGAGGAAATAATCATGTCAATTCCTTAAAACATCTTCAAAATTAGTCATACCATAGAATTCACCATCACTTTCCATTTCTGATCAAAGGCTTCACGAGTTCTGCAATCTCGACTTTTGATAGCTTGTGAAGAATCACGTGAAACATATCCATCTGTCTCACACCGCTTCCTCGTCACTATCGCACAAAGATTTGGCGGTAGTCTTATTGGAAGGAATGTCGATGAGGCTTTATTTAATGTACAAGGTTGAGGAGGAAAGGAAAAGGCATTTTTAAGCCAATTTTGGGCCGTTGGATTTTTATTGGATGTGGGCTTAGAATTAGTGGTGGGCTTGGTGGTAGATTTTGTTTGGGGTTGAGTAGTGGAGCATGTGTCTGAAATAGATTTAGAACTTGAATTTTCTTGGGATTTTTGTATTTTGGATGGGCTATGGATATGGGCCGAAGGGGGTGGTGGGGTACGGGTTTCCGGGGGTGGGTGGGTCACGGGTTTAGGAATTATAGGGTTAGTGGGTTCAGGTTGAGGGGGTACGTGGAGAGTAGAGGGGGTGGTAGGTTTAATGGGTTGCTGGGTCGGGTTAGGTAATGTGCTGGGTCGGGTTTTGGAATTGGGTCGGGTCGGGGCATTTGGTATTTTTAAAATAGGTTTAGGGTTTTTAGGTGTAGATTCGGATATGTGGGTTATATTCGGAGAGATCGGTGTCAGGACTAGGGTACCGGGGGTAGGTAGGTGGAGTCTGGGTTAGGTCAGCGAGTTGGGCCAGGGTAAGTGGGTCGGGTCGGGTTAGAATGTCGGGTAGGGTTTCGACGGAGGGTGTGTTGGATCTGGAAGGTTGGTCGGTGGGGAGGATAGGGGTGGGGATGGATCCGCGGTGGGTGGGGGTAGTATGGAGTCTCGGGTCATTGGGTCGGCGGGTCGGTGTGGGTAGGGTTTCAAAGGGTAGTTTAGGGTTTTTCGAATGGTATTGAATGTGGGGTTGGACGGGGTGGTGGGAGTGCGTGGGTTGAGGATGGAGTGCAGCGAGGGTGGGGGTGTTAACCGGGTCATGGGTCGTCATGGGTAGGTTTTAGGAGTGGGTTGGCGCTAGGGTTTTGAGGGTAGTTTAGGGTTTAGGTTAAGTGGTATTGGGCTGGGTTTGCCCATTTGCCATGGCGGTGATGGCTAGGGTTGGGAGGGTTGACGGCGGGGTTGTTCGTGGTCGGGGTAGGGTTAGTGCCGTGGCGCCGGTAGGGTACTGATGGGTTTGACGGCCAGTTAGGGTTTCCGGCGGCGGTGATAATTTTTTGGCTAGAATTTTTTGGGTTTTCCGACGTGATGGACTGTTTTGACATGGAGTCGGTATTCGACCTCCAAAGTGGCGAATTCCTTCCCAATCTCAAAACAAGCTAATTGAGATTTTTGGTTTGAATTTGTATTTTTTCGATTATTTTTTCCTGTGACCACCTGCCATTCGCCGGATTTTGTAGATTTCGGATCTGAGATCTGTTTTTTGGCGGAAGAAGGAGGAATGGTAGAGTTTTGAGATTTACCTTTTTCCATAGCCGACGATTCCTCCATAGATCCATCACCTTTGTCATCCCTCTTTGGTCTCAAATCAGGATTCAATTTCCAACAACCTTCAATGTCATGTCCTTGAAGCTTACAATTAGTACAATACTTAGGTAGAAAATCAAACCTAATTTTTTGCAACTTTGTAAGTACAAGTCCATTCTTTTTGAAAGAAATTTTAATATTTTGAGGATGAACTTTCAATAAATCCACTTCAACCTTAACCCTAGCACAACTTGGCCTTGTCTTCTTCATGGTGGCCGAATCTAGGGTTAAAGGTTTCCCCACCGCCGCTAACGAAAAAGGCCGATTGGCCAAAGAAATTTGGTGAAAGATTGGGAAATGAGATCCATCCCCAAGCAATATTGGATTCCTCCTCTGGATTAAAATTAACATTCCAAATGAATGTTCTCATCAACAACATATTGTTTCTTTCTTTAATCCAAAAACTAGGGCTAGACATCAAAGTATCATAATCTTCTTCGATAGAACAACGAATTAGAATATGTCGATTATGCAACAACCCTATATTAACCTCAGATTTTAATCCACATTGCTTAGGAATTTCCTTTCGCAAGAAATCAAAATCCAACCATTTGAAAACTTACCAACAACCGCAAGTTTCAAATTTTGTTGTTCAATCATCAAATCAATTTCTTCCTCCTCAAACATAATCATAGGTTCACCATGAAGATAGGTGATAGGTTTAATAGGCAATTTCGGAGGAGGGAGAGCGACGTGGCGCGCCAGTGCATTGTTTGTGGGATTCGGGGTGGGGTTAGATTTAATAATTTACGAAAGGTGGGGTGCGGTGGCGGGAGGGTGGTGGCCGACCACGAGGTGTGGCCGGTGGCACCACGGCCATGGTGGCCGGAAATGTGGCGGCTAGGGTTTAGGTTAAAGACGTGAGGGAGGAGAGAGGTTAGAGCGTTTTAGGCTAAGTAAAATGTTTAAAAATTAAAAATGGGGTTTAGGGTTTAGGGTTTAGGGTTTAGGGTTTAGGGTTTTAGGGTTTTAGGGTTTAGGGTTTTAGGGTTTAGGGTTTAGGGTTTACTTTTTTTTTTTTTTTTTTTTTTTTTTTTTTTTTTTTTTTTTAGGGAATCTAAACTCTGAACTTATAAAATCTTCTAACCTATGTACCTTTTCCTCCTTGTCTTCTAGTAGTTCTTGGTATAGAATCATTTCTTCTTTGATCTAGTTGTAACAGACAATGGGATTGTCGGCTTATTAGCTTCCTTCCGTTGGCGAAGATTATGTGTTGTTGACGTCCCCGCTCCATTCTCAGGTGGATTGGGTATTGCTGCCTCTAATCTACTCATCTCAGCATTCCTATCTTCTGCATCAGGAATTCCATGAAACATTTGACCAAGTACTACCTGAAGTCCTTCATCATCCAGCATGTCCTTATCTGAGTCTTCCATCGCAAGGGGCATTGGTTCTGGTTCATATAATTCCATATTCCATTCCTGTCTAACCTTTTCTGAGGGAACAAACATCTCCAGGTATTCCTGAACCGAGAAGTGTGAGTTCCGACTGCTTTGAACGTCTCTTAGAACATCCTTAAATCTTGTCATTCCACAGAAATTACCGTCTCTTTCCATTTCCTTATCAAAGACCTCCCGAAGAATTAAGTAATCATCTGTTGACCATTTACGAGCATAACCTTTAGAAACTTCTCCATTTGTCTCACACCTCCTCCTTCTTTCACTATCAGTACCCATAGAAATGACAGTGTTAGTGTTGTTAGAAGGTATGTCTGAAGAAGATTTATTCAAAGTACAAGGATGTGGAGGGAAAGAAAAGGCATTTTTAGGCCAAATTTGGGTTGATGGGTTTTTTGTGGATGTGGGCTTTGAATTAGTTGTGGGCTTGGTATTATATTTTATTTGAGGTTGAGTGGAGGAGCCCGTATCCGAAATAGAATTTGGACTTGAATCATCGTGGATTTTTTGAATTGGACTTTGGATTTGGGCTTTTATATTTAAAGATTTTAATGGGGTAATGGTTTGTGGTTGGGGTGGGATATCTTTGGAGTGCAGGGTGGGAGTCGATTTTGTTGTTGGTAGGGTTCAGGATGCAGTTTAAGTGGGTCGGGTCAAAGCTTGATGGGTAGGGTTTCGACGGGTATAGTTTCGGTAGTGGGGTGTTTGTATGGGGTGGTGGGGGTGTGTGTGGGTGGGGGGGAGGATCTGGAAGGGGGTGGGGAAGCAATCTGGGTTGTTGGGTCGGGTCGGTTTAGTGGGTCGGGTCGGGTCAAAACACCTAGATGGGTTTCGACGTTATTAGTAGGGGTGTTTTCAGATCTGGGGATTTGGACTAGGGGGTTGGGGGGGTTAGGGGGTGGGGTGGTGGATCTGGCAGGGGGTGGGGTAGTGGTCTGGAACTCGGGTCGGGTTAGGTCGTCGGTCAGGGTCGGGTAGGGTTTCAATGGGCGGTTTAGGGTTTTTGTAGTGTTTTTGTGAGGGTTTGGGCGAGGGTAGGTGGGTTTGTGGGTGGGGTTGGAGTGCGGAGGGTGGGGTTTCGATCAGGTAATGGGTCGGGTCGTGGGTAGGGTTTCCGACGTCGGGCTGGCGGCTAGGGTTTGGGAGGGTGGTTTAGGGTTAGGGTTTTGTTGTAATGGGCTAGGGTTTTTGCTAGGGTTAGGCCCAGCAGCTATGGCGGCGGCTCTTTGGGCGGTGAGAGTGTGTGAGGGTGGTGTTACAGTAGGTCGGATCGGGGTTCGTGATGCAGGCCGCCGGTAGGGTTCCGGACGATCGTGACGGCGCCGCCAGGGATTCCGACGGTGGGGGTAATTTTTTGGATGGAATTTTGTGGATTTTTTGGTAGGGGGGTCTGATTCGGCATGGTGGGGGTGGTTCCGACCACCAATTTGGCCGGAAATTCTTCCCCATTCGCCAAAGCGATGTAAAGGTGGAATTTGATTTGGTTTTGAGTTTTTTCTATTCTTTTTTCCGGCAACAGCCTGCCATCCGTCGGAATTAACATTTTTTGGTATTTGGACGTGAGTTTTGGAGGTAGAAGAAGTAAGGGTGGGATTTTGAGAATTACCTTTTGCCAAATCCGCCGCCTTTTCCGAAGATCCATCACCTTTGTCATCCTTCTTTGGCCTCAAATCCGGATTTATTTTCCAACATCCTTCAATATCATGTCCTTGTAGTTTACAAGTAGTACAATACTTAGGAATAAAATCAAACCTAATTTTTTGTACTTTTGTAAGAACAAGCCCATTCTTCTTAAACGAAATTTGAATTTTTTGAGGATGAACTTTCAATAAATCCACTTCCACCTTAACCCTAGCACAACTTGGCCTTGTCTTCTTCAATGTGGCCGAATCTAGGGTTAATGGTTTCCCTACCGCCGCCGCCAACGAGAATAACGCCGCTTGGCCAAAGAAATTCGGTGGAAGATTGGGAAATGAGATCCATCCCCAAGCAATATTGGATTCCTCCTCTGGATTAAAATCAACATTCCAAATGAATGTTCTCATCAACAACATTTTATTCTTTTCTTTAATCCAAAAACTAGGGCTAGACATTAAGGTGTCATAATCTTCTTCAATTGAACAACGAATAAGAATATGGCGATTATCTGATAATCTATTGTAACCTCGATTTAAGGCCACATTGTTTAGGAATCTCTTTCCTTAGACTATCAAAATCCGTCAACCATTTGAAAACTTACAATAGCGCAAGTTTCAAATCTTGTTCTTGAATCATAGAATCAATTTCTTCCTCTACAAACATCACCATAGGCTCAACATGAAGGTACGTCATAGGCTTAATGGGCACAGAAATCGATGAGTGAATGTGGTGGGCGACTGCGGTGTTAGGGTTTCCTCGCCGCCGCTTTGGCATATGACGGGGTGGGTGGGGTATATTTTAACAATTCGGAGAAGGTGGGGTGCGGGGTGGTGGGGGGGTGGTGGCCGACCACGGAGGTGGTGGCCGTGGCAGCGGCCATGGCGGGAAGTTGGTGGCGGTAGCTAGGTTTTAGATTTTTGGAGAAGAGAGGGGAGAGCAAAATTTTAAAATTAAAAATGGGTTTAGGGTTTAGGGTTTAGGGTTTAGGGTTTAGGGTTTAGGGTTTAGGGTTTAGGGGTTTAGGGTTTAGGGTTTAGGGTTTAGGGTTTAGGGTTTAGGGTTTAGGGTTTTTTTTTTTTTTTTTTTTTGAATAATCATCCAGGCACGTAGGCCCAGGTTTTTTATTAATAACAGAAAAGTAAATGGGGCCCAGAAGGGAAATACAAACTAATAAAGGATATTATTCCTTTACTTCGCACGCTAGTCTATCGAGCAAAGCTAATGTCTATCCCGAATGTAAGAAGAAAGAAGATGCCAAGATCAAGTAAGCTATGATCATCATAGAGTTTATAATGCACTCTATGATGATATTACAAATGATGATACTAAGGTAGAGTAGTAATATAAGAACAAAGCTAGGAAATCTAAACTCTGAACTTATAAAATCTTCTAGCCTATGTACCTTTTCCTTGTTGTCTTCTAGTAGTCCGTGATATAGAATCATTTCTTCTTTGATCTAGTTGTAACAGACAATGGGATTGTTGGTTTACTAGCTTCCTTCCGTTGGCGTAAATTATGAGTTGATGAAGTCCCTGCTCCTTTCTTAGGTGGGTGGGTATTCTTGCCTCTAATCTCTTGTCTCTTCAAACATGTTTTGGTCGGGGACACCATGAAACATGTGTCCAAGTGCTATCGAAGTTCATCATCTAGAATGTCGTCCTGAATCTCCATCAACGGTAGTGGCCTTGGTTGGTTCAAACATTTCCATGGCCCATTCTGTCTATCTTCTTACGAGGACAAACATCTCCAAATATTCTTATGCAGTCGTGTGTGCATTTCTCTTGCTTAGGTGTCCTTTAACACATCCTCAAACTTTGTCATACGGCGAAGTCACCTTCAATTCCATTTCCTTATCAAAGGCCTCGAAGTAATGCTATGTCGATTCGACCAACTTGTGCTCATAATCATTATTTGACTCTTCTCCTTCAGTATCACACCACCTCTTATACTATCAGTCTCAAAAGTTTTGGAAGTGGTAGGGTTATTAGAAGGTATATCTGATGAAGATTTATTTAGAGTACAAGGTTGTGGAGGGAAATTAAAAATGTTGGCTTTATTTAGCCGTTGAGTGGTTAATTATTAGTCATTTTTAGCGCGTGATCTCGGGTTCGAATCCTCCTTATCAACAGACCCCAGGCACGGACCTACGGATCGCCTTGCTTGTCCACACGTTTGGAGGATTTTTATGAGTAATTCCATCCGTGTTAGAGACTTAGGGTTAGCTACTTTGCCCTTTGAGAATGACAATTAATCTCACCTGTGATATGGGAATCGAACCTTGACCTCCCACATGGTATCCTTAGCCTAACCTTTGACCATTGGGCCAAATCTTTGTTGGATAAAATGTTGGCTTTATTTAGCCGTTGAGTGGTTAATTATTAGTCATTTTTAGCGCGTGGTCTCGGGTTGAATCCTCCTTATCAGCAGACCCCATAGGCACGGACTGCGGAATCGCCCTCCTCTTGTCCTACACGTTTGGAGGATTTTTATGAGTAATTCCATCCGTGTTAGAGGCTTAGGGTTAGCTACTCCCTTCACCCTGCAGAATGGCAATTAATCTCACTCTGCGATATGGGAATCGAACCCAAGACCTCCCACACATGGTATCCTTAGCCTAACCTTTGACCATTGGGCCAAATGCTGTTGGATTGGGTTTAGGGTTTAGGGTTTAGGGTTTAGGGTTTAGGGTTTAGGGTTTAGGGTTTAGGGTTTAGGGTTTAGGGTTTAGTTTTTTTTTTTTTTTTTTTTTTTGTAATCATCCAGGCACTTTGGCCCAGGTTTTTATTAATAACAGAAGGAAAAAGGGCCCAGAAGGGAATTACAAACTAATAAAGGGGGGATGATCCTTTACTTCGCCTGCTAGTCCTGCCTAGGCGAAGCATAGGTCTATCCCGAATGTAAAAAGAAAGAAGAAGCTAAAATAAGATAGGCTATGATCATCATAGAGTTTATAATGTACTCTATGATGATGTTACAGATGATGATACAAAGATAGAATAGTAATATAAGAACAAAGCTAGGAAGTCTAAACTCTGGACTTATAAAATCTTCTAACCCCAGTACCTTCTCCTCCTTGTCTTCTAGTAGACCATGGTATAGAATCATTTCTTCTTTGACCTAGTGGTAACTGACAATGGAATAGTCGGCTTACTAGCTTCCTTTCGTTGGCGGAGATTATGTGTTGATGAAGTCCCCGCTCCTTTCTTAGGTGGGCTGGGAATTGCTGCCTCTAATCTCTTCATCTCTTCAAACATATTTTCAGGATCAGGGACACCATGAAACATGTGTCCAAGTGCTATCTGAAGCTCCTCGTCATCTAGAATGTCGTCCTCTGAATCTCCATCAACAGCTAGTGGGCTTGGTTCTGGTTCAAACATTTCCAAGGCCCATTCCTGTCTATCTTCTTCTGAGGGGACAAACATCTCCAAGTATTCATGTACCGTCATATGTGCATTTCTACTACTTAGGGTGTCCTTTAAAACATCCTCAAACTTTGTCATACGACAGAATTCACCTTCCAATTCTATTTCCTTATCAAAGGCCTCCCGAAGTAATGCTATGTCTGATTCTGACCACTTGTGCTCATAATCATTATTAGAATCTTCTCCGTATCACACCACTTCCTTTACATCGATATCAAAAGTTTTGGCGGTGGTAGTGTTGTTGGAAGGTATGTCGATGAAGATTTATTAAGTACAAGGTTGTGGAGTGAATGAGAAGGCATTTTAAGCCAATTTTGAGCACTTGGGTTTTGAGGTTGTGGGCTTTGAGTTATTTAGGTTTTGGTATTTGAACTAATAAGGGGTTGAGTTGTGGAGCAGTATCAAAATAGAATTTGGACTTGGGTTTTCTTGGATTTTTTGAAGTGTATTTGGGCTTTGGGTTTGGGCCTTTTTATTTGGAGGTTTTAGGGGGGTAATGGTTTGAGGTTGGGGGGGGATTTGCTGGGTAAGGGGGTGAGGGGTCTGTTTTAGATTTTGGGCCTGGGCTCCGGGTCGGGTTTCCGGGTCGGGTCGGGTCAGTGGGTTGGGTAGGGTTTCCGTGAGTTTTTTAGGGTTTTGGGGGGTATTTTCGACGGTGGGGGGTGGGGATTGATGTCTAGCCCATGGCCGAGAGGGGGGGTAGGGTAGGTGGGCCACAGGGGATAGGGTTGGGGCAGAATTTGAGCGGGTCAGTGGGTCGGGTCGGGTCAAAACCGTGGGTAGGGTTTCGACGTTAAAAGGAGGGTGTTTCGGATGCAGGAATTTGGGCGAGGGATTGGGGTTAGGAGGTGGGGGGGTGGATCTGGCAGGGTGTGGGGTATCGGTCTGGGTCATGGGGTGGGTAATTGGGTCGGGTCGGGTCACTGGATCGGGTCGGGTCAGAATTTCGGGTAGGGTTTCAATAGGCAGTTTAGGGTTTTTGGTGATGGTTTTGGTAGTGGGGTGTTGGACGAGTGGGGTGGTGGGGTACGTGGGTTGGGTTGTGGGTCTGGCAGGGGGTGGGGGTGGGTTCTGGGTCACGGGTCGGGTCGTGGGTAGGGTTTCCGAAAGTGGGCTGGCGGCTAGGGTTTGGGTAGGTTGTTTAGGGTTTTGGGAAAGTAGTTTTGGGCTAGGGTTTTGTCTAGGGTTTGGCCCAGCTAAAGGCATTTCTTTGGGCTAGAAGCGAGTAGTGTGTCGACGGAGGTGGTCGGGGGTCAGGTAGGGTTAAACGACGGATATGCGCCGGTAGGGTTTAGGTGATCTGTGACGGCGCCGACGGTGGTTCCGGCGTCGGAAAAATTTTTTTGACTCAAATTTTTTGAATTTTTCGCCTGGGTGGTTTGTTTTGACGTGGTGGTGGTGGTTCCGACCTCCAAAGTGGTCGGAATTTCCCCCCTAGCCGCCGAAACAGTAGCTAAAGTGGTTTTTGGATTTAGATTTGAATTATTTCTAACCTTTTTGCCTGTGACAACCTGCCAACCGTCTTTATTGGTGGGTTTCGGATCTGGGAGGTAGTTTTTGGTGGAAGAAGAAGGAAGGGTTGGGTTTTGAAGATTACCTTTTGTCAAATCCGCTGCCTTTTCCATAGATCCATCACCTTTGTCATCCTTCTTTGGTCTCAAATCCGGATTTAAATTCCAACATCCTTCAATATCATGACCTTGTAATTTGCAAGAAGTACAATACTTAGGAATAAAATCAAACCTAATTTTTTGTACTTTTGTATGAACAATACCATTCTTCTTGAAAGAGATTTGAATTTTTTGAGGGTGAACTTTTAACAAGTCCACTTCAACCTTAACCCTAGCACAACTTGGCCTTGTCTTCTTCATGGTGGCCGAATCTAGGGCAATAGGTTTCCCCACCGCCGAAGCTAATGTGAACATGGCCGAATGGCCAAAAAAGTTTGGTGGAAGATTGGGAAATGAGATCCATCCCCAAGCTATATTCGACTCCTCTTCCGGATTAAAATTAACATTCCAAATGAATGTTCTCATCAACAAAATCTTGTTTCTTTCTTTAATCCAAAAACTAGGGCTTGACATCAAAACATCATAATCTTCTTCAATAGAACAACGAATTAGAATATGACGATTATGCAACAACCCTATATTAACCTCAGATTTTAATCCACATTGCTTAGGAATTTCCTTTCGCAAGAAATCAAAATCCGTCCAACCATTTGAAAACTTACCAATCACCGCAAGTTTCAAATTTTGTTGTTCAATCATAACATCAATTTCTGCCTCCTCAAACATAATAATAGGTTCACCATGAAGATAGGTGATAGGTTTAAGAGGCACAAAATTCGAGGAGGAGGGGGAAGGGGTGACGGCGGCGTAAGGGTTTGGCCTTGCCGCATTGTTTCGACGGAATCAGGGGTGAAGTCGATTTAATGATTTACGAAAGGTGGGGGGGTGGGAAATGGTGGAGGGGGGTGGCCGACCACAGGAGGTGGCCGGCCGGTGGCCGTGACGGCCATGGTGGCCGGAAAAACGAGAAGGGGGGGCTAGGGTTTGCACCGAAATTTAGGAGAGAGGTTAGAGCATAAATGTTGGCTTTTAAAAAAATGTTGGCAAAAATGTTGGCTAAATGTTGGCTTTATTTAGCCGTTGAGTGGTTAATTATTAGTCATTTTTAGCGCGTGGTCTCGGGTTCGAATCCTCCTTATCATCAGCAGACCCCATACTGGACTGGAATCGCCCTCGCTTGTCACTACGTTTGGAGGATTTTTATGAGTATTGCCATCCGTGTTAGAGACTTAGGGTTAGCTACTCCCTTCATCCCTGCAGAATGGCAATTAATCTCACCTCTGCTGATATGGGGAATCGAACCCAAGACCTCCCACACATGGTATCCTTAGCCTAACCTTTGACCATTGGGCCAAATGCTGTTGGATGGGTTTAGGGTTTAGGGTTTAGGGTTTAGGGTTTAGGGTTTAGGGTTTAGGGTTTAGGGTTTAGGGTTTAGGTTTTTTTTTTTTTTTTGAGTAATCATCCAGGCACTTTGGCCCAGGTTTTTATTAATAACAGAAGGAAAAGGGGCCCAGAAGGGAGTTACAAACTAATAAGGGGGTAGCCCTTTACTTCGCCTGCTAGTCCTGACTAGGCGAAGTATAAGTCTATCCCGAATGTAAAAAGAAGGAAGAAGCTAAAATGAGATAAGCTATGATCATCATAGAGTTTATAATGCACTCTATGATGATGTTACAAATGATGATACTAAGATAGAGTAGTAATATAAGAACAGAGCTAGGAAATCTAAACTCTGAATTTATAAAATCTTCTAAACCAAGTACCTTCTCCTCCTTGTCTTCTTGTAGTCCATGGTATAGAATCATTTCTTCTTTGACCTAGTGGTAACTGACAATGGAATAGTCGGCTTACTAGCTTCCTTTCGTTGGCGTAGATTATGTGTTGATGATGTCCCCACTCCTTTCTTAGGTGGACTGGGTATTGCTGCTTCTAATCTCTTCATCTCTTCAAACATATTTTCAGGGTCAGGGACACCATGAAACATGTGTCCAAGTGCTATCTGAAGCTCCTCGTCATCTAGAATGTCGTCCTCTGAATCTCCATCAACAGCTAGTGGGCTTGGTTCTGGTTCAAACATTTCCAAGGCCCATTCCTGTCTATCTTCTTCTGAGGGGACAAACATCTCCAAATATTCCTGTACAGTCATGTGTGCATTTCTACTACTTAGGGTGTCCTTTAAAACATCCTCAAACTTTGTCATACGACAGAAGTCACCTTCCAATTCCATTTCCTTATCAAAGGCCTCCGGTAATGCTATATGCATTCTGACCACTTGTGCTCATAATCATTATTAGAATCTTCTCCTTCCGTATCACACCACTTCCTCCTTACACTATCAGTATCAAAAGTTTTGGAAGTGGTAGGGTTATTGGAAGGAATTTCTGATGAGGATTTATTCAAAGTACAAGGTTGTGGAGGGAATGAAAAAGCATTTTTAAGCCAGTTTTGGGCTGAGGGGTTTTTTGTGTTTGTGGGTTTTGAATTGGTTGTGGGCTTTGTATTTGATGTTGTTTGAGGATGGGTAGTGGAGCCCGTATCCGAAATAGAATTTGGACTTGGATTTTCTTGGATTTTTTTAAGTGTGTTTGGGCTTTGGTTTTGGGCCTTATTATTTAGTGGTTTTAAGGGTGTAATGGTTTGAGGTTGTGGGGGGGTTTGCTGGGTCTGGGGGTGGGGGGTCTGTTTTAATTGTCGGGTTGGGTATTCGGGTCGGGTTTAAGGTCGGGTCGGTCAGGAGTTAGGTCGGGTTTAGTAGGGTTTTAGGCTTTTGTGGGGTGGTTTCAATGCGTGAGGTGGGGATTGGTGTCGGCCCATGGCCGAGAGGGGTAGGAGTAGGTGGGCCACGGGGTTTAGGGTTGGGGCGGGGTGGAGCGGGTCGATGGGTGGTCGGGTCAACACATCGGGTAGGGTTTCGATGTGTTTAAAAGTGGAGTTTCGGATGCAGTGGTATGGGCGAGGCGGGTGCGTGGATGGGGTGGTTACGGAAGGGGTGGGGTATTGCAGGTCACGGGTTGTGTAGTGGGCGGTCGGGAGTGTCGGGTCGGGTCGAAGATGCGGGTAGGGTTTTAGAGGGTTGTTTAGGGTTTTTGAAGGTGGTTTCGGCAAGGGGTGGTAGGACGAGGGGGGCAGGGGGGTTTGTAGGAGGGGGGGTGGGTATGGTAGGGGGTGGGGGTGAGATCTGGGTCGTGGGTCGGGTCTCGGGTAGGGTTTCCGTCGTAGGTGTGACGGCTAGGGTTTGGAGGGGTAGATTAGTGTTAGGGTTTTTTAGTAATGGGCTAGGGTTTCTAGGGTTAGGCCCAGCCAATGTCATTTCTTTGGGCTAGGAGTTGGGGTGGTGCAGCGGGGAGGTGTACAGGCTGGTCGGGGGTAGGGTTCCGGCGGTCTAGGTGGCCGCCGGTAGGGTTCCGGTGGGCTAGGGTTACGACGGGTGGTTTTCCGGCGCCGTCAAAATGTTTTCCGTTCAAATTTTCTGGGTTTTTCGATGGGGGGGTCGGATCTGTGGTGGTGGGGGTGATTCCAACCGCCATTTTGGTCGGAAAAGTTCCCTGAATCTGCAAATCATTGGCTAATGACGTTTTTTGGATAGGAATTGGATTTTTCTTATTCTTTTTACCCGTGACAACCTGCCAACCGACGGACTTGGAGGTTTTAGGATCTGAATTGATGGTAGAAGGAGGAAGGGTAGAGTTTGGAGGATTACCTTTTGTCAAATCCGCCGCCTTTTCCATCAATCCATCAACATTGTCATCCTTCTTTGGTTTCAAATCCGGATTCAATTTCCAACATCCTTCAATATCATGTCCTTGTAGCATACAATTAGTACAATACTTAGGAATAAAATCAAACCTAATTTTTTGCACTTTTGTATGAACAATTCCATTCTTCTTGAAAGATAGTTGAATTTTTTGAGGATGAGTTTTTAACAAGTCCACTTCAACTTTAACTCTAGCACAACTGGGCCTTGTCTTCTTCATTGTAGCCGAATCTAGGGCAATGGGTTTCCCCACCGCCGCCGCCATCGTGTACAAGGCCGATTGGCCATGGAAATTTGGGGGAAGATTTGGAAAAGAAATCCAACCCCAAGCAATATGTGACTCCTCCTCTGGATTAAAAGCAACATCCCAAATGAATGTTCTCATCAATAACATCTTATTATTTTCTTTAATCCAGAAACTAGGGCTAGACATCAAAATGGCATAATCTTCTTCAATTGAACACCGAATTAGAATATGGCGATTATACAACAACCCTATTGTAACCTCAGCTTTTAATCCACATTGCTTAGGGATTTCCTTACGCAATAGATCAAAATTAGACCATCCATTTGAAAACTTACCAATAACCGCAAGTTTCAAATCTTGTTCTTGAATCATCAAATCGATTTCATCCTCCTCAAACATGACCATAGGTTCACCATGAAGATAGGTGATAGATTTTAGGGGCATAGAAGTCGAGGAAGGGGGGGAAGGGGTGACGACGGCGGAAATAGGGTTTACCGCCGCCGCCACTGCCATGGACGAAACCGGGGGGGTGGGGGTAGATTTGACCATTTCTAGGAAGGTGGGGGGTGTGCAATGACGGAGGGGTGGTGGCTGACCACAGGAGGTGGCCGGCCGGTGGCCACGACGGCCATGGTGGCCGGAAAACGTGAAGGGGGGGTGGCTAGGGTTTCGGCCGAAATTAGGAGAGAGGGAGGAGCATAAAAATGTTAAAATGTAAAATTAAAAATGTTAAAATTAAATGTTGGCTTTATTTAGCCGTTGAGTGGTTAATTATTAGTCATTTTTAGCGCGTGGTCTCGGGTTCGAATCCTCCTTATCAACAGACCCCCCCTCCGGCCTGGACCTACGGAATCGCCCTCCGCTTGTCCCTACACGTTTGGAGGATTTTTTATGAGTAATTCCATCCGTGTTAGAGGCTTAGGGTTAGCTACTCCCTTGCCCCTGCAGAATGGCAATTAATCTCACCTCTGCTGATATGGGGAATCGAACCCTTGACCTCCCACACATGGTATCCTTAGCCTAACCTTTGACCATTGGGCCAAATGCTGTTGGATGGGTTTAGGGTTTAGGGTTTAGGGTTTAGGGTTTTTTTTTTTTTTTTTTTTTTTAGATAATCCACTAGGCTTGTGGGCCTAGGTTATTTTATTAATAATGAAAAATAAAAACATACAGAGTTTTAGAAATGAATGCCAACAGGCTACAAAATGAAACAAATAACCTATGTATCATTTTGGATCGATGTGTCCAAAATGACAATATAAAATGTAAAAAACTATAAAAAAGATCTAGTCTAAAGAAAGTCTGCCACTGTAGGGGAAGTCTCAAGTGAAATTTCCCAGTGTAAGGAGGTGACAGTGTGTCGAACAGGATTGTGTCCCCAGTCTGAGCCCTAGATGCACAATCCTGTCGATGCTCGCCTCTGCTGAAGATCATGTCTCTAAAACTCTGCAATCCATCATCATATCTGTCACATACCAAACCGCAAAGATAACCTTCCCTATGTGATGTCGCACCACCAGGAGAATGAGCATAACTAGATGCTAATACCACTCGCTGGTGATAGGTCACCTCATAGTTCCAGTGTTCTCCAACGATGCAGTATGCATTTGAATAACTCACAGTGAAGTCTCGGCTCTATGATCGTATGCGTGAAGAGCTGTGATACCGTCTCTTCTGTCAGAAAGTCCTCTACTATGTAAAGAGATATGGTCCTGTATCATGGGTCCTCCAAGTCTGTACCTCTCGGATTTCCAGATGTACAGGAGCTGCCTGAATAGTAATGTGATGTAGTCGGATATCGATCGGTAATCTTAGTGCGCTACCTCCGGTATCTGTTCTCTCTATGTTTGTGTATATCCGGTGCTCTGTAAAATCCATGCATCTTTATTTGCTTCCCTGTATTAATGAATGATGTTTTACCTGCAAAAAAGCAAACCAAGTTAGTAGAAAAGGGTCCTATTATGCTCTCCTCCCAGAGGCTGTGAGCATAATAGTGTCTGTATCCGACCAACACCTCACGCATAGAACAATCCATCAATAACTCGGTTCCCTTATCCTGAGATAAGGGCATTGAATCTTGTCACAATTGAGAATCCTCCTGCCTTTACTATCCAATTGATCAAATCTGTGTGCCTCAACCGGCCCACTGTCCAGAGCCAAATTCGCTAGGTGATCGGCCAACTGATTGCCTTCTCTCATGATATGCTGAAAAGTAACATTGGCCTCTGCTATCATCTCAAAAATCTCCTCGACCCAAATGATAATTCTCCAAGGGGGTTTCCACTTTTTCATAAGAACCATAAGCATAAGTCTAGAATCAGTCTCAATAATATATGAATGTTGTTGTCTTCTTTTACAGAATCTGACTGCCTCTAAGATAGCCCTAGCCTCTGATACCGTATTTGTAGCCTCCTGGATTTCTTTAGCCTCTGCATAAACCAAGTTGCCTAAATCATCCCTTACACAAAAAGAAAAAGAGCTTCTCCCTGGATTGCCTCTGGTAGCCCCATCAGTATTACATTTCCAACTTCCAGTCGTCGGAAAGCACCATAAGACCAAAGTGACTTTAGGAATCTCAACCTCTTCCTTAAGTCGAATAAGAATATCATTCCATCTATGAGGTACTGGATTAATCTTCGGTCTCCGCAATCTCACCAAGCTCTGTATAGTTGCCGAAATCGATAGATGACTCGCTCACCGTGATGCCTATCATGTCTCACATCATTCCTTCTTTTCCATAACTCCCAAGTGATGATGCTTGGTATAGCATAGTAAATGGGTTTGATTCTGGGTACCACACTCGCATGCCACCACTCATTGATGATCTGATCAAGTGGTAAACCTGTAATAGTAATGCCTGCGATGCCTGAAAAAAGTCTCCATACCTGATGTGCTAACTCACCCTGTGCGAAGACGTGCTCGATAGATTCTTCCTGAGGATTCCTACAACAATTACATTTGGAAGGCATCTCATACCCCCAGCTTCTCACAATATCATCCAAAGGAATCTTATTCATCCTAATCCTCCACATATTAAAGGCAATTTTATAAGGAAGACCCTTAACCCAAATTTTCTCATAATTAACCAAGATAGTCCCCCTATTACGTAGTAACTCCCATGCAGATTTAATGGTGAACTCACCATCAGCCTCTTTAGTCCACCACGGTCTATCTCCCGCATCCACTACATCCACATATCGGGGAGGAATAACCTCCTGAATAATACGATCCACCAGATCTGTCGGAAGATTCTGCAACAGAATGTCTTCATCCCAAGTACCATTAGTGACCACATCTCTAACAATCTGAATGACTTCTGTAACTACAACGTTGTCCTGATCTCGAATAGCCCCAGCCAGTCAATTATCATCCCGGAAGGATACGGTTCCTTGGCAGTACGCCACCAGATGTACTGATCAATCTGGTCGCGTGCGTCCAGCATTTTCTTCCAAATCTGTGAACCTTTTATAGGGACTGTGGCGTGATTATGGTATTTAAGATATTTGTTGCTCATAAAGTCTCTCCATAACGAGTTCTTAGTTCTGAAGTTCCACCACAACTTAGCAAATAAAGCTTTTGAAATATCTTTCAGGTCTCTGAAACCAAGACCGCCCTCTGAAATTGGTAAGCAAATATGTTCCCAGCTGGCCCAATGACGTCCCCACTCGCCCACTTTATTACTCCAGAAGAATTGAGAAAATATTTTATATAACTTTTTAAGGACAAACTCTGGAGGATTAGTCGCCGACAAAAGGTGCATAGGCATGGCCTGCAAAACATGATTAACAAGAACAGCTCTACCACCAAAGGAAAGAAGATTACCTTTCCAACCTTGAAGTTTGTTCTGAATCTTAGTTAAGAGATCATTGTAAAAGGAAAGTTGTGGAGTGCTGTAAAATAAAGGACAACCCAGGTAAGTAATAGGGAAAGATTGACGGGACATACCTGTAAGTTGTTCGATGTCCTGAATAACTATATCAGTTGCTGACGTATGTAAATAGAAAGCGCTTTTGGATTTATTCACAAGTTGCCCCGAAGCTTCTTCATACCTGCTTAAAACATTCATAATCTTTTGCAAAGAATCTTGTGATGAGAGGCAAAAATAATAGTGTCATCGGATAACACAAGTGATTAATCTTTGGGCTATGCTTAGGCATCCCAAATCCATGAAATCTCGGGTCCCTGTTAAGTAAATTAAGAGCTCTGGATAACATTTCTGCAGCAATTATAAATAAGGTAGGGGAGAGGGGGTCACCTTGTTTTACCCCTCGAGAAGACTTGAAGAAACCATGCAGTTGACCATTAATCAAAATCGAATACCAATTATGAGCCACCAACTCATAAATATGACCTATAAAGGTTTCTCCAAACCCCATTTTACGCAAGACTTCCATAAGAAAGCTCGAAAGTCATGTAAGCCTTAGTCATGTCAAGCTTTATAATAATATTATGACGTTTACCATTCGCATTTCTGAGCCTGATATCTTTGGTAATCTCTTGAGCAAGAAGAATATTCTCAATAATATTTCTGCCTTTGACAAAACCAGCCTGATTCTGTGAAATCAAGCTGGGTAAAATAGGTGATAACCTGTTATGGATGACTCTAGAGAAAATTTTGTTAATGAAATTGCTAAGACTGATAGGACGCATGTCCCCAAAAGTATTCACCACCTGTTTTTTAGGAATTAAAATAAGATTAGTGTGAGTGACATACAGGAATCTCCTACCTCAAGAAAGAAATAATCATGTCAGTCGTCATTCCCGATGATCTCCCAGTGCGATAAAAGATACCATGAAAACCGTCAGGACCTCCGATCTCGTGGGTTGAGACCAAAGACAGCTTCTCTAACCTCTTCTTTAGTGGGAATCTGGATCAACTTTTCATTCATCTCGTCACTTACCTGCTTTTCCTCTATTAAATCCAAGAAGTCAAATTGTGGATTATTAGTCGTTTCTGCAAACTGTTCTGTGTAGAATCTGATAGCCTCATCTGCGATGTCTTTGTCATTCTCGAGCCAAGTGCCTGTACTATCCTGAATTCTACTAAGCTGTAACCTCTTGCGGCGACCATTAACATTAGCATGAAAAAACTTCGAATTTTTGTCACCCTCAGTAAACCAAGACATCCCTGCTTTCTGTTTGTAGAAATCCTCCTCTATAGACTTTGCCCTCAGCATTTCAGCCTCTACTCTGCAAAGCTCAGTCCTATTTTCAATTGATGGATCAGCTTCAAACAAAATCTCGTGAGTTTTAATAACCTGTTCCAAATCAGTGATATTTTGGAAAATATTGCCAAAATTAGCCCTGCTCCAAGTTGATAGTACTTTTTTTAACCTTTTCAGTTTAGTATTGAATTTCCAGAAAGTATTGCCATCTGCATGTTCTCTCCAGCTATCTTCAACGATCGAAATCCTCGTGTTTAGTCCAGAAATTCAGAAATCGAAATGGTTTGCTGTATTGTGGACGAGTCTGCTGCTTGAAATTCATCAAAAGAGGTACATGATCTGAACCTGTGCGAATTAAGTGCGTAATCTCCAGTCCTGGGAATAATTGTTGTAGCTCATCATTACCTAAACATCTGTCAAGTCGCTCAAACACAAAGGCATCACCTGCTCGACCATTCCACCAAGTATAAGTAGACCCTTTAAACCCCAAGTCATTAAGATTACATGTATGGATACAATGTCTGAAATCATCGACATCCCTGCTGTTAATAGGTCTTCCACCATATTTTTCCTCCTGTTTAGTGACAACATTAAAGTCACCTCCGATCAACCAAGGACTATTCATAGAGATCGCCATGTCGGATAAAGAGTCCCAAAGGTGTATTCTATTACGGCTGTCACAATCTGCGTAGACCACGGTGAAGACTAAATTCATATGAGTACTCCTATTATGCAAAGCCAAAGTAATCTGTTGAGGATTGTTTGTCAATGTATTGTGGTGCCATTCTGAATCAACAAAAACCCATATCTTTTCCGAAGCGTTATAAAGAGCATAATCCATGCCTAGTTTTCTTCTGCACCACTCCATTTTTTGTAGATCATGCATGGGTTCAAGAATACCAATCACGAAGAACTTATGTTTGCGATGGAGATTTATCAGTCTTGAAAATGCTTTACAGTATTAGATCTTATATTCGGATGATAGCATTCATTTAGATTTAGCTTTGGTGTTCATGCGGGACAATTTGCTATAACTTTGGAACTCTTCATAGGTATATTGTTCCTGGATCTACTCACACTTCTTTTTCTTGAGGAAACTTCGTCCTCTATCAGTCTATTCCTCCCTTGTCTATCAATGTTACTTTGAGTATCAATGTTGCTTCTCTTGTATTTGTTAATGTTGTCCAAAGTATTAGTTATTTTCTGGCCCCCTATATCTGACGTAGAATTATCCTCCTGGTATGGTAACTGTATAATTCCTGTATCCGCCTGTCTCCTGTTAACCGATTTGTCTGTACCTGCAATGTTAGTATCCAATATTTCCTGTGCAATATGTGAATTATAAGTTCCTGATTCCTCAGAACAAATATATTCCCCTTCCTCTTCGTCTTCCTCACACCATTGTCTTCTAACTAAATCTGAAGTATTATTAGAGGGTATTTCCCTACATTCTTCGTTAGTAAGGACTATCCCTACATCATCAATAGCATCCCTACAATCTTCTACCTTATTGTGAATATCCAATATGTTATCATTTTCAAAGTCAGTAAGAATCTCATAAGGGTTTGGAGTAGTAGGAATATCGTCTTGTGTTTGGTTATGGTTACGTGATTCTGGGCTAATAGTGGACGAGTGTGTGTTGGTTTGAAGAGTAGGTGGTACGGCTGGATTAGGAATGGTGAGGGAGGTAGTGTCTAAGTTAGAAAAGTGTATTTGTTTAGGGATAGCATTGGTTCGATCTCTTATTTGGGTGTTGTGAGGAATCATGGTGTTGTGTTGGATAATAGGAGGGAGTATCTGACTGGAGTAGTTAGGAATGTTAGCGTTATAAGGGGTAATATCATGAGAGGGGGAGGGGTTACTAACTAAGAGGAGAGGCGGTCGGCGAGGAAGCAGTGGGGAGGAAGTAGGTTGGGAAATAGAGGAGGTGTAGGAATTTGGTTTTGTGAGGAAGGCAGTGGGTCTGTGGAGGTTCGATCCTTGGCATTAGGAGTAATGTTATTATTGTGGTTAAGGGGGGTAGAATGTTTATTAATAGAAGTAGGGGGATTCGAACTTGGGAAGAGATGGAAGGGAAATTATGAGGAGTTATGGGGGGGGTTCGATCCAGCGATGTAGGGGTAGAAGAGGTAGGAACTGGTTGGGTAATTATGGGCGTAGGTGTAGGGGTTCGAACCTGGATAGGGGTGGGAATTATTAGATTATTATTAAGCAAGGTTTCAGTGGGGGTTCGAACGTAGGTTTGGGTGGGTATTAGATTATGTGATGTTTTTGTGGCAGTGGGGGATCGAACTTGGGTAGAGGTGGTAGAAGGATTTAAATTAATAAGGGGATTAGTATTAGAGGGGATTCGAAATTGGGTGTGGGCGTTAATAAAATGAGAATTATTATTAGGTGTAGTGGAGGTTCGAACCTGGGTTTGTGGGGTTGATAAAGGGCTGGGTATATTAAATAAATTTTCGGAGCTAGTGGGGGTTCGATCTTGGGCTGGCAGTGGGGTATGACGGTTAGGGTTTGGGCTAAGGGTGGTTTTAGGGTTTCTTGGTGGGCTAGGGTTTCGTGAACTGGTGGTAATAGGGTTTTGAGGTGGCAGATTGGAGGGAAGGGATTGGGTAGGATTTTGTGGAGTTATTTTAGGTATGTTGGGAGGTATTTGAGGAGGGATTTGGTCAATATTCTGTTGACGCTATCTATGGAAATAGTAGGATTCTTACCATGATTATTCTGGCTATTATTGGAATGGTTTAAACTATTTTGAATTAATATATCCTCATTAAAAGAAACTTTATCATTGACAACTAATCTTTTTCCTAAAATAAGCAGATTTGAATCCGAATTAGAATTAGAATTATCTTCTAATATATTATTGGTATTAATAATATTCTTTCCTTGTTGATTTTGATTATTATTAGACACATTGACAACTAAACTTTTTCCTAAATTAATAGGCATATCAGAATTCGAATTGGACTTAGAAATATCAATTAATCTATTATTAATATTATTACCATTCTTACCTTGTTGATTTTGGTTATTTTTTGGAACATATTTTTTATTCTGAACTACTTTCCAACCATTAATCTTTTCCAAATCTCCTACTACTTTACCACTACCTAAAATTCTAACTCCATATTGATTAGAAGTACTAGCAGAATTATTACTAGGCAGATTTTTAGGAGGAATTAAAGAAACATTATTATCACCATTAATGCTTCCTAGGGTTTCTTTCCCCTTACCATTTTCGTCACCCCTAGGATTAGGGTTCTGCCTAGGTCTAGTGGCGCCGCCGTCGTCACCCCCTTCTCCCTCATTTCCGTCGTCTTCTACTTCTACCCTCTCCCTCCCGTCGTCTTCTTCCCTTCTACCATTTTTTCCGTCGGCAACCCTATCCCCTACCCCGTAATTATCAACATTATACAATTCAGGGTGAAGATTCCAACAGTTATAACGATCATGGCCTTGCAGTTTACAAACATTACAAAATTTAGGAAGATAGTCATAGTTTATAGGAATCCATTGTGACTTAATTTCTTCCCCATTTTTTACCTGGATAAGAACTCTTTTAGGGTGATTATGAAGTAAATCTAATTCAACTTTGACCACTACAGCTAGGTCTAGTTTTGTTAGTGGTAGCAAGATCAATCATTAAAGGCGTACCTGCTGCTGAAGCTAAGGAGAAGAGTTGTTCTTTACCAAAATAGTGTGGAGGAAGAGTTGGAAATGAAATCCATGCCATGGCTAAACTTGTTTCTTACGGATTGAACCATGGTGTCCATTTGAATGTCCTCGTTGGATAAGACCATCCTTTCTCCTTAATCCAAAACATAGGTTTTGATAGCAATGTCATATAATCCTCAAAAGTTTGCAGAATCAAAATATGTCGATTACATAGTAATCCTATCTTTCCGAACCTTTGAGCTCACATTGTTTTGGAAGTAAGTGTATGCAGTGTAGCAATTTCCGCCAACCATAACTAAATTTACACCTGTTGCATATTGGAGTTCTTGTTGTTCTATCATAATTTCAATTTCTTTGATGTCAAAAATCACCGTCGGTTCACCATGGATGTATTCAATTGATTTTATTGGAATGGTGTTTACCTTCGGGTTATGGTTGACGTTGCTACTGTTTCCGACGTCTATGGTGGTGGTTCCGCCGTCGTTTTGTAGTTGTGGAGGGTTTAGGGTGGCGGGATGGAAGAGATCGGCGTATGTGGTTGTGGAATGGTGGTTATGGGTTGTTGTGGTGGTTGGTGGTGGTTGTACAACCGCGGGGGGTGGCTGTCCAGTGGCCATGATGGCCATAATGGCCGTTGAAGTTCGCCGGAATTTGGCCGGAGCTAGTCGACGGAAATCGTCTCAAGAGAGGAGAGAGAAGAGAGCTAAAATGTTAAAAAATGTTGGCTTTATTTAGCCGTTGAGTGGTTAATTATTTAGTCATTTTTAGCGCGTGGTCTCGGGTTCGAATCCTCCTTATCAACAGACCCCCTCGGCTGGACTGCGGAATCGCCCTCGCTTGTCCTACACGTTTGGAGGATTTTTATGAGTAATTCCATCCGTGTTAGAGGCTTAGGGTTAGCTACTCCCTTTCACTTGAATGGCAATTAATCTCTCTCTTGATATGGGGAATCGAACCCAAGACCTCCCACACATGGTATCCTTAGCCTAACCTTTGACCATTGGGCCAAATGCTGTTGGATGGGTTTAGGGTTTAGGGTTTAGGGTTTAGGGTTTAGGGTTTAGGGTTTAGGGTTTAGGGTTTAGGGTTTAGGGTTTAGGGTTTTGGGTTTAGGGTTTAGGGTTTAGGGTTTGGGGTTTTTTTTTTTTTTTTTAATAATCATCGAGCACGTTGCGGTGTTTTTATTAAAAGCGAAAGGAAGGGCAGACGGAAGGAAATACAAGCTAATAAAGGATAGTCCTTTACTTCCTTTGCTAGTCCTATCTAGGCGAAGCTAAAGTCTATCCCGAATGTAAAAAGAAAGAAGAAGCTAAGATCAGATAAGCTATGATCATCATAGAGTTTATAATGCACTCTATGATGATATTACAAATGATGATACTAAGGTAGAGTAGTAATATAAGCACAAAGCTAGGGAATCTAAACTCTGAACTTATAAAATCTTCTAACCTATGTACCTTTTCCTCCTTGTCTTCTAGTAGTCCTTGGTATAGAATCATTTCTTCTTTGATCTAGTTGTGGAACAATGGGATTGTGTTTACTAGCTTCCTTCCGTTGGCGAAGATTATGTGTTGTTGGCGTCCGCTCCATTCTCGGTGGATTGGGTATTGCTGCCTCTAATCTACTCATCTCAAAGATTCCTATCTTCTTCGGAATTCCATGAAACATTTGACCAAGTACTACCTGAAGTCCTTCATCATCCAGCATGTCCTTATCTGAGTCTTCCATCGCAAGAGGCATTGGTTCTGGTTCATATAATTCCATATTCCATTCCTGTCTAACCTTTTCTGAGGGAACAAACATCTCCAGGTATTCCTGAACCGAGAAGTGTGAGTTCAGCGCTGAACGCCTCTAGAACATCCTTAAATCTTGTCATTCCCGTAAATTACGCCTCTTTCCATTTCCTTATCAAAGACCTCGAAGAATTAAGTAATCATCTCGTGACCATTTACGAACATAACCTTTAGAAACTTCTCCATTTGTCCCACACCTCCTTCCTTCACTATCGGCACCTACAGAATTGGCGGTGTTAGTGTTGTTGGAAGGTATGCGAAGAAGATTTATTCAAAGTACAAGGATGTGGAGGGAAAGAAAAGGCATTTTTAGGCCAAATTTGGGTTGATGGGTTTTTTGTGGATGTGGGCTTTGAATTAGGTGTGGGCTTGGTATTATATTTTATTTGAGGTTGAGTGGAGGAGCAGTATCAAATAGAATTTGGACTTGAATCATCGTGGATTTTTTGAATTGGACTTTGGATTTGGGCTTTTATATTTAAAGATTTTAATGGGGTAATGGTTTGTGGTTGGGGTGGGATATCTGGAGTGCAGGGGTGGGGTCTGATATGGTTGTTGGGCCGGGTTTCCGGATCTGGTTTCCGGGTCGGGTCGGGTCAAAACAGTGGGTAGGGTTTCGACGGGTATAGTTTCGGTAGTGGGGTGTTGGTATGGGGTGGTGGGGGTGTGTGTGGGTGGGGGGGAGGATCTGGAAGGGGGTGGGGAAGCAATCTGGGTTGTTGGGTCGGGTCGGTTTAGTGGGTCGGGTCGGGTCAAAACACCTGGTTGGGTTTCGACGGGTTTTAAAAGGGTTTTTTCGGATCTGGGGGGTAGGTCAATGGTGGTGGGGGGGTTAGAAGGTGAGGGGGTGGATCTGGTTGCTGAAGGGGTAGGGGTCTGGGTCACGGGTTTATTTGATGGGTCGGGTCGGGTATGTGGGTCGGGTCGGGTCGACGATGTGGGTAGGGTTTCCAAGGGTAGTTTAGGGTTTTTGTTGGCGTTTTTGACAGGTGGGGTATGTTCGAGGGGGGTGAGGGGGTACGTGGGTTGGGTGGTGGGTCCGGCAGGGGGTGGTGGTTGGGTATGGATCTCGGGTCGGGTTTCGGGTAGGGTTTCTGAAGATGGGCCGGCGGCTAGGGTTAGGAATAGTGGATTAGGGTTAGGGTTTAGTGGTATTGGGCTAGGGTTTGGCCCAACAGCCAAGGCGGCTGCTGGGTTAGGGTTTAGGGGGGTTTCGACGTAGGGTGGTTGTTACAGTGGGCTGGGCTAGGGTTCCGTGGTCGGGTGGGCCAGGTAGGGTTTCGATCGTCGGTGTGACGCGCCGGTTTCGACGGGAATTATTTTTTGGGTAGTTTTTTGTGGAATTTTCGGTAGGGGGATCTGTTTAGACGTGGTGGAGGTGGTTCCGACCACCATTGTGGCCGGAATTTCATCCCCCTTCGTCAAAACAGTGGGTAATGGTGGATTTTGGTTTGGAGTTGTAATTTTTCTATTCTTTTTTCCGGTGACAACTTGCCAATGATCGGAATTCTTGTTTTTTGGATCTGGAAGGGGTGTTTTGACGGAAGTAGAAGGAGGAATAGGGTTTTGAAGATTACCTTTTTCCATGACTGTCGAAATCTCGCCATTATCATCCTTCCTTGGTCTCAGATCCGGATTAATTTTCCAACATCCTTCAATATCATGTCCTTGTAGTTTACAATTAGTACAATATTTAGGAATGAAATCAAACCTAATTTTTTGCAATTTCGTGTGAACTACTCCATTCTTTTTGAAAGAAATTTGGATTTTATGAGGATGAACTTTTAACAAGTCCACTTCAACCTTAACCCTAGCACAACTTGGCCTTGTCTTCTTCATGGTGGCCGAATCTAGGGTTAAGGGTCTTCCTACCGCCGCCGCCAACGTGAACAAGGCCGAATGGCCAAAGAAATTCGGTGGAAGATTGGGAAATGAAATCCATCCCATGCAATATTCGACTCTTAGGATTAAAGTTAACATTCCAAATGAATGTTCTCATCAATAACATCTTACTTTTTTCTTTAATCCAAAAACTAGGGCTTGACATTAAGATGTCATAATCTTCTTCAATTGTACAACGAATAAGAATATGACGATTATACAACAACCCTATTTTAACCTCAGCCTTCAATCCACATTGTTTAGGAATTTCCTTCCTTAATAGATCAAAATCTGACCAACCATTCGAAAATTTGCCAATGACTGCAAATTTCAAATCTTGTTCTTGAATCATTAAATCAATTTCTTCCTCCTCAAACATAACCATAGGTTCACCATGAAGATAGGTGATAGCGTTAAGGGCACGAGATTCGGAGGGTGGGTGGAGGCGGCGGAATTATGGTTTCTGCGCGCCGCCATCGTCTGAAAATTCGGGGGAAGATCGACCATGTCGGAGAAGGAGGGGTGTGAGGTGGTGGGGAGGTGGCCGACCACAGGAGGTGGCCGGCCGGTGGCCACGACGGCCATGGTGGCCGGAATAGGGTGGCGGCGTAGACTAGGGTTTGTCCGTCGAAAAATAGGAGAGAGGGGAGAGCAAATTTTGCTAAGTTTAAAAATAAAATGTTTAAATGTTTCTAAAAATGTTGGCTTTATTTAGCCGTTGAGTGGTTAATTATTAGTCATTTTTAGCGCGTGGTCTCGGGTTCGAATCCTCCTTATCAACAGACCCCCTAGGCTGGACTACGGAATCGCCTCCTCAAACCACTACGTTTGGAGGATTTTTATGAGTAATTCCATCCGTGTTAGAGACTTAGGGTTAGCTACTCCGCCGTCCTGCAGAATGGCAATTAATCTCACCTCTGCTGATATGGGGAATCGAACCCTTGACCTCCCACACATGGTATCCTTAGCCTAACCTTTGACCATTGGGCCAAATGCTGTTGGATTCAAATGTTGGCTTTATTTAGCCGTTGAGTGGTTAATTATTAGTCATTTTTAGCGCGTGGTCTCGGGTTCGAATCCTCCTTATCAACAGACCCCTCGGCTGGACTGCAGAATCGCCCTCCGCTTGTCCCTGCGTTTGGAGGATTTTTCATGAGTAATTCCATCGTGTTAGAGGCTTAGGGTTAGCTACTCCCTTCACCTGCAGAATGGCAATTAATCTCACCGGCGATATGGGAATCGAACCCAAGACCTCCACATGGTATCCTTAGCTTAACCTTTGACCATTGGGCCAAATCTTTGTTGGATCAAATGTTGGCTTTATTTAGCCGTTGAGTGGTTAATTATTAGTCATTTTTAGCGCGTGGTCTCGGGTTCGAATCCTCCTTATCAACAGACCCCCCCTCCGGCCTGGACCTACGGAATCGCCCGCCGCTTGTCCCTACACGTTTGGAGGATTTTTTATGAGTAATTCCATCCGTGTTGGATCAAATGTTGGCTTTATTTAGCCGTTGAGTGGTTAATTATTAGTCATTTTTAGCGCGTGGTCTCGGGTTCGAATCCTCCTTATCAACGGACCTCCTAGCTGGACCTCAGAATCGCCGCCGCTTGTCCCTACACGTTTGGAGGATTTTTATGAGTAATTCCATCCGTGTTAGAGACTTAGGTTAGCTACTCCTTTGCCCTGCAGTAAGGCAATTAATCTCTCTGGCGATATGGGAATCGAACCTTGACCTCCACATGGTATCCTTAGCCTAACCTTTGACCATTGGGCCAAATGCTGTTGGAAAATGTTGGCTTTATTTAGCCGTTGAGTGGTTAATTATTAGTCATTTTTAGCGCGTGGTCTCGGGTTCGAATCCTCCTTATCAACAGACCCCATAACTGGACTGCGGAATCGCCTCGACGTCCTACGTTTGGAGGATTTTTCATGAGTAATTCCATCCGTGTTAGAGGCTTAGGGTTAGCTACTCCCTTCCCTCCCAGAATGGCAATTAATCTCACCTCTGCGATATGGAATCGAACCCAAGACCTCCACACATGGTATCCTTAGCTAACCTTTTGTTGGGCCAAATCTTTATTGGATAAAATGTTGGCTTTATTTAGCCGGTGAGTGGTTAATTATTTAGTCATTTTATTATGTGTTTCCCATGTGCTTGAAGGCCCTGAGTTCGAAGTCGGCTTAACAATAGGCACCCTCCGCTGGACAACCGCCCCATACCGTTTGGAGGTCACGACGATTCCTCCGCTGGCTTGGGCTGCTCAGTGTCCTTTTAATCGGTGGGCTCTTGTAGGTATGAGGAATCCGTTTAGGTGACTGTACTGGCGAGGCTCAACCCCTTTTATTCGCCCTGGTTAAGAGCATTCGAATAAAATTGCAAGGAATTAATCTCACCGTTAGCATTAAGGGAATCGAACCCTGATCTCCCGCACGAGGAGCATCCTTAGCCTAACCTTTGACCATTGGGCCAAATCTTTGTTGGATTAAAATGTTGGCTTTATTTAGCCGCTGAGTGGTTAATTATTTAGTCATTTTTAGCGCGTGGTCTCGGGTTCGAATCCTCCTTATCAGACCCCATAGAGCTGGACTACTAATCGCCTCCCGACGTCCTACACGTTTGGAGGATTTTTATGAGTAATTCCATCCGTGTTAGAGGCTTAGGGTTAGCTACTCCCTTCACCGCAGAATGACAATTAATCTCACTCTGTGATATGGGAATCGAACCCTTGACCTCCCACACATGGTATCCTTAGCCTAACCTTTGACCATTGGGCCAAATGCTGTTGGATGGGTTTAGGGTTTAGGGTTTAGGGTTTAGGGTTTAGGGTTTAGGGTTTAGGTTTTTTTTTTTTTTTTGAGTAATCATCCAGGCACGTTGGCCCAGGTTTTTTATTAATAACAGAAATGAAAATGGGGCCCGGAAGGGAATACAGACTCAATCAGGACAAATCCTATCACTCGCCTGCTAGCCCTGTCTAGGCGAGGCATAGATCTATCCCGAATGTAAAAAGAAAGAAGAAGCTAAAATTAGATAAGCTATGATCATCATAGAGTTTATAATGCACTCTATGATGATGTTACAAATGATGATACTAAGATAGAGTAGTAATATAAGAACAAAGCTAGGAAGTCTAAACTCTGAACTTATAAAATCTTCTAACCTATGTACCTTTTCCTCTTTGTCTTCTAGTAGTCCATGATATTGAATCATTTCTTCTTTGATCTAGTTGTAACAGACAATGGGATTGTCGGTTTGCTAGCTTCCTTCCGTTGACGAAGATTATGTGTTGATGAAGTCCCCGCTCCTTTCTTAGGTGGATCGGGTATTGCTGCCTCTAATCTACTCATCGCTGCATACCTATCTTCTGCGTCTGGAATGTCATGAAACATTTGACCAAGTGCAACCCGAAGATCCTCATCATCCAGAATGTCGTCCTCTGAATCTCCATCAACAGCAAGTGGGCTTGGTAGTGGTTCATACGGTTCCATGGCCCAATCCCGTCTATCTTCTTTGGAGGAAATAATCATGTCGGAATTCCTTAAGACATCATCAAAATTTGTCATGCCATAGAATTCACCATCACTTTCCATTTCCTGATCAAAGGCTTCACGAAGTTCTGCAATCTCAGCTTTTGATAGCTTGTGTGAAGAATCCTGTGAAACATATCCAACTGTCTCACCCTCCTTCCTCCACTATCGCACTCGGTAAAGGGTTGGCAGTGGTAGTTTTATTGGAAGGAATGTCTGAAGAGGTTTTATTCAATGTACAAGGTTGAGGAGGGAATGAAAAGGCATTCTTAAGCCAATTTTGGGCTGAATGATTTTTATTGGTTGTGGGCTTGGAATTGGTATTGGGTTTGGTATTTGATTTTGTTTGGGGTTGGGTAGTGGAGCCCGTATCCGACATAGAATTTGGGCTTGGAATATTTTGGACTTGTTGAATTTTGTTTGGGCTTTGAATTTGGGCCTTTTTATTTGGAGGTTTTAAAGGGGTAATGGTTTGTAATTGGGGGGGATTTGTTGGATCTGGGTAGGTCTGTTTGGGTTTTGGGTCAGTTGTCGAATTCGGTCGTTGGGCCGGAGGCGGGTAGGTGGGTAGGTTTCAGTAGATTTTTGTGTTTTATGGGCGTGGTGTCGACGGAGGATAGGTGTCTAGGACTAGGTACCGGGGTAGGAGTAGGTGGGTCAGTTGGGTTAAGGTCGAGCGGCACTGGTCCGGTTAATGGGTCGGTCGGGTCAAAATTAAGTCGGGTTGTGGCGTTAATATCTGTTGTGTTTCGGATCTGTGGGTTGGTCGGGTGGTTAGGGGTGGGGTGTACCGATGGGTATGGGTATCGATCGGGTAGTGGGTTGGGTAATTGGTGGTCGGTCGATATTTCGTAGGGTTTTAAAAGGTGGTTTAGGGTTTTTGGCTGATTTGGAAGTGGGGTGTTGGACGAGGGTGGGGTGTACATGGGTTGGGGTGGGTATGGCAGAGGGTAGGGGTGGGATCTGGGTCGTGGATCGGGTCTCGGGTAGGGTTTCCGCAGGTGGGGTGGCGGCTAGGGTTTTGGGTAGTGGATTAGGGTTAGGGCATGGTGGTTTTGGGCTAGGGTTAGGCCCAGCTGCCATGGGCTGAGGTCAGGCGGGAGAGTGCGATGGGTGGGGTGGTTACGGTCGGCGTTAGGGTTCCTGTCGGGGTGGCCGGTGAGGTTCGAAGTATTTCCTACGCGCCGATTTTTCGGCGTGAAATATTTTTGGCTAGAATTTTTAGGTTTTGCAACGGGGGGGTCAGATCCGTGGTGGTGGGGGTGGTTCCGACCACCATTTTGGTCGGAATTGCTCCCTGAGTCTCCAAAACAGTGGATATTGACGTTTTTTGGGTTGGAATGGTGATTTTTCTATTGTTTTTTGCCGTGACAACTTGCCATCCAATTTTATTTGAGGTTTTTGGATCTGAGACTGAATTTTTGTCATTAGAAGGAGGAGGGATATGGTTTTGAGATTTACCTTTTGCCTTGGCCGAATCCTCCATGGTTTCAATGCCATTGTCATCCTTCTTTGGTCTCAAATCCGGATTTAATTTCCAACAGTCTTCAATATCATGTCCTTGTAATTTACAAGTAGTACAATACTTAGGAATGAAGTCAAACCTAATTTTTTGCACTTTTGTAAGAACAATTCCATTCTTCTTGAAAGATAATTGAATTTTTTGAGGGTGAACTTTTAGCAAATCCACTTCAACCTTCACCCTAGCACAACAACTGGCCTAGTCATCTTCCTTTGTAGTCGAATCTAGAAATGGGTTTCCCGCGCGCCATCGTGAACAAGACCGATTGGCCATGAAAATTTGGAGGAAGATTTGGAAAAGAAATCCATCCCCAAGCAATATGTGACTCCTCCTCTGGATTAAAAGCAACATCCCAAATGAATGTTCTCATTAACAACATCTTATTATTCTCCTTTATCCAAAAACTAGGTTTGACATCAAAATAGCATAATCTTCTTCGATTGAACACCGAATTAGAATATGGCGATTATACAACAACCCTATTGTAACCTCTGCCTTTAATCCACATTGTTTAGAATTTCCTTCCGCAATAGATCAAAATTAGTCCAACCATTTGAAAACTTACCAATAACCGCAAGTTTCAAATCTTGTTCTTGAATCATCAATCAATTTCATCCTCCTCAAACATAACCATAGTTCACCATGAAGATAGGTGATAGGTTTTAGGGCGGAGTCGAGGAGGGGGAGGGTGGCGACGGCGGAAAAGGAAGGTTACCGCCACGCCATCGTTTTGGACGTGGGGTGGGGTGGCTTTGACCATTTCTAGAAAGGTGGGGGTGTGAAATGGCGGGGTGGTGGACCACAGAGGGGTGGGCCGGTGGCCGTGACGGCCATGGTGGCCGGAAGTGGGGTGGCGGCTAGGCTAGGGTTTTAACGTTTTTTAGGAGAGAGGGGAGAGCAAATTTGCTAAGTTAAAAAAATGTTTAAAAAAAAAATTAAATGTTGGCTTTATTTAGCCGTTGAGTGGTTAATTATTTAGTCATTTTTAGCGCGTGGTCTCGGGTTCGAATCCTCCTTATCAGACCCCTCCGCCCTACCGACTCATAATCGCCCGCTTGTCCCTACACGTTTGGAGGATTTTTTATGAGTAATTCCATCCGTGTTAGAGGCTTAGGGTTAGCTACTCCCTTCACCCCTGCAGAATGGCAATTAATCTCACCTCTGCTGATATGGGGAATCGAACCCAAGACCTCCCACACATGGTATCCTTAGCCAACCTTTGACCATTGGGCCAAATGCTGTTGGATTAATGTTGGCTTTATTTAGCCGTTGAGTGGTTAATTATTTAGTCATTTTTTTATTTTCCCATGTGCTTGAAGGCCTTGAGTTCGAGTCGGCTTAACAATAGGCACCCCCTCCGGCTTAGACAACCCGCCCATACCGCTTGGAGGGTCGAACCAATTCCTCGGGCTTGGGCCTGCTCAGTGTCCTTTTTAATCAGTGGGCCCCTCTTGTAGGTATAGAGGAATCCGTTTAGCTGACGCTGGTACTCGAAGCAGGGCCCAAACCCTTTTTATTCGCCCTTGGTCAAGAGCATTCGAATAAAATTGCAAGGAATTAATCTCACCCTGCTGTTAAGGGGAATCGAACCCACGGTCTCCTGCACAAGGGAGCATCCTTAGCCTAACCTTTGACCATTGGGCCAAATGCTGTTGGATTTAAAATGTTGGCTTTATTTAGCCGTTGAGTGGTTAATTATTAGTCATTTTTAGTGCGTGGTCTCGGTTCGAATCCTCCTATCAAGACCCCCGGCACGGACCTACTAATCGCTCCGCTTGTCCTGCGTCGCTGGAGGATTTTTCATGAGTAATTCCATCCGTGTTAGAGGCTTAGGGTTAGCTACTCCTTCACCCCGCAGAATGGCAATTAATCTCACCTCACTGTGAGCATGGGAATCGAACCCAAGACCTCCCACACATGGTATCCTTAGCCTAACCTTTGACCATTGGGCCAAATGCTGTTGGATGGGTTTAGGGTTTAGGGTTTAGGGTTTAGGGTTTAGGGTTTAGGGTTTAGGGTTTTTTTTTTTTTTTTTTTTGAGTAATCATCCAGGCACTTTGGCCCAGGTTTTTATTAATAAAATAAGGAAAAAGGGGCCTGTAAGGAGTTACAAACTAATAAGGGGATAGCCCTTTACTTCGCCTGCTAGTCCTGACTAGGCAAGGTATAAGTCTATCCCGAATGTAAAAAGAAGGAAGAAGCTAAAATGAGATAAGCTATGATCATCATAGAGTTTATAATGCACTCTATGATGATGTTACAAATGATGATACTAAGATAGAGTAGTAATATAAGAACAAAGCTAGGAAATCTAAACTCTGAACTTATAAAATCTTCTAACCCAAGTACCTTCTCCTCCTTGTCTTCTTGTAGTCCATGGTATAGAATCATTTCTTCTTTTACCTAGTGGTAATCGACAATGGAATAGTCGCTTACTAGCTTCCTTTCATTGAGCGGAGATTATGTGTTGATGAAGTCCCGCTCCTTTCTTAGGTGCTGGGTATTTGCCTCTAATCTCTTCATCTCTTCAAACATATTTTCAGGATCGGGACACCATGAAACATGTGTCCAAGTGTTATCTCAAGCTCATCGTCATCTAGAATGTCGCCCTTCTCAATCTCCATCAACAGCTAGTGGGCTTGGTTCTGGTTCAAACATTTCCAAGGCCCATTCCTGTCTATCTTCTTCTGAGGGGACAAACATCTCCAAGTATTCATGTACCGTCATATGTGCATTTCTACTACTTAGGGTGTCCTTTAAAACATCCTCAAACTTTGTCATACGACGTGTCACCTTCGATTCCATTCCTTATCAAAGGCCTCCCGAAGTAATGCTATGTCTGATTCTGACCACTTGTGCTCATAATCATTATTAGAATCTTCTCCTTCCGTATCACACCACTTCCTCCTTACACTATCAGTATCAAAAGTTTTGGCATTGGTAGTGTTGTTGGAAGGTATGTCTGATGAAGATTTGTTAAGGGTACAAGGTTGTGGAGGGAATGAGAAGGCATTGTTAAGCCAATTTTGAGCACTTGGGTTTTTTGAGGTTGTGGGCTTTGAGTTATTTAGGTTTTTGGTATTTGAACTAATAAGGGGTTGAGTTGTGGAGCCCGTATCCGAAATAGAATTTGGACTTGGGTTTCTTGAATTTTTGAAGTGTATTTGGGCTTTGGGTTTGGGCCTTTTATTTGGAGGTTTAGGGGTAATGGTTTGAGGTTGGGGGATTTCTTTGGGTAAGGGGTGAGGTCCTGCTTTTAGATTTTGGGCACAGGGTTTAGGGTTTAGGGTTTAGGGTTTAGGGTTTAGGGTTTAGGTTTAGGTTTTTTTTTTTTTTTTTTTTTTTTTGCCCAGTTTTTATTAATAAATGAAATGAAATGGGCCCAGAGGGAAATACAAACAGTAAAGATAGCCCTTTACTTCACCGCTATTCCTATCTGTGAAGCATGTCTATCCCGAATGTAAAAAGAAGACGGCCAAGATAAGATAAGCTATGATCATCATAGAGTTTATAATGCACTCTATAATGATGTTACAAATGATGATACTAAGGTAGAGTAATAATACAAGCACAAAGCTAAGCTCTAAACTCAGACTTATAAAATCTTCAATTCCAAGTACCTTGTCCTCCTCTTCATCTAATAATCTCGATATAAAATCATTTCTTCTTTGATCTTGTGGTTACCGCCAATCGGATTGCCGCTTCTAATTTGTTTGCCTTGCCGCTGTTGTTTGCTTGCTGAAGACTCGACACGTGTTAGCTCGGTATTGCCTCGATACTCCTCATCTCAAAGAATATATCCATTGCGTGGACTCAAACATGTGACCGTGCTATTTCAAGCTCCTCATCATCAAGTATATCTTCTTCCACACCTTCATCAATAGCAAGTCTTGGTTCAGTTCATACTGCTCCACGGCCCAATCCGTCTATCTTCTCGCGAGGCAATAATCATGTCGGAATTCCTTAAGACATCTTCAAAATTGGTCATACCATAGAATTCACCATCACTTTCCATTTCTCGATCAAAGGCTTCACAGTTCGCAATCTCACTTTGATAAGGTGATGAATCCGTGAAACATATCTATCTGTCTCACCCCGCTTCCTCCTGTCACTATCGCACCAAAGATTTGGCAGGGTAGTCTTATGGAAGGAATGTCTGATGAGGCTTTATTTAATGTCTGCGGTTGAGGAGGAAAGAAAAAGGCATTTTTAAGCCAATTTTGGGCCGAGGGGTTCTTAGAGGTTGTGGGCTTTGAATTAGTAAAGGGTTTGGTATTTGTGTTTATTTTGAGATTGGGTAGTGGAGCCCGTATCCGAAATATTTGGACTTGGGCTTTCATGTGTTTTGGATTAAGTTTATGTTTTGGGTTGGCCCAATTAGATGTGGTACGGTTTTGGGAGTGGGGTCACGGGTTGGTGGTTTAGGGGTAGTGGGATTTTGTTGTGTTGGTACGTTAAAAGTAGAGGGCGGGTTTAATGGGTTCTTTAAGTGAGGTTAGGAGTCTTGTTGGGTCGGATTTTGGATTGGGTCGGGTCAGGCAGGGGCGGGTGCAGTAACTTTTAAGATTAAAAGTAATTACGTACTGGGGTGGGTCGACCAAGTGGGGTTGGGAGGGGAGTGATGTCTAGGACTGGGGTACCAGGGGGGGTAGGGTAGTTGGGTTAGATGGGTCAGGTTAGGAGCTGAGTTGGATCGGGTCAGTGGGTCGGGTCGCATGAGGTGTCGGGTAGGGTTTAAAGCGGTATTTTTAGGTGAGGTTTGGATCCGGTGGGTAGGTCGGGGTAGGTAGGATAGGTGGGGTGGATCTGGTAGGGGTGGGGTGATTTGGGTCTCGGGTGTCAAAGGGTCGGGTCGGTCATTCGTAGGGTTTGATGGTGGTTTAAGGTTTTGTGGCGGTTTTTGGTGGGTGGTTGGGTTCGTGGGTTTGGTGGTATGTGGGTGGGAGGTGGGTCCGACATTGGGTGGGGTGGGAGTGCGTGGTGGTGGGTCACGGTAGGGTTTGAAATGCGGGTTGCCAGTGGTTTGGGAGGGTAGATTAGGGTTTGTTGAAAGTGGTATTGGGCTGAGGTTTTGCCCAAAGTGGTATGGCGCTGAGCTAGGTTAGGAGGAGTGCGTCGATGGTGGGTGGTGGTCGGGTCGACGGTAGGGTTCGTCGTCGAGCAAGTCGCGGTAGGTTCCGCGTTCGTGACGGGCCGCTAGGTTTCGGCGTCGGAAAAATTTTTGATTCAAATTTTTTGTGTTTTTCGCCTGGGGGGTCTGTTTTGACATGGAGGTGGTGGGTCCGACCTCGAGGCCGGAATTTCCTCCACGCTAAAAAAGCAGATGAAGTTGTAGATTTGTGATTTAAAATTGAATTTTCTTTGATCTTTTCCGTGACAACTCGCCATCCGACCGTTTTGTTGGTTTCGATTCAGATGGGTTTTGGTGGAATCAAGAGGAAGGGTAGGGTTTTGAGATTTACCTTTTCTTTAGCCGACGATTCCTCCATAGTTCCATCACCTTGCCATCCTCTTGGTCTCAAATCAGATTCAATTTCCAACAACCTTTCAATGTCATGTCCTTGAAGCTTACAATTAGTACAATACTTAGAATAAAATCAAACCTAATTTTTGCATCTTTGTAAGTACAAGTCCATTCTTCTTGAAAGAAATTTTAATATTTTGAGGATGAACTTTCAATAAATCAACTTCAACCTTAACCCTAGCACAACTTGGCCTTCTTCTTCATGGCGAATCTAGGTTAAGGGTTTCCCACGCCGCCAACGAGAATAGGGTCGATTGGCCAAAGAAGTTCGGTGAAAGATTGGGAAATGAGATCCATCCCCAAGCAATATTAGACTCCTCTTCCGGATTAAAATTAACATTCCAAATGAATGTTCTCATCAACAAAATCTTGTTTCTTTCTTTAATCCAAAAACTAGGGCTTGACATCAAAACATCATAATCTTCTTCATTAGAACAACGAATTAGAATATGACGATTATGCAACAACCCTATATTAACTCTCAGTTTTAATCCACATTGCTTAGGAATTTCCTTTCGCAAGAAATCAAAATCCGTCCAACCATTTGAAAACTTACCAATCACCGCAAGTTTCAAATTTTGTTGTTCAATCATAACATCAATTTCTTCCTCCTCAAACATAATCATAGGTTCACCATGAAGATAGGTGATAGGTTTTAGGGGCACGAAATTCGAGGAGGAGGGGTAAGAGGTGACGGCGGCGCTAGGGTTTGGCACCGCGCCCATCGCTTCGGAATCGGGAGGGTCGATTTAAGGATTTCTGAAAAGGTGGGGGGGTGGGAAATGGTGGTGGGGTGGTGGCCGACCACAGGAGGTGGCCGGCCGGTGGCCGTGACGGCCATGGTGGCCGGAAAATGTGGCGGCTAGGTTAGGGGTTAGGCGAAAATTTTAGGAGAGAGGGGAGAGCATTTCGGCTTAAATGTTGGCTTTTAAAATGTTGGCTTTTATTTAGCCGTTGAGTGGTTAATTATTTAGTCATTTTTAGCGCGTGGTCTCGGGTTCGAATCCTCCTTATCAACGAGACCCCTCGGCACGGACTGCAGATATGCGCCATCCGCTTGTCCCTACACGTTTGGAGGATTTTTTATGAGTAATTCCATCCGTGTTAGAGGCTTAGGGTTAGCTACTCCCTTCACCCCTGCAGAATGACAATTAATCTCACCTCTGCTGATATGGGGAATCGAACCCAAGACCTCCCACACATGGTATCCTTAGCCTAACCTTTGACCATTGGGCCAAATGCTGTTGGATAAAATGTTGGCTTGTTAGCCGTTGTTTATTATTAATTATTATGTGTTTCCCATGTGAAGGCCACGAGTTCGAGTAGGTTTAACAATAGGCACCCCTCCGCCAGACAACCGGCCATACCGTTTGGATTACTGCGAACATTCCTCGGCTGGGCTGCTCAAGTGTCCTTTTAATCTGGCCCTCGTAGGTATAGAGAATCCGTTTAGGACGTGGTACTCGAAGGCCCAACTCTTTATTCGCCCGTTAAGAGATTGAATAAAAGTGCAAGGAATTAATCTCACCTGTTGGAATCGAACCCACTGGTCCCGCATGCGAGCATCTAGCTAACCTTTGACCATTGGGCCAAATCCGTTGGATAAAATGTTGGCTTTATTTAGCCGTTGAGTGGTTAATTATTTAGTCATTTTTAGCGTGGTCTCGGTTCAAATCCTCCTTATCACAGACCCCATAGCCTGGACTACGGAATCGCCCTCCGCTTGTCCCTACACGTTTGGAGGATTTTATGAGTAATTCCATCCGTGTTAGAGGCTTAGGGTTAGCTACTCCCTTCACCCTCGCACGGCAATTAATCTCACCTCTCGATATGGGAATCGAACCCAAGACCTCCCACACATGGTATCCTTAGCCTAACCTTTGACCATTGGGCCAAATGCTGTTGGATGGGGTTTAGGGTTTAGGGTTTAGGGTTTTTTTTTTTTTTTTTTGAGTAATCATCCAGGCCCGTTGGCCCAGGTTTTTTATTAATGTAAATGAAAATGGGGCCCGGAGAATCTGAGACTCAATCAGACAAATCCTTTCACTCTCCGCTAACCTGTCTAAGCGAAGCAGATCTATCCCGAATGTAAAAAGTAAGAAGAAGCTAAAATAAGATAAGCTATGATCATCATAGAGTTTATAATGCACTCTATGATGATGTTACAAAAGATGATACTAAGATAGAGTAGTAGTATAAGAACAAAGCTAGGAAATCTAAACTCTGAACTTATAAAATCTTCTAACCTATGTACCCTTTCCTCTTTGTCTTCTAGTAATCCATGGTATTGAATCATTTCTTCTTTGATCTAGTTGTAACAGACAATGGGATTGTCGGTTTGCTAGCTTCCTTCCGTTGACGTAGATTATGTGTTGATGAAGTCCCCGCTCCTTTCTTAGGTGGATCAGGTATTGCTGCCTCTAATCTACTCATCGCTGCATACCTATCTTCTGCGTCTGGAATGTCATGAAACATTTGACCAAGTGCAACCCGAAGATCCTCATCATCCAGAATGTCGTCCTCTGAATCTCCATCAACAGCAAGTGGGCTTGGTACTGGTTCATACGGTTCCATGGCCCAATCCCGTCTATCTTCTTTGGAGGAAATAATCATGTCGGAATTCCTTAAGACATCTTCAAAATTTGTCATGCCATAGAATTCACCATCACTTTCCATTTCCTGATCAAAGGCTTCACGAAGTTCTGCAATCTCAGCTTTTGATAGCTTGTGTGAAGAATCCTGTGAAACATATCCAACTGTCTCACCCTCCTTCCTCCTGTCACTATCAGTACCCAAAGGGTTGGCAGTGGTAGTTTTATTGGAAGGAATGTCTGATGAGGTTTTATTCAATGTACAAGGTTGAGGAGGGAAGGAAAAGGCATTCTTAAGCCAATTTTGGGCTGAATGATTTTTATTGGTTGTGGGCTTGGAATTAGTATTGGGTTTGGTAGTTGATTTTGTATGGGGTTGGGTAGTGGAGCACGTGTCCGGCATAAATTTGGGCTCAGGTTATTTTGGACTTGTTGAATCGTGTTTGGGCTTTGATTTTGGGCCTTTTATTTGGAGGTTTTAAAGGGTAATGGTTTGTAATGGGGGAATTTGTTGGATCTGGGGTTGGGGTATGTTTGGGTTTTAGTGGATGTCGGCTCGATGGCGGTCGGGTCGGGTCGGGTTGGTGGGTAGGGTTTCCGTAGGTTTTTTAGGTTTTAGGGGAGTGGTGTCGACGGAGGGGGGGGTGATAGGTGTCTAGGACTTGGGTACCAGGGGGGGTATGGTAGTTGGGTAAGTTGGGTTAGGGTCGCGCATTTGTCCGGTTAATGGGTGGTCGGTCGATTTGGGTCGGGTTATGGGGAAATTTCTGTTGTGTTTCGGATCTGTGGGGTTGGTCTAGGTGGTTAAGGGTGGGGGTAGATCTGGTCGGGGGTTGGGTAGTGATCAGGATTACGGGTCGGGTCAGTAGGTCGGGTCGGGTCAGATGGTCGGGTCGGGTCAGAGTAATGGGTAGGGTTTCGGATGGGTTTTTAGGATTTTTTGAGGTGGTTTTGGTTGAGGGGGTTGGGCCGACGTGGGTGGTGGGAAACGTGGGTAGGGGTGGAGTGCAGCGGTGGGTGGGAGTGGTATGGGTGCGGGTCGGGTCGTGGGTAGGGTTTCGAAGTAGGGGTGGCTAGGGTTGGGGTAGCGGGTTTAGGGTTTGGGGTCGGCGGTTTAGGGCTAGGGTTGGGCCCATCAGCCATGTCGGCTGCTGGGCTAGGGTTTGGGGAGGGGGCGACGGGGGGGTGGTGATCAGGGTGGTCGCCGGTAGGGTTCCGGCGGTGCTGGGGCCGCCGTAGGTTCCGACGACCCAGCGGAGTTCAGAAGGTTTCGCGCCGTCATGGATTTTTTGGCTCAAATTTTAGGGGTGTTGCATCTGGGGGGTATGTTTCTACGTGGGGTTGTTGGTTCCGACCACCAATTTGGCGAATTGCTTCCCCGTCGTCAAAACATTTGGAGAAGAAGGTTTTGGATTTGTTTTATAATTTTTGAGTATTCTTCCCAGTAACCACCGCCATCCATCTAATTTTTGGCTCTGGATGCAGGTTGGAATTTTTGGCGTGAAGGAGGAGGAATAGAGTTTTGAGATTTACCTTTGTCTTTCGGCGATTCCTTCACAGATTCATCAATTATGTCATCCTTCGGTTTCAAATCCGATTTATTTTCCAACACCCATCAACATCATGACCTTGAAGTTTGCAATTAATACAAAATTTAGGAATAAAATCAAACCTAATTTTTTGCATCTTTGTATGAACAATTCCATTCTTCTTGAATGAGATTTGAATTTTTTGAGGATGAACTTTTAACAAATCTACCTCAACCTTGACTAGCACAACTAGGCCTTGTCTTCTTCTTGTAGCGAATCTAGGGCTATGGGTTTCCCACCGCCGCCAACGTGAACAAGGCATTTTGACCATAGAAGTTTGGTGAAAGATTTGGAAAAGAAATCCATCCCCAAGCAATATTTGACTCCTCTTCCGGATTAAAATTAACATTCCAAATGAATGTTCTCATCAACAAATTCTTATTTCTTTCTTTAATCCAAAAGCTAGGGCTTGACATCAACATATCATAATCTTCTTCGATAGAACAACGAATTAGAATATGACGATTATGCAACAACCCTATATTAACCTCAGATTTTAATCCACATTGCTTAGGAATTTCCTTTCGCAAGAAATCAAAATCCGTCCAACCATTTGAAAACTTACCAATTACCGCAAGTTTCAAATCTTGTTCTTCAATCATAAAATTAATTTCCTCTTCCTCAAACATCACCATAGGTTCACCATGTAGGTAGGTGATAGGCTTTAGGGTCACGGATTTCGAGGAAGGAGGAAGGAGGGTGACGGCGGCGCTAGGGTTTGTGACCGCCGTCGCCACTGTTTAGGGTTTAGGGTTTAGGGTTTAGGGTTTAGGGTTTAGGGTTTAGGGTTTAGGGTTTAGGGTTTAGGGTTTTAGGGTTTTAGGGTTTTAGGGTTTTAGGGTTTTAGGGTTTAGGGTTTAGGGTTTAGGGTTTAGGGTTTTAGGGTTTAGGGTTTTAGGGTTTAGGGTTTAGGGTTTAGGGTTTAGGGTTTAGGGTTTTTTTTTTTTTTTTTTTATCATGAGGAAGAGGCTTCGTCCTAACCATTTGATGGAAGAGAGACAGAGCATCGTCTAAACACTTAATATTTTCAAATTTACCATTTGAAGAAATGAATGTATTACTATAAAGTCTTGTAGTCGTTGAAGAAGAATGGAAAGTAACAAAGAAAGAGATAACATGGCGATAAATTCTCATCATCTTCAATGGAAATGGCTCCGTGTGCCCTAATTTTGGTCACGGCTAAGATTTTGAAGGGAAACACTATACTTGTTCTGAAGACTGTTTAATGTCTTTTTTTTCCTTGCACAATCTTTGTTAGTTACATTTATAGAGATCGGCAAATGTGAGGTGGGTCAAACTTAGATCGGAAAGTCCAAATCGCGTTGTTCAAGAGCGATTTCTGTGATAGAAGTCCCGATTGCAAAGTGACAACAAAAGTGCAAAAATGCAAATGCTTGTGGCGGAATTATAAGCATGATATGTGAGGTTAAAGGATAATTATTGCATTAAATAATATATCTGTAATTGCTAGCGACAACAATAGTAAACAAAAGCATGCAAAATCAAGCGCGGCCTAATATGCATGGGACCTCTCTTATGTCGGAGGTCGGCCTAACGCCAAATACGCGAGATTATGATAAATAGTTCAAGCCGTTAAACAACAATGTTTTGTTGAAAATGACGACCAAATGACGGCACTTTTTCCAATTTCAGTGTGTCGACAGTGCTTGGATCCGTCTATCATCATCACACTACACATAGTACGCTAATGGGTCGTTGGGTTGTGAAACCCGTCGACAAGTTTTGGTGGATTTCTAATTGTGGCGTTAATACCAAGGATTAACCCACCTAAGGTTTATGCATGCATGACTAAAAAAAATAAAGAAAAGGTGGTATAGCTCTATCTTAAGTTTTCTAAGATTTGGCTTACTAGACGCAAGGCTCCCGAGCGGACAACTCGAGTGAGAAGGATACGTGGCTAATCAGACGAACCGATCTAACTCCACGCAGGCGCCAACTCTCCTAAATTTTGGGTGTCTTGAAAGAAATTTGCGAGTGCACGAAGCACACCAGCGCGTGTAGTGTGTGAGAATGTGAATTTTCCAGAGTGGAGGAAATATGAGCGGAATGTCAGTTTAAGAAAAACAATAAAAGCAAATAGCAATTAAAACAGTTAAGCATACAAAATTAAAGCAAGCAATTTTAAGGTATTTAAAACAAATAAAAGCAAATAAAGCCAAACTATAATAAACCTAGGTTTGCTATGGTCAAGAACCTGATTATCCCCAGTGGAGTCGCCATCTGTAACACCCCATTTTAACCGGAGTCGAAAACGGGAGTACTACGTATGGTTGATTCCTAAATTGTATTTTTAAAGAGCCGCCACCTAATTATTATAGTGAATTAGGACACTTATTAATTAGCATAAAAATGCTATAAATGAACTCCATTTAAAGGTCTGCGAAAGCTATGTGAGATTCTAGGTAAGGGTTCTTTATTATCCTAAAGGGAAGGGGTTAGGCATCCTTTAATATTCGCTAACTCGCGATTATCCGTTCAAACCTAGGTTAATTATTTATTGTCTTTCTATTCTACCTATTCTAAGCATTTTTAGATAATTTACAATTAAATAAAATGCAATGCAAAATAATAAAACTAAAATTAAATGTGGCATGAAATAAACTCCGGGACAATCTTTTGAAATGCATCTCCGGATACCTGCATAAACACTTAGTAAAGGTGTTAGTAATAGAATAAATAATTTAAAAGTAATAGCAATAATTAATAAATAAAGCCAAAAATAAATCCGTCTTTGTACAGGAAAGGCCTTGGAAATCAGACGGAGATTCCTTCATCGGCCAATTAAGAACATTATTAGCTCTTTGAATGAAATAGTATTTAAAAAAAATCAATTAAGAACAGAGAGATACCTCCTTATAAACAGAGACATTGTGTGAATTAGGAATAAAACTTACTTAAGCTCTAAAATAAGGTGAATACATCCTAAGCTGTTTTAGTCAACATCTTGATTAGCAAATATTTTATTCATGTTTTATATCGATTTCAACTGAGGAACGAACAAAGCGGGACAAATACTTATAAAATTCTTTTAAGGATCAGTCGAATCTGCCTCTTATGATAAATGAAAACAACCAAAATTAGTTTCAAAAGATCATTTTATCCATCTGAGGCCTATCTAAGGTAAAAGAAAACTAAAGGAGACTGATTGCAACATGCTTTGAGGAAACCTCCATCTTAAAACAAGTGTTTCTAAAAGAAAATAAAAACTTAAAGAGAAAGAGTGCGAGCTAGGATATACTTAACCAAAATATGTCCAATCGGTTTGAAAGACTACGTAAAGATTTAGAAACATGATTCATGCTAAAAATAACAATTGATGCTTTTTGAAACTATTATTCTAATAAATTCAACTAGCTATCATAACAAGATTAAAATGGGCATTTGTATAACTATGATTAGCAATGACCATTTTGGAACTTAAATCCTAGTTCTTAATTAATCTAAACTAGAGCTAAGCTATACTAACAGCTATACTAAATCACTGCAACATAGTAATATTCATCCCCAAGCTAAACAATTTACATCCTATATAACCAGAAAATAAATTAATTCAAATAATAACGCAACAAGTATTGAAAACACTAATCGTATACTAATAATACACAAAACAGAAATTAAAACTTAAATTAAAGAAGAGAGACTAAGAATTATCTTTTCGAGGGCATCGTGCATTCGACGAAAATGGAGGTTTTGTGTTGAAGAAGAGAGGAGTCTAAGGAGATGGAGAGAAGTGCGGCTGAGGGGTAGAACCGTAGAAGTAGGGTTGATGTGCGGCTGGGGGTTCAATGTGCGGCTGACCTATGATATTCTAGGGCTGAGGGTGATAGACTATAGGGGTGTCGGCTGAAGGCAAAAATGTTGGCTTTATTTAGCCGTTGAGTGGTTAATTATTTAGTCATTTTTAGCGCGTGGTCTCGGGTTCGAATCCTCCTTATCAACAGACCCCCTACCTGGACTACGAATCGCCCGCTTTCGCTACACGCTACGTTTGGAGGATTTTTTATGAGTAATTCCATCCGTGTTAGAGACTTAGGGTTAGCTACTCCCTTTGCCCTGCGGAATGGCAATTAATCTCACTCGCGATATGGGAATCGAACTCGACCTCCACACATGGTATCCTTAGCCTAACCTTTGACCATTGGGCCAAATCTTTGTTGGATAAAAATGTTGGCTTTATTTAGCCGTTGAGTGGTTAATTATTTAGTCATTTTTAGCGCGTGGTCTCGGGTTCGAATCCTCGCTATCAATGGACCCCATAGGCACTGGACTACTGGAATCGCCTCCGCTTGTCCTACTGCGTTTGGAGGATTTTTTATGAGTAATTCCATCCGTGTTAGAGGCTTAGGGTTAGATACTCCCTTCACCTCGAATGGCAATTAATCAAACCTCTGCTGAGATGGGGAATCGAACCCAAGACCTCCCACACATGGTATCCTTAGCCTAACCTTTGACCATTGGGCCAAATGCTGTTGGATTAAAATGTTGGCTTTATTTAGCCGTTGAGTGGTTAATTATTAGTCATTTTTACCGCTTGTTCTCGGGTTCGAATCCTCCTTATCAACGGACTTCCTACTGGACTACGGAATCGCCTCCGCATCCTACACGTTTGGAGGATTTTCATGAAGTAATTCCATCCGTGTTAGAGGCTTGGGGTTAGCTACTCCTACCCTGCAGAATGGCAATTAATCTCACCTCTGCGATATGGGAATCGAACCCAAGACCTCCGCATGGTATCCTTAGCCTAACGACCCGTTGGGCCAAATGCTGTTGGATAAAATGTTGGCTTTATTTAGCCGTTGAGTGGTTAATTATTAGTCATTTTAGCGCGTGGTCTCGGGTTCGAATCCTCCTTATCAACAGACCCCATACCGGACTACGGAATCGCCCTTGTCCTACACGTTTGGAGGATTTTTCATGAGTAATTCCATCGTGTTAGAGGCTTGGGGTTAGCTACTCCTTCACCCTGCGAATGGCAATTAATCTCACCTCTGGCGATATGGGAATCGAACCCTGACCTCCACATGGTATCCTTAGCCTAACCTTTGACCGTTGGGCCAAATCTTTGTTGGATAAAAAATGTTGGCTTTATTTAGCCGTTGAGTGGTGAATTATGTAGTCATTTTTAGCGCGGGGTCTCGGGTTCGAATCCGCCTTAGCAACAGACCCATCCGACTGGACTACGGAATCGCCTCCGCTTGTCCTACCGTTTGGAGGATTTTTATGAGTAATTCCATCCGTGTTAGAGGCTTAGGGTTAGATACTCCTTCACTGCAGAATGGCAATTAATCAAACCTCTGGCGATATGGGAATCGAACCCAAGACCTCCCACATGGTATCCTTAGCCTAACCTTTGACCGTTGGGCCAAATCTTTGTTGGATTAAAATGTTGGCTTTATTTAGCCGTTGAGTGGTTAATTATTAGTCATTTTTAGCGCGTGGTCTCGGGTTCGAATCCTCTTATCAATGGACCCCACTCCGGCTGGACTACGGAATCGCCCTCCGCGTCCCTACGTTTGGAGGATTTTTCATGAGTAATTCCATCCGTGTTAGAGGCTTAGGGTTAGCTACTCCTTGCCCCTGCAGAATGGCAATTAATCTCACTCTGGCGATATGGGAATCGAACCCAAGACCTCCCACACATGGTATCCTTAGCCTAACCTTTGACCGTTGGGCCAAATCTTTGTTGGATAAAATGTTGGCTTTATTTAGCCGTTGAGTGGTTAATTATTAGTCATTTTTAGCGTGGTCTCGGGTTCGAATCCTCTTATCAACGGACCTCCTAGGCACTGGACTGGAATCGCCCTCGACGTCCTACCGTTTGGAGGATTTTCATGAGTAATTCCATCCGTGTTAGAGGCTTAGGGTTAGCTACTCCTTCACCGCAGAATGGCAATTAATCTCACTCTGGCGATATGGGAATCGAACCCAAGACCTCCACGTGGTATCCTTAGCCTAACCTTTGACCATTGGGCCAAATCTTTGTTGGATTAAAAATTGGCTTTATTTAGCCGTTGAGTGGTTAATTATTTAGTCATTTTTAGCGCGTGGTCTCGGGTTGAATCCTCTTATCAATGGACCCCTCCGGCTGGACTGCGGAATCGCCTCCGCTTGTCCCTGCGTTTGGAGGATTTTTATGAGTAATTCCATCAGTGTTAGAGGCTTAGGGTTAGCTACTCCTTAGCATAGCGAATGGCAATTAATCTCACTCTGTGATATGGGAATCGAACCAAGACCTCACACATGGTATCCTTAGCCTAACCTTTGACCGTTGGGCCAAATCTTTGTTGGATAAAAATGTTGGCTTTATTTAGCCGTTGAGTGGTTAATTATTTAGTCATTTTTAGCGCGTGGTCTCGGGTTCGAATCCTCTTATCAGCAGACCCCTCCGGCACGGACTGCGGAATCGCCTCCGCTTGTCCTACTGCGTTTGGAGGATTTTTATGAGTAATTCCATCCGTGTTAGAGACTTAGGGTTAGCTACTCCCTTTGCCCCTGCAGAATGGCAATTAATCTCACCTCTGCTGATATGGGGAATCGAACCCTTGACCTCCCACACATGGTATCCTTAGCCTAACCTTTGACCATTGGGCTAAATGCTGTTGGATGGGTTTAGGGTTTAGGGTTTAGGGTTTAGGGTTTGGGGTTTGGGGTTTGGGGTTTGGGGTTTGGGGTTTGGGGTTTGGGGTTTGGGGTTTGGGGTTTGGGGTTTGGGGTTTGGGGTTTTGGGGTTTGGGGTTCAGGGTTCAGGGTTTGGGGTTCAGGGTTCAGTTCGGGGTTCGAGTTCGGGGTTCGGGGTTGAGGTTGTGGTTCGAGTTGGGGTTGAGTTGAGTTGAGTTCGAGTTGAGTTCGTGGTTGAGGTTGGGGTTTTGGGTTTTTTTTTTTTTTTTTTTTTGAATAATCATCCGAACACGTTGGCGGGTTTTTATTAAAAGCGAAAGGAAAAGGGGCCCAAGGAAATACAAGCTAATAAAGGGATAGTCCTTACTTACCGCTAGTCTATCTGGCGAAGCTAAAGTCTATCGAATGTAAAAAAAGAAGAAGCTAAGATCGATAGCTATGATCATCATAGAGTTTATAATGCACTCTATGATGATATTACAAATGATGATACTAAGGTAAAGTAGTAATATAAGCACAAAGCTAGGGAATCTAAACTCTGAACTTATAAAATCTTCTAACCTATGTACCTTTTCCTCCTTGTCTTCTAGTAGTCCTTGGTATAGAATCATTTCTTCTTTGATCTAGTTGTAGCAGACAATGGGATTGTCGCACTAGCTTCCTTAGTTGGCGAAGATTATGTGTTGTTGGCGTCCGCTCCATTCTCAGGTGGATTGGTTATTGCTGCATCTAATCTACTCATCTCAGCATTACTATCTTCTGCGACAGGAATTCCATGAAACATATGACCAAGTACTACGAAGTCGCCATCATCCAGCGTATCGCCTTATCGAGTCTTCCATCGCGAGGCATTGGTTCTGGTTCATATAATTCCATATTCCATCCCTGTCTAACCTTTTCTGAGGGAACAAACATCTCCAGGTATTACTGAAACGATAAGAGTTAGTTCCGACTGCTTTGAACGTCTCTTAGAACATCCTAAAATATTTTCATTCAACAGAAATTACCGTCTCTTTCCATTTCCTTATCAAAGACCTCCCGAAGAATTAAGTAATCATCTGTTGACCATTTACGAGCATAACCTTTAGAAACTTCTCCATTTGTCTCACACCTCCTCCTTCTTTCACTATCAGTACCCATAGAATTGGCAGTGTTAGTGTTGTTGGAAGGTATGTCTGAAGAAGATTTATTCAAAGTACAAGGATGTGGAGGGAAAGAAAAGGCATTTTTAGGCCAAATTTGGGTTGATGGGTTTTTTGTGGATGTGGGCTTTGAATTAGTTGTGGGCTTGGTATTATATTTTATTTGAGGTTGAGTGGAGGAGCCCGTATCCGAAATAGAATTTGGACTTGAATCATCGTGGATTTTTTGAATTGGACTTTGGATTTGGGCTTTTATATTTAAAGATTTTAATGGGGTAATGGTTTGTGGTTGGGGTGGGATATCTTTGGAGTGCAGGGTGGGGTCCGATTTGGTTGTTGGTAGGGTTTAGGATCTGGTTTCCGGGTCGGGTCGGGTCAAAACAGTGGGTAGGGTTTCGACGGGTATAGTTTTGGTAGTGGGGTGTTGGTATGGGGTGGTGGGGTGTGTGTGGGTGGGGAGGATCTGGAAGGGGTGGGAAGCAATGCGGGTTGTTGGGTGGGTCGGTTTAGTGGGTCGTCGGGTCAAAACACACAGTTGGGTTTCGGCGGGTTTTAAAGGGTTTTTCGGATCGGGGTAGGTCAATGGTGGTGGGGTTAGAAGGTGAGGGGTGGATCTGGTTCTTTGAAGGGTAGAGTGCAGGTCACGGGTTTATTTGATGGGTCGAATTCGGGCATGTGGGTCGGGTCGTCGACGATGTGGGAAGGGTTTCGAGGGTAGTTTAGGGTTTTGTTGGCGTTTTTGGCGTGGAGTATGTTCGAGGTGAGAAGTGCGTGGGTTGGGTGGTGGGTCCGGCAGGGGGTGGTGGTTGGGTGTGGATGTCGGGTCGGGTTTCGGGTAGGGTTTTACGAAGATGGGCGGCGCTAGGGTTAGGAATAGTGGATTAGGGTTGGGGTTTAGTGGTATTGGGCTGAGGTTTTGGCCCAGCAAGCTCTTTGGGTTAGGGTTTAGGGGTTTCGACGGAGGGTGGTTGTTACGGTGGGCACAGGCTAGGGTTCGTGATCGAGTGGTGGCCGGTAGGGTTCGATCGTCGGTGGCCAGCGCTGGTTTCGACTGGGAATTATTTTGTGGGTAGTTTTTTGTGGAATTTTCGGAAGGGGGATCTGTTTAGACGTGGTGGAGGTGGTTCCGACCACCATTGTGGCCGGAATTTCATCCCCTTCACAAAACAGTGGGTAAAGTTGGATTTTGGTTTGGAATATTAATGTTTTTATTCTTTTTTCCGTTGACAACTTGCGATGATCGGAATTCTTGTTTTTGGATGCGGAAGGTGTTTTGTGAGTAGAAGGAGGAATAGGGTTTTGAAGATTACCTTTTCCATGTTGCCGAAATCTCGCCATTATCATCCTTCCTGGTCTCGGATCGGATTAATTTTCCAACGTCCTTCAATATCATGTCCTTGTAGTTTACAATTAGTACAATATTTAGCAATGAAATCAAACCTAATTTTTTGCAATTTCGTGTGAACTACTCCATTCTTTTTGAAAGAAATTTGGATTTTATGAGGATGAACTTTTAACAAGTCCACTTCAACCTTAACCCTAGCACAACTTGGCCTTGTCTTCTTCATGGTGGCCGAATCTAGGGTTAAGGGTCTTCCTACCGCCCTTAACGTGAACAAGGCGAATGGCCAAAGAAATTCGGTGGAAGATTGGGAAATGAAATCCATCCCGTGCAATATTCGACTCATCTTGGGATTAAAGTTAACATTCCAAATGAATGTTCTCATCAATAACATCTTACTTTTTTCTTTAATCCAAAAACTAGGGCTTGACATTAAGATGTCATAATCTTCTTCAATTGTACAACGAATAAGAATATGACGATTATACAACAACCCTATTTTAACCTCAGCCTTCAATCCACATTGTTTAGGAATTTCCTTCCTTAATAGATCAAAATCTGACCAACCATTCGAAAATTTGCCAATGACTGCAAATTTCAAATCTTGTTCTTGAATCATTAAATCAATTTCTTCCTCCTCAAACATAACCATAGGTTCACCATGAAGATAGGTGATAGCTTTAAGGGGCACGAGATTCGAGGAGGGGTGGGTGGAGGCGACGGCGGAATTAGGGTTTACCGCCGCCGCCGCCACTGTTCTTGAAAATTCCGGGGGGGAGGGGGAAGATCTGACCATGTCGGAGAAGGAGGGGGGGTGTGAGGTGGTGGGGGGGTGGTGGCCGACCACAGGAGGTGGCCGGCCAGTGGCCACGTCGGCCATGGTGGCCGGAAAAGGTGGCGGCGTAGGCTAGGGTTTTTCCGTCGAAAAAATAGAAAAATGTTGGCTTTAAAAATGTTGGCTTTATTTAGCCGTTGAGTGGTTAATTATTAGTCATTTTTAGCGCGTGGTCTCGGGTTCGAATCCTCCTTATCAACAGACCCCCCCTCCGGCCTGGACCTACGGAATCGCCCTCCGCTTGTCCCTACACGTTTGGAGGATTTTTTATGAGTAATTCCATCCGTGTTAGAGACTTAGGGTTAGCTACTCCCCTTGCCCCTGCAGAATGGCAATTAATCTCACCTCTGCTGATATGGGGAATCGAACCCAAGACCTCCCACACAAGGTATCCTTAGCCTAACCTTTGACCATTGGGCCAAATGCTGTTGGATGGGTTTAGGGTTTAGGGTTTAGGGTTTAGGGTTTAGGGTTTAGGGTTTAGGGTTTAGGGTTTAGGGTTTAGGGTTTAGGGTTTAGGGTTTAGGGTTTAGGGTTTAGGGTTTAGGGTTTAGGGTTTAGGGTTTAGGGTTTGGGGTTTAGGGTTTTGGGGTTTAGGGTTTTGGGGTTTAGGGTTTTGGGGTTTAGGGTTTTGGGGTTTAGGGTTTTGGGGTTTAGGGTTTTGGGGTTTAGGGTTTTGGGGTTTAGGGTTTTGGGGTTTAGGGTTTGGGGTTTTGGGGTTTTGGGTTTTGGGTTTTGGGTTTTTGGGTTTTGGGTTTTGGGGTTTAGGGGTTTTGGGGTTTAGGGTTTGGGGTTTAGGGTTTGGGGTTTAGGGTTTAGGGTTTAGGGTTTAGGGTTTAGGTTTTTTTTTTTTTCCGGTGACAACTTGCCAATGATCGGAATTCTTGTTTTTTGGATCTGGAAGGGGTGTTTTGACGGAAGTAGAAGGAGGAATAGGGTTTTGAAGATTACCTTTTTCCATGACTGTCGAAATCTCGCCATTATCATCCTTCCTTGGTCTCAGATCCGGATTAATTTTCCAACATCCTTCAATATCATGTCCTTGTAGTTTACAATTAGTACAATATTTAGGAATGAAATCAAACCTAATTTTTTGCAATTTCGTGTGAACTACTCCATTCTTTTTGAAAGAAATTTGGATTTTATGAGGATGAACTTTTAACAAGTCCACTTCAACCTTAACCCTAGCACAACTTGGCCTTGTCTTCTTCATGGTGGCCGAATCTAGGGTTAAGGGTCTTCCTACCCGACCCGACCCGGAAACCAGATCCGGAAACCAGATCCGGAAACCCGGCCCAACAACCAAATCAGACCCCCCACCCCCAGACCCAGCATATCCCACCCCAACCACAAACCATTACCCCATTAAAATCTTTAAATATAAAAGCCCAAATCCAAAGTCCAATTCAAAAAATCCACGATGATTCAAGTCCAAATTCTATTTCGGATACGGGCTCCTCCACTCAACCTCAAATAAAATATAATACCAAGCCCACAACTAATTCAAAGCCCACATCCACAAAAAACCCATCAACCCAAATTTGGCCTAAAAATGCCTTTTCTTTCCCTCCACATCCTTGTACTTTGAATAAATCTTCTTCAGACATACCTTCCAACAACACTAACACTGCCAATTCTATGGGTACTGATAGTGAAAGAAGGAGGAGGTGTGAGACAAATGGAGAAGTTTCTAAAGGTTATGTTCGTAAATGGTCAACAGATGATTACTTAATTCTTCGGGAGGTCTTTGATAAGGAAATGGAAAGAGACGGTAATTTCTGTGGAATGACAAGATTTAAGGATGTTCTAAGAGACGTTCAAAGCAGTCGGAACTCACACTTCTCGGTTCAGGAATACCTGGAGATGTTTGTTCCCTCAGAAAAGGTTAGACAGGAATGGAATATGGAATTATATGAACCAGAACCAATGCCCCTTGCGATGGAAGACTCAGATAAGGACATGCTGGATGATGAAGGACTTCAGGTAGTACTTGGTCAAATGTTTCATGGAATTCCTGACGCAGAAGATAGGAATGCTGAGATGAGTAGATTAGAGGCAGCAATACCCAATCCACCTGAGAATGGAGCGGGGACGTCAACAACACATAATCTTCGCCAACGGAAGGAAGCTAGTAAGCCGACAATCCCATTGTCTGTTACAACTAGATCAAAGAAGAAATGATTCTATACCAAGGACTACTAGAAGACAAGGAGGAAAAGGTACATAGGTTAGAAGATTTTATAAGTTCAGAGTTTAGATTCCCTAGCTTTGTGCTTATATTACTACTCTACCTTAGTATCATCATTTGTAATATCATCATAGAGTGCATTATAAACTCTATGATGATCATAGCTTATCTGATCTTAGCTTCTTCTTTCTTTTTACATTCGGGATAGACTTTAGCTTCGCTAGATAGGACTAGCGGTAGTAAGGACTATCCCTTTATTAGCTGTATTTCCTTCAGGCCCCTTTTCCTTTCGCTTTTAATAAAAACACAGGCAACGTGCTGGATGATTATTCAAAAAAAAAAAAAAAAAAAAACCTAAACCCTAAACCTCAACCTGAACCTCAACCCAACAACTCAACTGAACCAACTCAACTCAACCCCGAACCTCAACCTCAACTCAACTCGAACCCCCAACTCGAACCCCGAACTCAAACTCAGACCAACCAACTCCCGAACCCCGAACCCCAGACTCAACACTGAACCACTGAACCTCGAACCCCAACCCCAAACTCGAACTGAACCCCAAACCTGAACCCCAAACCCCAAACCCGAAACCCCAAACCCCAAACCCCAAACCCTAAACCCTAAACCCCAAACCCCAAACCCTAAACCCTAAACCCTAAACCCTAAACCCTAAACCCATCCAACAGCATTTGGCCCAATGGTCAAAGGTTAGGCTAAGGATACCATGTGTGGGAGGTCAAGGGTTCGATTCCCATATGCCAGAGGTGAGATTAATTGCCATTCTCAGGGGCAAAGGAGTAGCTAACCCTAAGTCTCTAACACGGATGGAATTACTCATAAAAATCCTCCAAACGTGTAGGACAAGCGGAGGCGATTCCGTAGTCCAGCCGGAGGGGTCCATTGATAGGAGGATTCGAACCCGAGACCACGCGCTAAAAATGACTAAATAATTAACCACTCAACGGCTAAATAAAGCCAAAATTTTTATCCAACAAAGATTTGGCCCAATGGTCAAAGGTTAGGCTAAGGATACCATGTGTAGGAGGTCTGGGTTCGATTCCCATATCGCCAGAGGTGAGATTAATTGCCATTCTCGCAGGTGAAGGTAGTAGCTAACCCTAAGCCTCTAACACGGATGGAATTACTCATAAAAATCCTCCAAACGTAGGGACAAGGAGGCGATTCCAGTCCAGGCCGGAGGGGGGGTCTGTTGATAAGGAGGATTCGAACCCGAGACCACGCGCTAAAAATGACTAAATAATTAACCACTCAACGGCTAAATAAAGCCAATTTTTAATCCAACAGCATTTGGCCCAATGGTCAAAGGTTAGGCTAAGGATACCATGTGTGGGAGGTCTTGGGTTCGATTCCCCATATCAGCAGAGGTGAGATTAATTGCCATTCTGCAGGGATGAAGGGAGTAGCTAACCCTAAGCCTCTAACACGGATGGAATTACTCATAAAAAATCCTCCAAACGTGTAGGGACAAGCGGAGGGCGATTCCGTAGGTCCAGGCCGGAGGTGGGGTCTGTTGATAAGGAGGATTCGAACCCGAGACCACGCGCTAAAAATGACTAATAATTAACCACTCAACGGCTAAATAAAGCCAACATTTTATACAAAACCAATTTGCCCCATGGTCAAAGGTTTTGCTAAGGATACCGTGGGTGTGAGGTCTTGGGTTCGATTCCCATATCGCAGAGGTGAGATTAATTGCCATTCTGCGGGGTGAAGGAGTAGCTAACCCTAAGCCTCTAACACGGATGGAATTACTCATGAAAAATCCTCCAAACGCAGTAGGACAAGCGAGGGCGATTCCAGTAGTCCAGCCGGGGGTCTGTTGATAAGGAGGATTCGAACCCGAGACCACGCGCTAAAAATGACTAATAATTAACCACTCAACGGCTAAATAAAGCCAACATTTTAATCCAACAGCATTTGGCCCAATGGTCAAAGGTTAGGCTAAGGATACCATGTGTGGGAGGTCTTGGGTTCGATTCCCCATATCAGCAGAGGTTTGATTAATTGCCATTCTGCAGGGGTGAAGGGAGTAGCTAACCCTAAGCCTCTAACACGGATGGAATTACTCATAAAAAATCCTCCAAACGTGTAGGGACAAGCGGAGGGCGATTCCAGTAGTCCAGCCTATGGGTCTGCTGATAAGGAGGATTCGAACCCGAGACCACGCGCTAAAAATGGCTAAATAATTTACCCATCCACGGGTAAATTAAGCCAACATTTTTTATCCAACAGCATTTGGCCCAATGGTCAAAGGTTAGGCTAAGGATACCATGTGGGAGGTCAAGGTTCGATTCCCATATCGCCAGAGGAGATTAATTGCCATTCGCAGGGCAAAGGGAGTAGCTAACCCTAAGTCTCTAACACGGATGGAATTACTCATAAAAATCCTCCAAACGTAGGGACAAGCGGAGGCGATTCCGCAGTCCAGCCGGAGGGGTCCGTTGATAAGGAGGATTCGAACCCGAGACCACGCGCTAAAAATGACTAAATAATTAACCACTCAACGGCTAAATAAAGCCAACATTTTGCCTTCACCGACACCCCTATAGTCTATCACCTCACTCTAGAATATCATAGTCACCGCACATTGAACCCCATCCGCACATCAACCCTACTTCTACTGCTCTACCCTCACCGCACTTCTCTCCATCTCCTTAGACTCCTCTTCTTCAACACAAAACCTCCATTGTCGTCGACTGCCGATGCCCTCGAAAAGATAATTCTTAGTCTCTCTTCTTTAATTTAAGTTTTAATTTGTTTTGTGTATTATTAGTATACGATTAGTGTTTTCAATACTTGTTGCTATTATTTGAATTAATTTATTTTCTGGTTATATAGGATGTAAATTGTTTAGCTTGGGGATGAATATTACTATGTTGCGTTGATTTAGTATAGTTGTTAGTATAGCTTAGCTCTAGTTTAGATTAATTAAGAACTAGGGATTTAAGTTCCAAAATGGTCATTGCTAATCATAGTTATACAAATGCCCATTTTTAATCTTGTTATGATAGCTAGTTGAATTTATTAGAATAATAGTTTCAAAAAGCGGATCAATTGTTATTTTTAGCATGAATCATGTTTCTAAATCTTTACGTAGTCTTTCAAACCGATTCGGACATATTTTGGTTAAGTATATCCTAGCTCTGCACTCTTTCTCTTTAAGTTTTTATTTTTCTTTAGAAACACTTGTTTTAAGATGGAGGTTTCCTCAAAGCATGTCAACAGTCTCCTTTAGTTTTCTTTTACCTTAGATAGGCCTCAGATGGATAAAATGATCTTTTGAAACTAATTTTGGTTGTTTTCATTTATCATAAGAGGCGATTCTCGACTTGGATCCTTAAAAGAATTTTATAAGTATTTGTCCTGCTTTGTTCGTTCCCCTGGTTGAAATCGATATAAAACATGAATAAAATATTTGCTAATCAAGATGTTGACTAAAACAGCTTAGGATGTATTCACCTTATTTTAGAGCTTAAGTAAGTTTTATTCCTAATTCACACAATGTCTCTGTTTATAAGGAGGTATCTCTCTGTTCTTAATTGATTTTTTTTAAATACTATTTCATTCAAAGAGCTAATAATGTTCTTAATTGGCCGATGAAGGAATCTCCGTCTGATTTCCAAGGCCTTTCCTGTACAAAGACGGATTTATTTTTGGCTTTATTTATTAATTATTGCTATTACTTTTAAATTATTTATTCTATTACTAACACCTTTACTAAGTGTTTATGCAGGTATCCGGAGATGCATTTCAAAAGATTGTCCCGGAGTTTATTTCATGCCACATTTAATTTTAGTTTTATTATTTTGCATTGCATTTTATTTAATTGTAAATTATCTAAAAATGCTTAGAATAGGTAGAATAGAAAGACAATAAATAATTAACCTAGGTTTGAACGGATAATCGCGAGTTAGCGAATATTAAAGGATGCCTAACCCCTTCCCTTTAGGATAATAAAGAACCCTTACCTAGAATCTCACATAGCTTTCGCAGACCTTTAAATGGAGTTCATTTATAGCATTTTTATGCTAATTAATAAGTGTCCTAATTCACTATAATAATTAGGTGGCGGCTCTTTAAAAATACAATTTAGGAATCAACCATACGTAGTACTCCGTTTCGACTCCTGTTAAAATGGTGTTACAGATGGCGACTCCACTGGGGATAATCAGGTTCTTGACCATAGCAAACCTAGGTTTATTATAGTTTGGCTTTATTTGCTTTTATTTGTTTTAAATACCTTAAAATTGCTTGCTTTAATTTTGTATGCTTAACTGTTTTAATTGCTATTTGCTTTTATTGTTTTTCTTAAACTGACATTCCGCTCATATTTCCTCCACTCTGGAAAATTCACATTCTCACACACTACACGCGCTGGTGTGCTTCGTGCACTCGCAAATTTCTTTCAAGACACCCAAAATTTAGGAGAGTTGGCGCCTGCGTGGAGTTAGATCGGTTCGTCTGATTAGCCACGTATCCTTCTCACTCGAGTTGTCCGCCGAGCTCAAGGCCTAGTAAGCCAAATCTTAGAAAACTTAAGATAGAGCTATACCACCTTTTCTTTATTTTTTTTAGTCATGCATGCATAAACCTTAGGTGGGTTAATCCTTGGTATTAACGCCACAATTAGAAATCCACCAAAACTTGTCGACGGGTTTCACAACCCAACGACCCATTAGCGTACTATGTGTAGTGTGATGATGATAGACGGATCCAAGCCTGGTCATGACACACTGAAATTGGAAAAAGTGCACCGTCATTTGGTCGTCATTTTCAACAAAACATTGTTGTTTAACGGCTTGGACCTATTTATCATAATCTCGCGTATTTGGCGTTTAGGCCGACCTCTGACATAAGAGAGGTCCCATGCATATTAGGCGCGCGCTTGATTTTGCATGCTTTTGTTTACTATTGTTGTCGCTAGCAATTCTGTATATATTATTTAATGCAATAATTATCCTTTTAACCCCTGTACATATCATGCTTATAATTCCGGCCACAAGCATTTGCATTTTTGCACTTTTGTTGTCACTTTGCAATCAGGACTTCTACTGCGTAAATCGCTCTTGAACAACGCGATTTGGACTTTGCTGATCTAAGTTTGACCCACCTCACATTTGCCGATCTCTATAAATGTAACGGAACAAAGATTGTGCAAGGAAAAAAAAGACATTAAACAGTCTTCAGAACAAGTATAGTGTTTCCCTTCAAAATCTTAGCCGTGACCAAAATTAGGGCACACGGAGCCATTTCCATTGAAGATGATGAGAATTTATCGCCATGTTATCTCTTTCTTTGTTACTTTCCATTCTTCTTCAACGACTACAAGACTTTATAGTAATACATTCATTTCTTCAAATGGTAAATTTGAAAATATTAAGTGTTTAGACGATGCTCTGTCTCTCTTCCATCAAATGGTTAGGACGAAGCCTCTTCCTCATGATAAAAAAAAAAAAAAAAAAAAACCCTAAACCCTAAACCCTAAACCCTAAACCCTAAACCCTAAAACCCTAAACCCTAAAACCCTAAACCCTAAACCCTAAACCCTAAACCCTAAAACCCTAAAACCCTAAAACCCTAAAACCCTAAACCCTAAACCCTAAACCCTAAACCCTAAACCCTAAACCCTAAACCCTAAACCCTAAACCCTAAACCCTAAACCCTAAACAGTGGCGACGGCGGTCACAAACCCTAGCGCCGCCGTCACCCTCCTTCCTCCTTCCTCGAAATCCGTGACCCTAAATCCTATCACCTACCTACATGGTGAACCTATGGTGATGTTTGAGGAAGAGGAAATTAATTTTATGATTGAAGAACAAGATTTGAAACTTCATGTAATTGGTAAGTTTTCAAATGGTTGGACGGATTTTGATTTCTTGCGAAAGGAAATTCCTAAGCAATGTGGATTAAAATCTGAGGTTAATATAGGGTTGTTGCATAATCGTCATATTCTAATTCGTTGTTCTATCGAAGAAGATTATGATATGTTGATGTCAAGCCCTAGCTTTTGGATTAAAGAAAGAAATAAGATGTTGTTGATGATAACATTCATTTGGAATGTTAATTTTAATCCGGAAGAGGAGTCAAATATTGCTTGGGGATGGATTTCTTTTCCAAATCTTTCACCAAACTTCTATGGTCAAAATGCCTTGTTCACGTTGGCGGCGCTGGGAAACCCATAGCCCTAGATTCGGCTACAAGGAAGAAGACAAGGCCTAGTTGTGCTAGGGTCAAGGTTGAGGTGGATTTGTTAAAAGTTCATCCTCAAAAAATTCAAATCTCATTCAAGAAGAATGGAATTGTTCATACAAAGATGCAAAAAATTAGGTTTGATTTTATTCCTAAATTTTGTATTAATTGCAAACTTCAAGGTCATGATGTTGATGGGTGTTGGAAAATAAATCCGGATTTGAAACCGAAGAAGGATGACATAATTGATGAATCTGTGAAGGAATCGTCGGCGAAAGACAAAGGTAAATCTCAAAACTCTATTCCTCCTCCTTCTCACGCCAAAAATTCCAACCCAGATCCGGTAGCCAAAAATTCCGATGGATGGCAGGTGGTTACGGGGAAGAATACTCGAAAAATTATAAAAACAAATCCAAAACCTTCTTCTCCTAATGTTTTGACGACGGGGGAAGCAATTCCGGCCAAATTGGTGGTCGGAACCACCAACCCCACGTCGAAACATACCCCCCAGATGCAACACCCCGAAAATTTGAGCCAAAAAATCCATGACGGCGCCGGAAACCCTTCGGAAAACCTGCTAGGTCGTCGGAACCCTACCGGCGGCCCCCCAGACCGCCGGAACCCTACCGGCGACCACCCAGATCACCTCCCCCCCGTCGACCCCTCCCAAAACCCTAGCCCAGCAGCCGCCATGGCTGATGGGCCCAACCCTAGCCCTAAACCGCCTACCCAAAACCCTAAACCATCTACCCAAACCCTAGCCGCCACCCCTACTTCGGAAACCCTACCCACGACCCGACCCGCAGCCCATACCACTCCCCCACCCACTGCCAGACCCACCCCCCTACCCACGTTACCCATCACCCACATCGGCCCACCCCCCTCAACCAAAACCACCTCAAAAAATCCTAAAAACCCATCCGAAACCCTACCCATTACTCTGACCCGACCCGACCATCTGACCCGACCCGACCCACAGACCCGACCCGTGATCCAGATCACTACCCAACCCCCTACCAGATCTACCCCCCCACCCCTTAACCACCTAGACCAACCCCAGATCCGAAACACAACGGAAATTTCCGCCATAACCCGACCCAAATCCTCGACCGACCCGACCCATTAACCGGACAAATTGCCTGACCCTAACCCAACTTACCCAACTACCATACCCCCGGTACCCAAGTCCTAGACACCTATCACCTCCGTCGACACCACACCCCTAAAACCTAAAAACCTACTAAACCCTACCCACCAACCCGACCCGACCCACCGGCCATCTCCGACCACATCCAACCAAAACCCAAACATACCCCCAACCCTGGATCCAACAAATTCCCCCCCAATTACAAACCATTACCCCTTTAAAACCTCCAAATAAAAAGGCCCAAAATCAAAGCCCAAACACAATTCAACAAGTCCAAAATAACCCAAGCCCAAATTCTATGTCGGATACGGGCTCCACTACCCAACCCCATACAAAATCAACTACCAAACCCAATACTAATTCCAAGCCCACAACCAATAAAAATCATTCAGCCCAAAATTGGCTTAAGAATGCCTTTTCCTTCCCTCCTCAACCTTGTACATTGAATAAAACCTCATCAGACATTCCTTCCAATAAAACTACCACTGCCAACCCTTTCGGGTACCGATGACAGGAGGAAGGAGGGTGAGACAGTTGGATATGTTTCACAGGATTCTTCACACAAGCTATCAAAAGCTGAGATTGCAGAACTTCGTGAAGCCTTTGATCAGGAAATGGAAAGTGATGGTGAATTCTATGGCATGACAAATTTTGAAGATGTCTTAAGGAATTCCGACATGATTATTTCCTCCAAAGAAGATAGACGGGATTGGGCCATGGAACCGTATGAACCAGTACCAAGCCCACTTGCTGTTGATGGAGATTCAGAGGACGACATTCTGGATGATGAGGATCTTCGGGTTGCACTTGGTCAAATGTTTCATGACATTCCAGACGCAGAAGATAGGTATGCAGCGATGAGTAGATTAGAGGCAGCAATACCTGATCCACCTAAGAAAGGAGCGGGGACTTCATCAACACATAATCTACGTCAACGGAAGGAAGCTAGCAAACCGACAATCCCATCATTGTATGCTACAACTAGATCAAAGAAGAAATGATTCAATACCATGGACTACTAGAAGACAAAGAGGAAAAGGTACATAGGTTAGAAGATTTTATAAGTTCAGAGTTTAGATTTCCTAGCTTTGTTCTTATACTACTACTCTATCTTAGTATCATCTTTTGTAACATCATCATAGAGTGCATTATAAACTCTATGATGATCATAACTTATCTTATTTTAGCTTCTTCTTTCTTTTTACATTCGGGATAGATCTATGCTTCGCCTAGACAGGGTAGCAGGTGAGTGAAAGGATTTGTCCTGATTGAGTCTCAGATTCCTTCCGCCCCATTTTCATTTCTCATATTAATAAAAACCCGCCAACGCGTGCGGATGATTACTCAAAAAAAAAAAAAAAAAAAACCCTAAACCCTAAACCCTAAACCCTAAACCCTAAACCCTAAACCCTAAACCCTAAACCCAACATTAAAACATTTTTACATTTAAAAATTTTGCTCTCCCCTCTCTCCTAAAAAACGTGAAAACCCTAGCCTAGCCGCCACCACCATTCCGGCCACCATGGCCGTTGTGGCCACCGGCCGACCACCTCCTGTGGTCGGCCACCACCCCTCCATCATTTCCCACCCCCCCACCTTTTCAGAAATCCTAAAATCGACCCCCACCCACCCGGTTTCCGTCGAGACAGTGGCGGCGGCGGTGTCAAACCCTAACGCCGCCGTCACCCCTTCCCCCTCCTCTTCGTATTTCGTGCCTCTTAAACCTATCACCTATCTTCATGGTGAACCTACAATTATGTTTGAGGAGGAAGAAATTGAAGTTATGATTGAAAAACAAAATTTGAAACTTGCGGTGATTGGTAAGTTTTCAAATGGTTGGACGGATTTTGATTTCTTGCGAAAGGAAATTCCTAAGCAATGTGGATTAAAATCTGAGGTTAATATAGGGTTGTTGCATAATCGTCATATTCTAATTCGTTGTTCTATTGAAGAAGATTATGATGTTTTGATGTCAAGCCCTAGTTTTTGGATTAAAGAACGAAACAAGATGTTGTTGATGAGAACATTCATTTGGAATGTTAATTTTAATCCGGAAGAGGAGTCAAATATAGCTTGGGGATGGATCTCATTTCCCAATCTTCCGCCAAACTTTTTTGGCCATTCGGCCATGTTCACATTAGCTTCTAGTGGGAAACCTATTGCCCTAGATTCGGCCACCATGAAGAAGACAAGGCCAAGTTGTGCTAGGGTTAAGGTTGAAGTGGACTTGTTAAAAGTTCACCCTCAAAAAATTCAAATATCTTTCAAGAAGAATGGTATTGTTCATACAAAAGTACAAAAAATTAGGTTTGATTTTATTCCTAAGTATTGTACTTCTTGCAAATTACAAGGTCATGATATTGAAGGATGTTGGAATTTGAATCCGGAGTTGAGACCAAAGAAGGATGACAAAGGTGATGGATCTATGGAAAAGACGGCGGATTTGACAAAAGGTAATCTTCCAAACCCTACCCCCCCTTCTACTTCCGTCCAAAACCACCGTCCAGATCCGAAACATCACGGATGGCAGGTGGTTACGGGACAAAAGATGAAAAAACCCACAAATCAAAACCCTAAAACCACTGTTCCGGCAAACTTGGAGGTTGGAACCACCACCAACACGTCAAATCAGCCCACCCAGGCGAAAAACCCAAAAAATCCGACCCAAAAATTAATTTCTGACGTCGGAAATTGTGACGGCGCCGGAAAAACTCCTCGGAACCCTACCGGCGGCCACCCTGACCGCCGGAACCCTACCACCGACCCACCAGATCCACCCCCCCCAGCCGTCACTTCCCCAAACCCTAACCCAGCAGCCGCCATGGCTGCTGGGCCTAACCCTAGCCCTAAACCACTAAGCCCAAACCCTAAACTACCCTCCCTAACCCTAGCCGCCACCCCACCTTCGGAAACCCTACCCATGACCCGACCCACGCCCCGCACTCCCACCCCACTAATCGCTGCACCCCACCCACGCACTCCCACCCACGTCGTCCAACCACCCACCACCGAAACCATCACCAAAAACCCTAAACCACCTATTGAAACCCTACCCGACTCACTGACCCGACCCGACCCACTAACCCGACCCATTTACCCGAAACGAACCGACCCCACACCCCCTACCAGATCTACCCCCCCGTCAACTAACCCCCCCACACCCCTTGCCCAACCCCCCAGATCCGAAACCACCCCTCCAAATAACGTCGAAACCCATCTAGGTGTTTTGACCCGACCCGACCCACTAAACCGACCCGACCCAACAACCCAGATTGCTTCCCCACCCCCTTCCAGATCCTCCCCCCCACCCACACACACCCCCACCACCCCATACCAACACCCCACTACCGAAACTATACCCGTCGAAACCCTACCCACTGTTTTGACCCGACCCGACCCGGAAACCAGATCCGGAAACCCGGCCCAACAACCAAATCAGACCCCCCACCCCCAGACCCAGCATATCCCACCCCAACCACAAACCATTACCCCATTAAAATCTTTAAATATAAAAGCCCAAATCCAAAGTCCAATTCAAAAAATCCACGATGATTCAAGTCCAAATTCTATTTCGGATACGGGCTCCTCCACTCAACCTCAAATAAAATATAATACCAAGCCCACAACTAATTCAAAGCCCACATCCACAAAAAACCCATCAACCCAAATTTGGCCTAAAATGCCTTTTCTTTCCTCCACATCCTTGTACTTTGAATAAATCTTCTTCAGACATACCTTCCAACAACACTAACACTGCCAATTCTATGGGTACTGATAGTGAAAGAAGGAGGAGGTGTGAGACAAATGGAGAAGTTTCTAAAGGTTATGCTCGTAAATGGTCAACAGATGATTACTTAATTCTTCGGGAGGTCTTTGATAAGGAAATGGAAAGAGACGGTAATTTCTGTGGAATGACAAGATTTAAGGATGTTCTAAGAGACGTTCAGCAGCTTAACTCACACTTCTGTTCAGAATACCGAGATGTTTGTTCCTCGTAAAAGGTTAGACAGAATGGAATATGGCATTATATGAACCGTAACCAATGCCCTCGATGGAAGACTCGATAAGGACATCGGATGATGAAGGACTTCGTAGTACTTGGTCAAATGTTTCATGGAATTCCCGACGCAGAAGATAGGAATCTTTGAGATGAGTAGATTAGAGGCGCAATACCCAATCCACCGAGAATGGAGCGGACGTCAACAACACATAATCTTCGCCAACTGAAGCTAGTGTTCGACAATCCCATTGTCTGTTACAACTAGATCAAAGAAGAAATGATTCTATACCAAGGACTACTAGAAGACAAGGAGGAAAAGGTACATAGGTTAGAAGATTTTATAAGTTCAGAGTTTAGATTCCCTAGCTTTGTGCTTATATTACTACTCTACCTTAGTATCATCATTTGTAATATCATCATAGTGCATTATAAACTCTATGATGATCATAGCTTATCTGATCTTAGCTTCTTCTTTCTTTTTACATTCGATAGACTTTAGCTTCGCTAGATAGGACTAGCAAAGTAGTAAAGGACTATCCCTTTATTAGCTTGTATTTCCTTCAGGCCCTTTTCCTTTCGCTTTTAATAAAAACCAGCCAACATACGGATGATTATTTAAAAAAAAAAAAACCCTAAACCCTAAACCCTAAACCCTAAACCCTAAACCCTAAACCCTAAACCCTAAACCCATCCAACAGCATTTGGCCCAATGGTCAAAGGTTAGGCTAAGGATGCTCCTCGTGCAGAGACCGTAGGTTCGATTCCCAATGAAGGTGAGATTAATTCCTTGCAATTTTATTCAACGCTCTAACCAAGCGGCGAAAAAGGGTTGGGCCTCGCTTGAGTACCACGCCTAAACGGATTCCTCTATACCTACAAGAGGGCCCACTGATTAAAGGACACTCGAATGCCCAAGCCCGAGGAATGGTTCAGTCTGCCTCCAAACGGTATGGGTTGTTCAGCTTTATGGTGCCTATTGTTAAACCGACTCGAACTCAGGGCCTCCAAGCACATGGGAAACACATAATAATTAATAATAAACAACGGCTAACAAGCCAACATTTTTGAATTTTAACATTTTTATTTTTATTTTAACATTTTTTAATTGCTCTCCCCTCTCTCCTCCAAAAAATCGGAAAACCCTAGCCCACCGCCACCAACTTCCGGCCGCCATGGCCGTTGTGGCCACCGGCCGGCCACCTCCGGTGGTCGGCCACCACCCCCTTACCTACGCACAACCCCCCACCTTCCTAGAAATGGTCAAGACGAACCCCACCCCCCCGGATCTGGCCAAAACAGTGGCGGCGGCGGCGGAAAACCCTAGATCCGCCGTCGCCCCTCTACCCCCCTCCTCGACTTCCGTGCCCATTAAACCTATCACCTATCTTCATGGTGAACCTATGGTGATGTTTGAGGAAGAAGAAATTGATTTGATGATAGAAGAACAAGATTTGAAACTCATGTAATTGGTAAGTTTTCAAATGGTTGGACCAATTTTGATCTTTTTAAAGGAAATTCCTAAGCAATGCGGATTAAAATCTGAAGTTTCTATAGGGTTGTTGTATAATCGTCATATTCTTATTCGTTGTACAATTGAAGAAGATTATGATATTTTGATGTCAAGCCCTAGTTTTTGGATTAAAGAGCATAAAAAGATGTTGTTGATGAGAACTTTCATTTGGGATGTTGCATTTAATCCAGAGGAGGAGTCGAATATTGCTTGGGGTTGGATTTCTTTTCCTAACCTTCCCCCGAATTTCTATGGCCATTCGGCCTTATTCACGCTTGCATCGTCGATTGGAAGACCATTAGGTCTAGATTCGGCTACAAAGAACAAGACAAGACCTAGTTGTGCTAGGGTTAAGGTGGAAGTGGATTTGTTAAAAACTCATCCTCAAAAGATTCAAGTCTCTTTCAAAAAGAATGGAATTGTACATACTAAATGGCAAAAAATTAGGTTTGATTTTATTCCTAAGTATTGTACAAATTGCAAAATTCAAGGACATGATATTGAAGGGTGTTGGAAAATAAATCCGGATTTGAGACCAAAGAAGGATGACAAGGGTGATGGATCTTCGGAAAAGGCGGTGGATTTGGCAAAAGGTAAATCTCAAAATCCCACCATTACTTCTTCTACTCCCAAAACTCACGTTCAAATACCCAAAAAAATTAATGCCGACGGTTGGCAGGTTGTCACCGGAAAAAATCAGAGAAAACTCACAAATCCCCACCAAAAAACACCCTCAAACACTGCTTCGCGATCGGTTGAAATTCCGACCAATGTGGTGGTCGGAACCACCATCACATCGTCGAAACAGGGGCCCCCTGCATAAATCTCAAAAAATTTTAGCCAGATCTCACTTTCCGACGTCGGTAATTATGGCGGCCACGGAATACACGCCGGAACCTACCGCACCACGACCACGGAACCCTAACCCTAGCCCACCAGATCAACCCCCCACCGACGTAACCCCACCCTGCCCTAGCCCAGCAGCCGCCAAGGCTAATGGGCCTAACCCTAGCCCTAACCCTAGCCCAATACCACCATGCCCTAACCCTAATCCACCTTCCAAAACCCTAGCCGCCAGCCCGAGTACGGAAACCCTACCCATGACCCGACCCGAGATCCAAACCCAACCCCCACCCCCTTCCAGACCCCCCACCCAACCCACGTACCCCCACACCCCCCTAGATCAGCACCCCTCAGCCAAAACCGCCACCAAAAACGCTAAAACCCTAAACGAAACCCTACCCGAATCTGTGACCCGACCCGACCCACAGTTCCGACCCTTGACCCAGATCGATACCCCCCAGCTTCCAGATCCACACCCCCCCACCTACTCACCCACCCCACCTCCCCCTGTCCAACCCCCCAGATCCGAAAATACCCTTAAAAAACCCGTCGAAACCCACCCTGTGGTTTTGACCCGACCCGTACCTTTGACCCGCTCCATCTCTGACCCGACCCTATCCACCTCGATCCCCCTACCCTTCCCTCTCGCCCATGCCCACCATCATTCCCACCCCAAACCTCAAACCACCACTTTAAACCCGAAATTAACGCCACAAGCCCAACCTAATTCATCGATCTGACCCACCCTAAACCCCGACCCTAATCGACCCAACAATCGAAACAGCCCCACCCTGCACTCCAAGATATCCCCAACCACAAACCATAACCCCTTTAAAACCTTTAAATAAAAAAGCCCAAATCCAAAGCCCAAATACAATTCACAACCTTGTACTCTAAATAAATCTTCATCAGATATACCTTCTAATAACCCTACCACTTCCAAAACTTTTGAGACTGATAGTATAAGGAGGAAGTGGTGTGATACGGAAGGAGAAGAGTCAAATAATGATGATGAGCACCAGTGGTCGAATCGACATATAGCATTACTTCGGGAGGCCTTTGATAAGGAAATGGAATTGGAAGGTGACTTCTGTCGTATGACAAAGTTTGAGGATGTCTTAAAGGACACCCTAAGCAGTAGAAATGCACACATGACTGTACAGGAATATTTGGAGATGTTTGTCCCCTCAGAAGAAGATAGACAGGAATGGGCCATGGAAATGTTTGAACCAGAACCAAGCCCACTAGCTGTTGATGGAGATTCAGAGGACGACATTCTAGATGATGAAGAACTTCAGATAGCACTTGGACACATGTTTCATGGAGTCCCTGACCCTGAAAACATGTTTGAAGAGATGAAGAGATTAGAGGCAGCAATACCCAGTCCACCTAAGAAAGGAGCAGGGACTTCATCAACTCATAATTTACGCCAACGGAAGGAAGCTAGTAAACCAACAATCCCATTGTCTGTTACAACTAGATCAAAGAAGAAATGATTCTATATCACGGACTACTAGAAGACAAGCAGGAAAAGGTACATAGGCTAGAAGATTTTATAAGTTCAGAGTTTAGATTTCCTAGCTTTGTTCTTATATTACTACTCTACCTTAGTATCATCATTTGTAATATCATCATAGAGTGCATTATAAACTCTATGATGATCATAGCTTACTTGATCTTGGCATCTTCTTTCTTCTTACATTCGGGATAGACATTAGCTTCGCCTGGATAGGACTAGCGGTAGTAAAGGAATATCCCTTTATTAGTTTGTATTTCCCTTCTGGGCCCCATTTACTTTTCTGTTATTAATAAAAACCTGGGCCAACGTGCCTGGATGATTACCCAAAAAAAAAAAAAAAACCTAAACCCTAAACCCTAAACCCTAAACCCTAAACCCTAAACCCTAAACCCTAAACCCTAAACCCATCCAACAGCATTTGGCCCAATGGTCAAAGGTTAGGCTAAGGATGCTCCTCGCAGAGACCGTGGGTTCGATTCTTAACAATGAGGTGAGATTAATTCCTTGCAATTTTATTCGAATGCTCTTGACCGCGGCGAATAAAAAGGGTTTGGGCCACTGCCGAGTACCATCGGCTAAACGGATTCTCTATACCTACAAGAGGGCCCACCGATTAAAGGACACTCTGAGCAGCCCAAGCCCAGAGGAATTGGTTCTGTACAACCTCCAAGCGGTATGGGCGGTTGTCTGGATGGGTGCCTATTGTTAAGCCGACTCGAACTCAGGGCCTTCAAGCACATGGGAAACACATAATAAAATGACTAAATAATTAACCACTCAACGGCTAAATAAAGCCAACATTTATCCAACAGCATTTGGCCCAATGGTCAAAGGTTAGGCTAAGGATGCTCCCTTGTGCAGGAGACCGTGGGTTCGATTCCCCTTAACAGCAGGGTGAGATTAATTCCTTGCAATTTTATTCGAATGCTCTTAACCAAGGGCGAATAAAAAGGGGTTGGGCCCTGCTTCGAGTACCAGCGTCAGCTAAACGGATTCCTCTATACCTACAAGAGGGGCCCACTGATTAAAAAGGACACTGAATGTGCCCAAGCCCGCCGAGGAATGGTTCAGTCTGACCTCCAAGCGGTATGGGCGGTTGTCTAAGCGGAGGGTGCCTATTGTTAAACCGACTCGAACTCAGGGCCTTCAAGCACATGGGAAACACATAATAATTAATAATAAACAACGGCTAAACAAGCCAACATTTTTAACTTTTTTTAAGAAAACTTTGCTCTCTTCTCTCTCCTCCTTTGAGGCGGAAAAACCCTACCCCCCCTTTTCACGTTTTCCGGCCACCATGGCCGTCATGGCCACTGGCCGGCCACCTCCCGTGGTCGGCCACCACCCCCCCACCACCGTGCACCCCCCCACCTTTTCAGCCGTCGTCAAAACCACCCCCACCCTCCCGTCGTCTTCCCTAACAGTGGCGGCGGCGGACGGAAACCCTAGTTCCGCCGTCGCCCATCCTCCCTCCTCCTCTAATTTCGTACCCCTTAAGCCCATCACTTACCTTCATGGTGAGCCTATGGTTATGTTTGAAGAGGAAGATATAGAGTTTATGATTCAAGAACAAAATTTGAAACTTGCGGTTATTGGTAAGTTTTCAAATGGATGGAGTGATTTCGATTTATTAAGGAAGGAAATTCCTAAACAATGTGGTTTGAAGGCTGAGGTTACCATAGGGTTGTTGTATAATCGCCATATTCTTATTCGGTGTTCAATCGAAGAAGATTATGACACTTTGATGTCAAGCCCTAGTTTTTGGATCAAAGAAAAAAATAAGATGTTGTTAATGAGAACATTCATTTGGAATGTTGATTTTAATCCTGAAGAAGAGTCGAATATTGCTTGGGGATGGATCTCGTTTCCCAACCTTCCACGAATTTTTGGCCATTCGCCTTATTTTCAATAGCGGCGTAGGGAAGCCTATTACTCTTGATTCGCTACTATGAGGAAAACTAGACCTAGTTGTGCTAGGGTTAAGGTTGAAGTAGATTTGTTAAAATCTCATCCTCAAAAGATTCAATTATCTTTCAAAAAGAATGGAATTGTACATACCAAATGGCAAAGAATTAGGTTTGATTTTTTGCCAAAATATTGTACTAATTGCAAGCTTCAAGGTCATGATATTGATGGGTGTTGGAAATTGAATCCGGATTTGAAGCCAAAGAAGGATGACAATGGTGATAGCAAAATGGAGGAATCGTTGGCTATGGATAAAGGTAAATCTCAAAACCCTACCCTTCCTCCTTCTTCCTCCAAAATACCCCCCCCAGATCCGAAAATCACAAAAAACGATGGCTGGCAGGTTGTCACAGGGAAAAAGATTAGAAAAAATACAAATCTTAGCCAAAAAAACGCATTGCCTACTGTTTCGGAGTTTGGGGAAGATATTCCGGCCATTCTGGCCACCGAAACCACCCCCAATACGTCGAAACAGCCCACCCCATCGGAAAATACAAAAAATTTAAAAAAAAACATGTTTCACCGCCGAATCCGCGCGCCGCTGCTCATCATCGGAACCTACCGGCGCCACCTGCATCACGGAACCCTACCGCCGATCCACTGAACCACCCCCACCGTCACACCTACCGCCTCTAGCCAGAGCCGCCTTTGTTGGGCCAAACCCTAGCTCTAACCCTAGCCCAATACCACTTTGCCCTAACCCTAATCCACCTTCCAAAACCCTAGCCGCCAGCCCAAGTACGGAAACCCTACCAATGACCCGACCCGAGATCCAAACCCAACCCCCACCCCTTCCGCACTCCCACCCAACCCACGTACTTCACACCCCCTAGATCAAGACTCCTCACCAAAATCGCCACCAAAAACGCTAAACCCTAAACGAACCTCTACCCGACCAGGATCTGACCCGACCCACGCTCCGACCCTTGACCCAGCATCGATACCCCCCAGCTTCCAGATCCACCCCCCCACCTACTCACCCACCCCACCTCCCCCTGTCCAACCCCCCAGATCCGAAAATACCCTTAAAAAACCCGTCGAAACCCACCCTGTGGTTTTGACCCGACCCGTACCTTTGACCCGCTCCATCTCTGACCCGACCCTATCCACCTCGATCCCCCTACCCTTCCCCCCCTCTCGGCCCATGCCCAGTCATCAATCCCCACCCCCCAGCCATCAAACCACTACTTTAAACCCGAAATTAACGTCACAAGCCCAACCCAATTCATTGACTGACCACCGGAACCCCACCCTAATCCCAACGCAACAATCAAACAGACTTCACCCCTGCACTCCAGCATATCCCCCCCCAACCACAAACCATAACCCCTTTAAAACCTTTAAATAAAAAAGCCCAAATCCAAAGCCCAAATACAATTCAAAAAAACCAAGATAATTCAAGCCCAAATTCTATTTCGGATACGGGCTCCACTACCCACCCTCAAATAACATCAACCAACAAGCCCAATTCTAATTCAAAGCCCACTACCTCAAAAAACCCAACTGCCCAAAATTGGCTTAAAAATGCCTTCTCTTTCCCTCCACAACCTTGTACTCTAAATAAATCTTCATCAGATATACCTTCTAATAACCCTACCACTTCCAAAACTTTTGAGACTGATAGTATAAGGAGGAAGTGGTGTGATACGGAAGGAGAAGAGTCAAATAATGATTATGAGCACAAGTGGTCAGAATCAGACATAGCATTACTTCGGGAGGCCTTTGATAAGGAAATGGAATTGGAAGGTGACTTCTGTCGTATGACAAAGTTTGAGGATGTCTTAAAGGACACCCTAAGCAGTAGAAATGCACACATGACTGTACAGGAATATTTGGAGATGTTTGTCCCCTCAGAAGAAGATAGACAGGAATGGGCCATGGAAGTGTTTGAACCAGAACCAAGCCCACTAGCTGTTGATGGAGATTCAGAGGACGACATTCTAGATGATGAAGAACTTCAGATAGCACTTGGACACATGTTTCATGGAGTCCCTGACCCTGAAAACATGTTTGAAGAGATGAAGAGATTAGAGGCAGCAATACCCAGTCCACCTAAGAAAGGAGCAGGGACTTCATCAACTCATAATTTACGCCAACGAAAGGAAGCTAGTAAACCAACAATCCCATTATTGCATACAACTAGATCAAAGAAGAAATGATTCTATATCACGGACTACTAGAAGACAAGCAGGAAAAGGTACATAGGCTAGAAGATTTTATAAGTTCAGAGTTTAGATTTCCTAGCTTTGTTCTTATATTACTACTCTACCTTAGTATCATCATTTGTAATATCATCATAGAGTGCATTATAAACTCTATGATGATCATAGCTTACTTGATCTTGGCATCTTCTTTCTTCTTACATTCGGGATAGACATTAGCTTTGCCTGGATAGGACTAGCAGGCGAAGTAAAGGAATATCCCTTTATTAGTTTGTATTTCCCTTCTGGGCCCCATTTACTTTTCTGTTATTAATAAAAACCTGGGCCAACGTGCCTGGATGATTACCCAAAAAAAAAAAAAAAACCCTAAACCCTAAAACCCTAAACCCTAAAACCCTAAACCCTAAACCCTAAACCCTAAACCCTAAACCCTAAACCCTAAACCCTAAACCCTAAACCCTAAACCCTAAACCCTAAACCCTAAACCCTAAACCCTAAACCCTAAACCCATCCAACAGCATTTGGCCCAATGGTCAAAGGTTAGGCTAAGGATACCATGTGTGGGAGGTCAAGGGTTCGATTCCCCATATCAGCAGAGGTGAGATTAATTGCCATTCTGCAGGGGCAAAGGGAGTAGCTAACCCTAAGTCTCTAACACGGATGGAATTACTCATAAAAAATCCTCCAAACGTGTAGGGACAAGCGGAGGGCGATTCAGTAGTCCAGCCGGAGGGGTGCATTGATAAGGAGGATTCGAACCCGAGACCACGCGCTAAAAATGACTAATAATTAACCACTCAACGGCTAAATAAACCCAACATTTTATCCAACAGCATTTGGCCCAATGGTCAAAGGTTAGGCTAAGGATACCATGTGGGAGGTCGAGGTTCGATTCCCATATCGCCAGAGGTGAGATTAATTGCCATTCTGCGGGGGCAAAGGAGTAGCTAACCCTAAGTCTCTAACACGGATGGAATTACTCATAAAAAATCCTCCAAACGTAGGGACAAGCGGAGGCGATTCCGTAGTCCAGCCGGAGGGGGTCTGTTGATAAGGAGGATTCGAACCCGAGACCACGCGATAAAAATGACTAAATAATTAACCACTCAACGGCTAAATAAAGCCAACATTTTCATCCAACAGCATTTGGCCCAATGGTCAAAGGTTAGGCTAAGGATACCATGTGTGGGAGGTCGGGTTCGATTCCCATATCGCAGAGGTGAGATTAATTGCCATTCTGCAGGCAAAGGGAGTATCTAACCCTAAGTCTCTGACACGGATGGAATTACTCATAAAAATCCTCCAAACGTAGGGACAAGCGAGGGCGATTCCGTGAGTCCAGTAGGAGGGGTCTGTTGATAAGGAGGATTCGAACCCGAGACCACGCGCTAAAAATGACTAATAATTAATCACTCAACGGCTAAATAAAGCCAACATTTTATCCAACAGCATTTGGCCCAATGGTCAAAGGTTAGGCTAAGGATACCATGTGTGGGAGGTCAAGGGTTCGATTCCCCATATCGCCAGGTGAGATTAATTGCCATTCTGCGAGGGCAAAGGAGTAGCTAACCCTAAGTCTCTAACACGGATGGAATTACTCATAAAAATCCTCCAAACGTGTAGGGACAAGCGGGGCGATTCCGTAGTCCAGCCGGAGAAGTCCATTGATAAGGAGGATTCGAACCCGAGACCACGCGCTAAAAATGACTAATAATTAATCACTCAACGGCTAAATAAAGCCAACATTTTTAATCCAACAGCATTTGGCCCAATGGTCAAAGGTTAGGCTAAGGATACCATGTGTGGGAGGTCTTGGGTTCGATTCCCCATATCAGCAGAGGTGAGATTAATTGCCATTCTGCAGGGGTGAAGGGAGTAGCTAACCCTAAGCCTCTAACACGGATGGAATTACTCATGAAAAATCCTCCAAACGCAGGGATGCGAGGGCGATTCCGTAGGTCCAGTAGGAGAAGTGCATTGATAAGGAGGATTCGAACCCGAGACCACGCGCTAAAAATGATTAATAATTAACCACTCAACGGCTAAATAAAGCCAACATTTTTATTTAAGCCAACATTTTAAAAAATGCTCCTCCCTCTCTCCTAATTTCGGCCGAAACCCTAGCCACCCCCCTTCACGTTTTCCGGCCACCATGGCCGTCACGGCCACCGGCCGACCACCTCCTGTGGTCGGCCACCACCCCACCGCCATTCCACACCCCCCCACCTTCTTAGAAATGGTCAAATCTAACCCCACCCCCCCGAATTTGTCCAAAACAGTGGCGGCGGCGGTACCCTCTTTTTCCGTGCCCCTAAAACCTATCACCTATCTTCATGGTGAACCTATGGTTATGTTTGAGGAGGATGAAATTGATTTGATGATTCAAGAACAAGATTTGAAACTTGCGGTTATTGGTAAGTTTTCAAATGGATGGTCTAACTTTGATCTTTTGCGTAAGGAAATTCCTAAGCAATGTGGATTAAAGGCTGAGGTTACAATAGGGTTGTTGTATAATCGTCATATTCTAATTCGGTGTTCAATTGAAGAAGATTATGCTATTTTGATGTCAAGCCCTAGTTTTTGGATTAAAGAAAATAATAAGATGTTATTGATGAGAACATTCATTTGGGATGTTGCTTTTAATCCAGAGGAGGAGTCACATATTGCTTGGGGATGGATTTCTTTTCCAAATCTTCCCCCAAATTTTCATGGCCAATCGGCCTTGTACACGATGGCGGCGGCGGTGGGGAAACCCATTGCCCTAGATTCGGCTACAATGAAGAAGACAAGGCCCAGTTGTGCTAGAGTTAAAGTTGAAGTGGATTTGTTAAAAATTCATCCTCAAAAAATTCAACTATCTTTCAAGAAGAATGGAATTGTTCATACAAAAGTGCAAAAAATTAGGTTTGATTTTATTCCTAAGTATTGTACTAATTGTATGCTACAAGGACATGATATTGAAGGATGTTGGAAATTGAATCCGGAATTGAAACCAAAGAAGGATGACAATGGTGATGGATTGACGGAAAAGGCGGCGGATTTGACAAAAGGTAATCCTCAAAACTCTACCCTTCCTCCTTCTACCACCATTTCAGATCCAAAAACATCCAAGACTGTCGGTTGGCAGGTTGTCACGGGTAAAAAGAATAGGAAAAATCCAATTCCTATCCAAAAAACGTCATTAGCCAACGATTTGGTGATTCAGGGAAAATTTCCGGCCAAAATGGCGGTTGGAACCACCCCCACCACCACAGATCCGACCCCCCCATCGAAAAGCCCAGAAAATTTGACCCGAAAAAATTTTGACGGCGCCGGAAAACCACCTGACGTAACCCTAGCCCACCGGAACCCTACCGGCGGCCACCCAGACCGCCGGAACCCTACCACCGACCAGCCTGAACCCCACCACGCCGTCATACCACCCCCTAACCCTAGCCCAGCAGCCGCCTTTGCTGCTGGGCCAAACCCTAGCAGAAACCCTAGCCCATTACAAAAAAACCCTAACCCTAATCGACCCCCCCAAACCCTAGCCGTCACACCTTTGACGGAAACCCTACCCACGACCCGACCCACGACCCAGATCTCACCCCCACCCCCTAACGTACCCACCCCCCCTCTCACAATCCCCCGCCTCGCCCTAACACCCCTAGCCGAAACCACCTTCAAAAACCCTAAACAACCCACTAAAACCCTACCCGCTACATCGACCCGACCCGACCCACTTACCCGACCCACAATACGACCCATGACCCAGAACAATCCCCCACCCCCTTCCAGATCTACCCCCCCACCCCCTAGCCTCCACAACCCCCTCGTCCAACACCCCAGATCCGAAAAACCTTCTAAAAACCACGTTGAAACCCTACCCACTAAACTGACCCGACCCGTTACCCTAACCCGCACCAACTCTGACCCGACCCTAACCACCTCGATACCCCTACCCTTCCCCCCCTCACGACCCATTCAATTACCACCCACCCCCGTCGAAACGACACCCCTTAACCCTAAAAACCCGTCGGAAACCCGACCCACCCCACTGACCCGACCCGACCCATCATCCCAACCCGTCAACCCGATCCAGATTGGTAAACACACCCCCCTCCCCCAGACCCAGCACATACCCCCCCAACCACAAACCATTACCCCATTAAAACCTTTAAATAAAAAAGCCCAAATCCAAAGCCCAAACACAATTCAAAAAATCCAAGATAATTCAAGCCCAAATTCTATTTCGGATACGGGCTCCACTACCCATCCTCAAATAACATCAACCAATAAGCCCAATGATAATTCAAAGCCCACTACCTCAAAAAACTCAAATGCCCAAAATTGGCTTAAAAATGCCTTCTCTTTCCCTCCACAACTCAGACTTAATAAATCTTCATCAGACATACCTTCCAACAACACTACCTTTACCAAACCTTTGGATACTGATAATGTAAGGAGGAAGTGGTGTGAGACGGATGGAGAAGAGTCTAGTAATGATTATGAGCACAAATGGTCAGTATCTGATATAGCATTACTACGGGAGGCCTTTGATAGGGAAATGGAAATGGAAGGTGAATTCTGTGGTATGACGAAGTTTGAGGATGTTATAAAACACACCCTAAGCAGTCGGAACGCACACTTCACGGTTAAGGAATACTTGGAGATGTTTGTTCCCTCTGAAGAGGATAGACAGGAATGGGCCATGGAATTGTATGATTCAGACCCAAGCCCACTTGCTGTTGAGTATGGATCAGATGAAGAGATACTTGATGATGAGGATCTTCAGATAGCACTTGGTCACATGTTTCATGGAGTGCCAGATTCACCAGCTATGATTGAAGAGATGAGGAGATATGATGAAGCATTGCAACAAGTTGGGACTTCATCAACACAACCACAACAGCAAAGGAAACAGGCTAAAAAACCGGCACTCCCTTTGGCAGTTACCACTCGATCAATGAAGAAATGATTTTATATCAGGGATTATTAGATGAAGAGGAGGACAAGGTACTTGGGTTTGAAGATTTTATAAGTACAGAGTTTAGAGCTTCTAGCTTTGTGCTTGTATTATTACTCTACCTTAGTATCATCATTTGTAACATCATTATAGAGTGCATTATTAACTCTATGATGATCATAGCTTATCTTATTTTGGCTTCGTCTTTCTTTTTACATTCGGGATAGACCTATGCTTCGCCTAGACAGGATTAGCAGGCGAAGTAAAGGAATACTCCTCTATTAGCTTGTATTCCCTTCTGGGCCCCCTTTTTATTTCCGTTATTAATAAAAACCTAGGCCAACGTGCCTAGATGATTACTAAAAAAAAAAAAAAAATCCTAAACCCTAAACCCTAAACCCTAAACCCTAAACCCTAAACCCTAAACCCTAAACCCTAAACCCTAACTCACTAGCCCGTCATTTTGCACCCACCCTCACCCTCCAATTCATTCCAGATCGACGGGACGACCAATTCACAATTGCCGACGGTTCATCGCCGTTTTCCGGTCGATTCAGGTTGTGTTGAGGGTGGTGTGTGGTACCGTTGTGTTCGTCTCAACAAGCTCTACAATTTCCACTAAATCCCGAACCCCAACTGAACAGTTTTGAATCCGGCCACCTTTTCCGTGACGGCGCAGAATGACGGCCGCGGGCAGCCTCCGGGCGAGGTTGTCCAGTCCATTTCTTCTGATTTTCCACCTCTAATGACCCCCCAGTGCAATAATTCATTGACTTTGGATCAAAATGGTATTTTCCGGCGAACAACGCCGCCAAACATTGGCGGTACAGCGGTGGTGCAGCCCCCATTGGCGGCATGTCAGCCCGGTCTTAAACCTGGAATTCAGTTTGCTCATGTTCTCCAATCATCATCTCCGACAAATGGATTAGAGGGTCCCTACAAAGCTCAGAACGGTCAAAAACCACCTCCGTTAGCACCTAAACAGGTAAATTATCTACACGGTGAACCCACATTATTGCTTCAGAAATCTGAAATTGATGTGTTAATTGCGCGTCAAGATTTGAAATGGGCGGTGATAGGTAAATTTAGTCATGGCATGCCTCACATAGATTTTTTGAGGACTGAATTACCTAAACAGTTGAAATTGAAAGCCCAAGTTAGAATTGGTTATCTGTTTAGCCGTCATATTCTGATTCGATGCTCCATTGAAGAAGATTATGATACGCTTATGTCCATCTCTTCCAGCTTTGATATAAAAGATAAGAGGGAATCCTATCCTTTACGCACTATGAAATATGATGTTTCCTTTGACCCTACAAAAGAAACTAGTATAGCTTGGGCTTGGGTTTCATTCCCTAACCTTCCACCTGTCTACTTTGATGAGTCTATCCTATTGTCTATTGCTTCTGCTGTGGGTAGACCCATTTGTGTTGATGCGGCCACCAAAAATATGACCCGTCCTAGTTGTGCTAAGGTTAAGGTCGAACTAGATTTGTTGCGTCAACATCCCAAAAATATCCAAATCCAAATTGCTACGGAAGGAGGAATTCAAACAAACTCTTACAAGATTCAGTTTGACTTTCTCCCAAAGTATTGCACTAATTGTTCCCTTCAAGGACATGATGTGCACGGGTGTTGGAAACTCAATCCTGAGATGAGACCTTCGAAGGACAAAGAAAATACTCATACTGTTCCCCCACCTCCAAAAGACAACCCACAAAACCCAAATCCCCTGGATAATACAAACAAAACAAACAATCCACCCAAAAATCCAAACCCAGCCAAAGAAACCCCCAAAACTACAAATCAAGCCAAAGATGCCCCCAAAAACCCAAATGACTGGCAAACAGTTGCCAGTAAAAAACGAAAGAAAAATACTCCACAAGTCCAAAAGCCAAAAACCAAAAATACTGGAAATCAAATCCATTTCAAATATCTAAAGTTAACCAAAAACAACCTCCAAACAAAAACACACAAGTCTCTATAGCACATCCCCCAGAAATTCCAATCACCCCCAATCCATTACCTACCCCCACACCTACTCCAATCCATCAACAAAACACCCCTCCTTTTCAATTCATGGCACAATCCCTTCCCACCATTGCTAGCACCTCCTACGCCTTACCTATCCCCAGCCGCCCTACTATAACCCAGCCACTTACCACAACTCAAACCCCTCCTGAGACCCCCCACCCTCCCCCTCCTATTGAGCCAAACCCACCAGAGACCACTCCACACCTATCCTCACCCGACGTCACACCCCTTATTCCACCGGAACCCATCCCACCTCCCACTGAACCTACCCTTCCTCCAGATACTACACCCTTCCCTCCACTCACCCTCACTCACCCAGTATCCCCACTGGATATTGGGAAAGCCAAAGCTAAACGCCCTATATTCTCCTCCGCACCCTCATCCCCTACCTCACCAAAATGTATCCTTCGTCGGGACCCATTCTTGATTGGCATTAATCTTGAGCTACCTTCACTAGCCAAGAATTTTGTGTCGTTGAACCAAGCTTGTACTAGCATTCCCTCTTCCGGTAGTGTGGGGAGAATTTGTGGTAATGAGCTTGTTATTGCTGATAATGATGATATTGAGGTGGAGGTTGATACCCGCAAGGAATACATGGTTGACGAAGATGATAATTTTGTTGACATGGCTGACTTGTTTGATGAGGATAGAGATACAGTGGTTGACAAACCAGCTATAAGAGACTTCACTCCTGAGGTAACGCCTTTTGCTATAGAGGATTCGGATCCTTTTATGGGCATAATACTCGAGGGTAAGGAGATCCCACAGGTTACACCAGCGTTACCGATTGGTTTGGATAGGGCTATTCCTATTAGGAACAGAGATATTCAGGACCAGAGGCTGCGAATGGTGATGAAGCTAATCGGCAAAGGTACAGATTTTATCAACATATTCATGGATGCGAGAAAGGCACAGTTGTGGCGTCAGAAACAGGCAGGTTTGACAGGCGCGAACAACTACGGCCCATCTTTGGATATCATTACAGAGGCTCTTCACAGGAAGCGGTACAGGTTGCAGGCACATCAGCCCTACACTCTTCATCGCACAGAGCAACAGATGATAGCAGATATGACACAACCAGGCAATGATAAATACATGAAGATGGATACTAAGAAGTTAGATCGGACACTCAGGGCCATGACAGATGCATTGCTAGCTCAGCCAGACCCAACCCCATTGATTCCAATACAGAATGCTGCTCCGAGGATTACACATCGGGCAACCTCATCCATCACTACTAGATCCGCATCCGCATCCCACCTGTGACTCCTTTTACATGATCGATTTTTAGAGTATTTGGGGATGCAGAGAGACACTTCAGATTGAAGACTTTGTATGCCCGGAGGTAGCTTATAGCTTTAGGCTTACATTGTATCTTCATTTTGTTTGTATCCGCATTTGTAGTATCATCATCGAGTATGTTATAAACTCGGTGATGATCATTGCTTATTTGATTATTGCTTCCTCTTTCTTTTTGCACTCCTGCTGATAAGCAGTGTATTTCCCCCTACGGGGGCCCATGTACTTTCCTTTTTGATATATAAAATAACCTAGGCCCACAAGCCTAGTGGATTATCTAAAAAAAAAAAAAAAAAAAAAAAAAACCCTAAACCCTAAACCCTAAACCCTAAACCCTAAACCCTAAACCCTAAACCCAAAGCCAACATTTAAAATAAAGCCAACATTTAAAAAAAACGCTCCTCCCTCTCTCCTAAAATTTTCGGAAAACCCTAGTTAACGCCGCCACCACCTCCGGCCACCATGGCCGTCGTGGCCACTGGCCGGCCACCTCCTGTGGTCGGCCACCATCCTACCGTCACCGTGCACCCCCCCACATTTTCAGATTTGCTTAAATCGACCCCTACCCCCCCGGAATCCCTCCAAACAGTGGCGGCGGCGGAGGCTAACCCTAGATCCGCCACCTTCTCCTTCTCTCGACTCGTGCCCCTAAAACCTATCACCTATCTTCATGGTGAACCTACTATTATGTTTGAGGAGGAAGAAATTGATTTGATGATTGAACAACAAAATTTGAAACTTGCGGTAGTTGGTAAGTTTACAAATGGTTGGACGGATTTTGATTTTTTGCGAAAGGAAATTCCTAAGCAATGTGGATTAAAATCTGAGGTTAATATAGGGTTGTTGCATAATCGTCATATTCTAATTCGTTGTTCTATCGAAGAAGATTATGAGTTGTTGATGTCAAGCCCTAGTTTTTGGATTAAAGAAAGAAATAAAATGTTATTGATGAGAACATTCATTTGGAATGTTAATTTTAATCCGGAAGAGGAGTCGAATATTGCTTGGGGATGGATTTCTTTTCCAAATCTATCACCAAATTTCTATGGACAATCTGCCTTGTTCACGTTGGCGGCGGCGGTGGGGAAACCCATAGCCCTAGATTCGGCTACAAGGAAGAAGACAAGGCCCAGTTGTGCTAGGGTTAAGGTTGAGGTGGATTTGTTAAAAGTTCATCCTCAAAAAATTCAAATCTCATTCAAGAAGAATGGAATTGTTCATACAAAGATGCAAAAAATTAGGTTTGATTTTATTCCTAAGTTTTGTATTAATTGCAAACTTCAAGGTCATGAGGTTGATGGATGTTGGAAAATAAATCCGGATTTGAAACCGAAGAAGGATGACAATGTTGATAGATCTAAGGAAAAGGCGGCGGATTTGGCAAAAGGTAATCCTCAAAACCCTAACCCTACTTCTAATTCGTCAAAACCTCTCGTCCAAATGCCCAAAAAACCAAACACCGATGGTTGGCAGGTGGTCACCGGAAAAAACAATAGAAAAATCACGAATCTACACCAAAAACCACCCTTAAACACTGTTCCGGCGAATCTGGAGGTAATTCCGACCACTGTGGCGGTCGGAACCACCATTTCAACGTCGAAACAGCCCCCCTCTTTGAAAAACCCTGAACCTTTGAGCCCAAAAACTTGTGACGCGAACCTAGCCGAATACCCCCAAGGCTTGGAACCGGCGGCCACCTGCATCACGAACCCTAACACCGACCCCCCAGAACCACCCCCCCACGATGTAACACCTCAAAACCCTAGCCCAGCAGCCGCCATTGCTGCTGGGCCAAACCCTAGCCCAAAACCGCCTACACTATACCCTAAACTACCCCCCCAAACCCTAGCCGCCAACCCGCCTCCCCAAACCCTACCCACGTCCCGACCCGACACCCAGACGGTAACCCCACCCCCCTCCAGATCACCCCCCCTACCCAAAAACCCACCTACCCCACGTCAACCCCACTACAGAAACCACCATAAAAAACCCTAAAATTGCGCCTAAAACCCTACCCGACCCATTGACCCGACCCGGCCCAACTACCCGACCCGACCCATTAACCCGACCCATGACCTGCACCACCCCCACCCCGCGGACCCATCCCCTATCCTACCTACCCCCCTCGACCTACCCTCCAGACCCGAAACCCCTCCCAAAATCACCGTCGAAACCCTACCCGACACTCTTACCCGACCCGACCCACTAACCCGAACCAACTCAGCCCCTACCCTGACCCAATTGACCCAACTACCCTACCCCCCCTGGTACCCTAGTCCTAGACACCTATCCCCCCCCCCCACCCCACCCAGTCGACCAACCCCCAACCCGTAACTACCCCTTTAAACCCTAAACTTTCGGTACCCATTCCCTCTGCCCCGACCCGACCCAACCCCAAAACCCGACCCTGCAAGCTTCCTAACCCGACCCAGCAACCCACTAAACCCAACCCCCCCTCTACTTCCCACAAACCCACTCAACCCGAACCCTCCAACCCTTTAAAAACTAAACCCGTGACCCACCCCCCCACGGAAACCCGTGACCCACCTCCTAAATCGGCCCAATCCCAAAGCCCAACCACTTTTAAAACAACCCAAGAAAATTCAAGTCCAAATTCAGTTTCGGATACGGGCTCCACTACTCAACCTCAAACAAAATCAATCACCAAGCCCAAAACTACTTCAAATCCCACAAACACAAAGAACCCTTCGGCCCAAAATTGGCTTAAGAATGCCTTTTCCTTCCCTCCTCAACCTTGTACATTAAATAAAGCCTCATCAGACATTCCTTCCAATAAGACTACCACTGCCAAATCTTTGGGTACTGATAGTGACAGGAGGAAGCGGTGTGAGACAGATGGATATGTTTCACAGGATTCTTCACACAAGCTATCAAAAGCTGAGATTGCAGAACTTCGTGAAGCCTTTGATCAGGAAATGGAAAGTGATGGTGAATTCTATGGTATGACTAATTTTGAAGATGTTTTAAGGAATTCAGACATGATTATTTCCTCCGAAGAAGATAGACGGGATTGGGCCATGGAACCGTATGAACCAGAACCAAGACCGCTTGCTATTGATGAAGGTTTGGAAGAAGATATACTTGATGATGAGGAGCTTCAGATAGCACTTGGTCACATGTTTCAGGGCGTCCCTGATGCAGCGGATATGTTTGCAGAGATGAGAAGTATCGAGGAAGCAATACCCAAGGCTAGAATAGAAGCTGAGTCTTCAACAGCACAGCAACAACGGCAAGGCAAACAAGCTAGAAAGCCAGTACTCCCATTGGCAGTTATCACAAGATCAAAGAAGAAATGATTTTATATGAGGGATTATTAGATTATGAGGAGGACAAGGTACTTGGGTTTGAAGATTTTATTAGTACAGAGTTTAGAGCTCCTAGCTCTGTGATTGTATTATTTCTCTACCTTAGTATCATCATTTGTAACATCATCATAGAGTGCATTATAAACTCTATGATGATCATAGCTTATCTGATCTTAGCTTCTTCTTTCTTTTTACATTCGGGATAGACATTAACTTCGCCTAGATAGGACTAGCAGGCGAAGTAAAGGACTATCCCTTTATTAGTTTGTATTTCCCTACTGGGCCCCTTTTCATTTCTGTTATTAATAAAAAACCTGGGCCAACGTGCCTGGATGATTATTAAAAAAAAAAAAAAAAACCTAAACCCTAAACCCTAAACCCTAAACCCTAAACCCTAAACCCTAAACCCCCAACATTTTAAAGCCAACATTTTAATTTTAACATTTTTATGCTCTCTTCTCTCTCCTCCCTCACGGCGGTAAAACCCTAAACCTAGCCGCCACTTTTCCGGCCACCCATGGCCGTCGTGGTATTGGCCGCCACCTCTGTGGTCGGCCATCACCCCCCCGACACCGTACACCCCCCCACCTTTTCAGAAATGGTGAAATCTACCCCCACCCCCCCGGTTTTCACCCAAACAGTGGCGACGGCGGTCACAAACCCTAGCGCCGCCGTCACCCTCCTTCCTCCTTCCTCGAAATCCGTGACCCTAAAGCCTATCACCTACCTACATGGTGAACCTATGGTGATGTTTGAGGAAGAGGAAATTAATTTTATGATTGAAGAACAAGATTTGAAACTTGCGGTAATTGGTAAGTTTTCAAATGGTTGGACGGATTTTGATTTCTTGCGAAAGGAAATTCCTAAGCAATGTGGATTAAAATCTGAGGTTAATATAGGGTTGTTGCATAATCGTCATATTCTAATTCGTTGTTCTATCGAAGAAGATTATGATATGTTGATGTCAAGCCCTAGCTTTTGGATTAAAGAAAGAAATAAGATGTTGTTGATGAGAACATTCATTTGGAATGTTAATTTTAATCCGGAAGAGGAGTCAAATATTGCTTGGGGATGGATTTCTTTTCCAAATCTTTCACCAAACTTCTATGGTCAAAATGCCTTGTTCACGTTGGCGGCGGCGGTGGGGAAACCCATAGCCCTAGATTCGGCTACAAGGAAGAAGACAAGGCCTAGTTGTGCTAGGGTCAAGGTTGAGGTGGATTTGTTAAAAGTTCATCCTCAAAAAATTCAAATCTCATTCAAGAAGAATGGAATTGTTCATACAAAGATGCAAAAAATTAGGTTTGATTTTATTCCTAAATTTTGTATTAATTGCAAACTTCAAGGTCATGATGTTGATGGGTGTTGGAAAATAAATCCGGATTTGAAACCGAAGAAGGATGACATAATTGATGAATCTGTGAAGGAATCGTCGGCGAAAGACAAAGGTAAATCTCAAAACTCTATTCCTCCTCCTTCTCACGCCAAAAATTCCAACCCAGATCCGGTAGCCAAAAATTCCGATGGATGGCAGGTGGTTACGGGGAAGAATACTCGAAAAATTATAAAAACAAATCCAAAACCTTCTTCTCCTAATGTTTTGACGACGGGGGAAGCAATTCCGGCCAAATTGGTGGTCGGAACCACCAACCCCACGTCGAAACATACCCCCCAGATGCAACACCCCGAAAATTTGAGCCAAAAAATCCATGACGGCGCCGGAAACCCTTCGGAAAACCTGCTAGGTCGTCGGAACCCTACCGGCGGCCCCTGCATCACGGAACCCTACCGGCGACCACCCAGATCACCTCCCCCCCGTCGACCCCTCCCAAAACCCTAGCCCAGCAGCCGCCATGGCTGATGGGCCCAACCCTAGCCCTAAACCGCCTACCCAAAACCCTAAACCATCTACCCAAACCCTAGCCGCCACCCCTACTTCGGAAACCCTACCCACGACCCGACCCGCAGCCCATACCACTCCCCCACCCACTGCCAGACCCACCCCCCTACCCACGTTACCCATCACCCACATCGGCCCACCCCCCTCAACCAAAACCACCTCAAAAAATCCTAAAAACCCATCCGAAACCCTACCCATTACTCTGACCCGACCCGACCATCTGACCCGACCCGACCCACAGACCCGACCCGTGATCCAGATCACTACCCAACCCCCTACCAGATCTACCCCCCCACCCCCTAACCACCTCGACCAACCCCACAGATCCGAAAACACAACAGAAATTACCGCCATAACCCGACCCGAAATCCTGACCCGACCCGACCCATTAACCCGGACAAATTCTGCCCCGACCCTAACCCAACTTACCCAACTACCATACCCCCCCTGGTACCCAAGTCCTAGACACCTATCACCCCCCCCCTCCGTCGACACCACACCCCTAAAACCTAAAAAACCTACGGAAACCCTACCCACCAACCCGACCCGACCCGACCCAGTTACCCGACCCGACATCCAGACCCAAAAACCCAAACATACCCCCCAACCCCAGATCCAACAAATTCCCCCCCAATTACAAACCATTACCCCTTTAAAACCTCCAAATAAAAAGGCCCAAAATCAAAGCCCAAACACAATTCAACAAGTCCAAAATAACCCAAGCCCAAATTCTATGTCGGATACGGGCTCCACTACCCAACCCCATACAAAATCTACTACCAAACCCAATACTAATTCCAAGCCCACAACCAATAAAAATCATTCAGCCCAAAATTGGCTTAAGAATGTCTTTTCCTTCCCTCCTCAACCTTGTACATTGAATAAAACCTCATCAGACATTCCTTCCAATAAAACTACCACTGCCAACCCTTTGGGTACTGATAGTGACAGGAGGAAGGAGGGTGAGACAGTTGGATATGTTTCACAGGATTCTTCACACAAGTTATCAAAAGCTGAGATTGCGAGAACCGTGAAGCCTTTGATCAGGAAATGGAAAGTGATGGTGAATTCTATGGCATGACAAATTTTGAAGATGTCTTAAGGAATTCCGACATGATTATTTCCTCCAAAGAAGATAGACGGGATTGGGCCATGGAACCGTATGAACCAGTACCAAGCCCACTTGCTGTTGATGGAGATTCAGAGGACGACATTCTGGATGATGAGGATCTTCGGGTTGCACTTGGTCAAATGTTTCATGACATTCCAGACGCAGAAGATAGGTATGCAGCGATGAGTAGATTAGAGGCAGCAATACCTGATCCACCTAAGAAAGGAGCGGGGACTTCATCAACACATAATCTACGTCAACGGAAGCTAGCAAACCGACAATCCCGTTTATGCATACAACTAGATCAAAGAAGAAATGATTCAATACCATGGACTACTAGAAGACAAAGAGGAAAAGGTACATAGGTTAGAAGATTTTATAAGTTCAGAGTTTAGATTTCCTAGCTTTGTTCTTATACTACTACTCTATCTTAGTATCATCTTTTGTAACATCATCATAGAGTGCATTATAAACTCTATGATGATCATAGCTTATCTTATTTTAGCTTCTTCTTTCTTTTTACATTCGGGATAGATCTATGCTTCGCCTAGACAGGGTAGCAGGCGAGTGAAAGGATTTGTCCTGATTGAGTCTCAGATTCTTCCGGGCCCCATTTTCATTTCTATTAATAAAAACACAGGCAGCGTGCGGATGATTACTCAAAAAAAAAAAAAAAAAAACCCTAAACCCTAAACCCTAAGTCTTTAACACGGATGGAATTACTCATAAAAAATCCTCCAAACGTGTAGGGACAAGCGGAGGGCGATTCCGTAGGTCCAGGCCGGAGGGGGGGTCTGTTGATAAGGAGGATTCGAACCCGAGACCACGCGCTAAAAATGACTAATAATTAACCACTCAGCGCTAAATAAAGCCAACATTTTATCCAATGACATTTGGCCCAATGGTCAAAGGTTAGGCTAAGGATACCATGTGTGGGAGGTCAAGGGTTCGATTCCCATATCGCCAGGTGAGATTAATTGCCATTCTGCGAGGCAAAGGGAGTAGCTAACCCTAAGTCTCTAACACGGATGGAATTACTCATAAAAATCCTCCAAACGTAGGGACAAGCGGAGCGATTCCGTAGGTCCAGCCGAGGGGTCTGTTGATAAGGAGGATTCGAACCCGAGACCACGCGCTAAAAATGACTAAATAATTAACCACTCAACGGCTAAATAAAGCCAACATTTTATCCAACAGCATTTGGCCCAATGGTCAAAGGTTAGGCTAAGGATACCATGTGTGGAAGGTCTGGGTTCGATTCCCATATCGCCAGAGGTGAGATTAATTGCCATTCTGCGGTGAAGGGAGTAGCTAACCCTAAGCCTCTAACACGGATGGAATTACTCATAAAAATCCTCCAAACGTGTAGGGAAGCGAGGGCGATTCCAGAGGTCCAGCCGAGGGGGTCTGTTGATAAGGAGGATTCGAACCCGAGACCACGCGCTAAAAATGACTAAATAATTAACCACTCAACGGCTAAATAAAGCCAACATTTTATCCAACAGCATTTGGCCCAATGGTCAAAGGTTAGGCTAAGGATGCTCCTCGCAGAGACCGGGTTCGATTCCCTTAACAGCAGGGTGAGATTAATTCCTTGCAATTTTATTCGAATGCTCTTGACCAAGGGCGAATAAAAAGGGGTTGGGCCCTGCTTCGAGTACCAGCGTCAGCTAAACGGATTCCTCTATACCTACAAGAGGGGCCCACTGATTAAAAAGGACACTCGGAGCAGGCCCAAGCCCAGCGAGGAATTGGTTCAGGTACAGCCTCCAAACGGTATGGGGCCGGTTGTCTAAGCCGGAGGGGGTGCCTATTGTTAAGCCGACTCGAACTCAGGGCCTTCAAGCACATGGGAAACACATAATAAAAATGACTAAAATAATTAACCACTCAACGGCTAAAATAAAGCCAACATTTTAACATTTTAACATTTTAACATTTTTAAAAAAAAAGCAAAATTTGCTCTCCCCACTCTCCTAAAAAACGTGAAAACCCTAGCCTAGCCGCCACCCCCATTCCGGCCACCATGGCCGTTGTGGCCACCGGCCGACCACCTCCTGTGGTCGGCCACCACCCCTCCACCATTTCCCACCCCCCCACCTTTTCAGAAATCCTAAAATCGACCCCCACCCCCCCGGTTTCCGTCGAGACAGTGGCGGCGGCGGTGTCAAACCCTAACGCCGCCGTCACCCCTTCCCCCTCCTCTTCGAATTTCGTGCCTCTTAAACCTATCACCTATCTTCATGGTGAACCTACAATTATGTTTGAGGAGGAAGAAATTGAAGTTATGATTGAAAAACAAAATTTGAAACTTGCGGTGATTGGTAAGTTTTCAAATGGTTGGACGGATTTTGATTTCTTGCGAAAGGAAATTCCTAAGCAATGTGGATTAAAATCTGAGGTTAATATAGGGTTGTTGCATAATCGTCATATTCTAATTCGTTGTTCTATTGAAGAAGATTATGATGTTTTGATGTCAAGCCCTAGTTTTTGGATTAAAGATCGAAACAAGATGTTGTTGATGAGAACATTCATTTGGAATGTTAATTTTAATCCGGAAGAGGAGTCAAATATAGCTTGGGGATGGATCTCATTTCCCAATCTTCCGCCAAACTTTTTTGGCCATTCGGCCATGTTCACTTTAGCTTCGGCGGTGGGGAAACCTATTGCCCTAGATTCGGCCACCATAAAGAAGACAAGGCCAAGTTGTGCTAGGGTTAAGGTTGAAGTGGACTTATTAAAAGTTCACCCTCAAAATATTCAAATCTCTTTCAAGAAGAATGGTATTGTTCATACAAAAGTACAAAAAATTAGGTTTGATTTCATTCCTAAGTATTGTACTTCTTGCAAATTACAAGGTCATGATATTGAAGGATGTTGGATTTTAAATCCGGATTTGAGACCAAAGAAGGATGACAAAGGTGATGGATCTATGGAAAAGGCAGCGGTTTTGACAAAAGGTAATCTTCTTAACCCTACCCCCCCCTCTACTTCCGTCAAAACCCACCTCCCAGATCCGAAACCCAATAAACCCCACGGATGGCAGGAGGTTACGGGAAAAAAGAAAAAAAATACCACCAATCAAAACCCCAAAACCAATTTTCCGGCAACCATGGTGGTCGGAACCACCACCAACACGTCAAATCTGACCACCCAGAAAAATCCAAAAACCTACCTAAAATTAATTTGACGCCGAAATAATGACATGGAAAATCCACTGAACCCTACGGCGGCCACCCCGACACGAACCCATCACCGACCCACTGAACCACCCCTCCGACGCCCACTGCCATAGCCCAAAGCCATTGCTGCTGGGCCTAACCCTAGCCGAAACCCTAGCCCAAAACCACCTAGCCCTAACCCTAATCCACCATCCAAAACCCTAGCCGCCAACCCACATTCGGAAACCCTACCCATGACCCGACCCGAGATCCAGGCCCAACACCCACCCCCAGCCAGACCAACCACCCAACCCACGTACCCCCCCACTCCCCTCGATCAACCCCCCACTATCAAAACCACCAACAAAAACCCTAAACTACCCTTCGAAACCCTACCCGTTGCATTGACCCGACCCGACCCACCAACCCGACCCGAGACCCAGATCGATACCCCCACTGCTTCCGGATCCACCCCCCCATCAATATACCCCACCACCCAGCCTGACCAACCCCCCAGATCCGAAAATACCCCTTTAAATCCCGTCGAAACCACCGTCGTGGGTTTGACCCGACCCGACCCAGTGCCCCGACCCGACCCATTGACCCGATCCAATTCTGCCCCAACCCTAACCCAACAGACCCAATTACCCTACCCCCCCTGGTACCCTAGTCCTAGACACCGTTCCCCTCCCCCTAACCTAGCCCCCCCTTCCGAAACTACCCCTAAAAACCCTAAGCCCACGGTAACCATACCCAATGCCCCGACCCGACCCAACTCCAAAACCCGACCCAACAAACTCACCAACCCGACCCAAAGAACCCATCAAACTCACTCTCTACATCACTGCACTTCAACCCGAACCCCCTAACCCCTTAAAATCGTATGCCGTAACCCCCCCACCCCCGGAAACCCAAATCAAAATAACCAATTCGGCCCAATCCCAAAGCCCAATCACTTTTAAGACAAGTCAAGAAAATTCAAGTCCAAACTCTATCTCAGACACGGGCTCCACTACTCAACCCCAAACAAAATCTACCACCAAGGCAACCACTAATTCTAAGCCCACATCCAATAAAAATCCATCGGCCCAAAATTGGCTTAAAAATGCCTTTTCCTTTCCTCCTCAACCTTGTACATTAAATAAAGCCTCATCAGACATTCCTTCCAATAAGACTACCACTGCCAAATCTTTGGGTACTGATAGTGACAGGAGGAAGCGGTGTGAGACAGATGGATATGTTTCACAGGATTCTTCACATAAGCTATCAAAAGCTGAGATTGCAGAACTTCGTGAAGCCTTTGATCAGGAAATGGAAAGTGATGGTGAATTCTATGGTATGACAAATTTTGAAGATGTCTTAAGGAATTCCGACATGATTATTTCCTCCACAGAAGATAGACGGGATTGGACCATGGAACCGTATGAACCTGAACCAAGACCGCTTGCTATTGATGAAGGTATGGAAGAAGATATACTTGATGATGAGGAGCTTCAGATAGCTCTTGGTCACATGTTTCAGGGCGTCCCTGATGCAGCGGATATGTTTGCTGAGATGAAAAGAATCGAGGAAGCAATACCCAAGGCTAGAATAGAAGCTGAGTCTTCAACAGCACAGCAACAACGGCAAGGTAAACAAGCTAAAAAGCCGACACTCCCATTGGCAGTAACCACAAGATCAAAGAAGAAATGATTTTATACCGAGGATTAGTAGATGACGAGGAGGACAAGGTACTTGGGTTTGAAGATTTTATAAGTACAGAGTTTAGAGTTCCTAACTTTGTGATTATATTATTATTCTACCTTAGTATCATCAATTGTAATATCATCATAGAGTGCATTATAAACTCTATGATGATCATAGCTTATCTGATCTTAGCATCTTCCTTCTTTTTACACTCGGGATAGACCTAAGCTTCGCCTAGATAGGGTTAGCAGGCGAGAGATAGGACATGTCCTGATTGAGTCTGTATTCCCCTTTTGGGCACCTGTTTCATTTCTGTTATTAATAAAATAACCTGGGCCAACGCGCCTGGATGATTACTTAAAAAAAAAAAAAAACCTAAACCCTAAACCCTAAACCCTAAACCCTAAACCCTAAACCCTAAACCCTAAACCCATCCAACAGCATTTGGCCCAATGGTCAAAGGTTAGGCTAAGGATGCTCCCTTGTGCAGGAGACCGTGGGTTCGATTCCCCTTAACAGCAGGGTGAGATTAATTCCTTGCAATTTTATTCGAATGCTCTTGACCAAGGGCGAATAAAAAGGGGTTGGGCCCTGCTTCGAGTACCAGCGTCAGCTAAACGGATTCCTCTATACCTACAAGAGGGGCCCACTGATTAAAAAGGACACTCGGAGCAGGCCCAAGCCCAGCGAGGAATCGTTCTGACCTCCAAACGGTATGGGGCGGTTGTCTATGGGTGCCTATTAAGCCGACTCGAACTCAGGGCCTTCAAGCACATGGGAAACACATAATAAAATGACTAAATAATTAACCACTCAACGGCTAAATAAAGCCAACATTTATCCAACAGCATTTGGCCCAATGGTCAAAGGTTAGGCTAAGGATGCTCCCTTGTGCAGGAGACCGTGGGTTCGATTCCCCTTAACAGCAGGGTGAGATTAATTCCTTGCAATTTTATTCGAATGCTCTTGACCAAGGGCGAATAAAAAGGGGTTGGGCCCTGCTTCGAGTACCAGCGTCAGCTAAACGGATTCCTCTATACCTACAAGAGGGGCCCACTGATTAAAAAGGACACTCGGAGCAGGCCCAAGCCCAGCGAGGAATTGGTTCAGGTACAGCCTCCAAACGGTATGGGGCCGGTTGTCTAAGCCGGAGGGGGTGCCTATTGTTAAGCCGACTCGAACTCAGGGCCTTCAAGCACATGGGAAACACATAATAAAATGACTAAATAATTAACCACTCAACGGCTAAATAAAGCCAACATTTTATCCAACAGCATTTGGCCCAATGGTCAAAGGTTAGGCTAAGGATGCTCCCTTGTGCAGGAGACCGTGGGTTCGATTCCCCTTAACAGCAGGGTGAGATTAATTCCTTGCAATTTTATTCGAATGCTCTTGACCAAGGGCGAATAAAAAGGGGTTGGGCCCGCCGAGTACCGTCGGCTAAGCGGATTCCTATACCTCAAGAGGGCCCACTGATTAAAAAGGACACTGAGCAGCCCAAGCCCACGAGGAATGGTTCGTCTGACCTCCAAACGGTATGGCTAGGTTGTCTGGCCGGAGGGTCGCCTATTAAGCCGACTCGAACTCGTGGCCTTGACACATGGGAAACACATAATAAAATGACTAAATAATTAACCACTCAACGGCTAAATAAAGCCAACATTTTATCCAACAGCATTTGGCCCAATGGTCAAAGGTTAGGCTAAGGATACCATGTGTGGGAGGTCTTGGGTTCGATTCCCCATATCAGCAGAGGTGAGATTAATTGCCATTCTGCAGGGGTGAAGGGAGTAGCTAACCCTAAGCCTCTAACACGGATGGAATTACTCATAAAAAATCCTCCAAACGTGTAGGGACAAGCGGAGGCGATTAGTAGGTCCGTAGGAGGGGGTCTGTTGATAAGGAGGATTCGAACCCGAGACCACGCGCTAAAAATGACTAAATAATTAACCACTCAACGGCTAAATAAAGCCAACATTTTATCCAACAGCATTTGGCCCAATGGTCAAAGGTTAGGCTAAGGATACCTTGTGTGGGAGGTCTTGGGTTCGATTCCCCATATCAGCAGAGGTGAGATTAATTGCCATTCTGCAGGGGCAAGGGGAGTAGCTAACCCTAAGTCTCTAACACGGATGGAATTACTCATAAAAAATCCTCCAAACGTGTAGGGACAAGCGGATGGCGATTCCGTAGGTCCAGGCCGGAGGGGGGGTCTGTTGATAAGGAGGATTCGAACCCGAGACCACGCGCTAAAAATGACTAATAATTAACCACTCAACGGCTAAATAAAGCCAACATTTTTATCCAACAGCATTTGGCCCAATGGTCAAAGGTTAGGCTAATGATACCATGTGTGGGAGGTCAAGGGTTCGATTCCCCATATCAGCAGAGGTGAGATTAATTGCCATTCTGCAGGCAAAGGAGTAGCTAACCCTAAGTCTCTAACACGGATGGAATTACTCATAAAAATCCTCCAAACGTAGGGACAAGCGGAGGCGATTCCGTAGGTCCAGCGGAGGGGTCTGATGATAAGGAGGATTGAACCCGAGACCACGCGCTAAAAATGACTAATAATTAACCACTCAACGGCTAAATAAAGCCAACATTTTAATCCAACAGCATTTGGCCCAATGGTCAAAGGTTAGGCTAAGGATACCATGTGTGGGAGGTCAAGGGTTCGATTCCCCATATCAGCAGAGGTGAGATTAATTGCCATTCTGCAGGGTCAAAGGGAGTAGCTAACCCTAAGTCTCTAACACGGATGGAATTACTCATAAAAAATCCTCCAAACGTGTAGGGACAAGCGGAGGGCGATTCCGTAGGTCCAAAGCCGGAGGGGGTGCATTGATAAGGAGGATTCGAACCCGAGACCACGCGCTAAAAATGACTAATAATTAACCACTCAACGGCTAAATAAAACCAACATTTTATCCAACAGCTTTGGCCCAATGGTCAAAGGTTAGGCTAAGGATACCTTGTGTGGGAGGTCTTGGGTTCGATTCCCCATATCAGCAGAGGTGAGATTAATTGCCATTCTGCGGGGCAAGGAGTAGCTAACCCTAAGTCTCTAACACGGATGGAATTACTCATAAAAAATCCTCCAAATGTGTAGGGACAAGCGGCGGGCGTTCCGTAGGTCCAGGCCGGAGGGGGGGTCTGTTGATAAGGAGGATTCGAACCAGAGACCACGCGCTAAAAATGACTAATAATTAACCACTCAACGGCTAAATAAAGCCAACATTTTATCCAACAGCATTTGGCCCAATGGTCAAAGGTTAGGCTAAGGATGCTCGCATGCAGAGACCGTGGTGGTTCGATTCCCTTAATGGTGAGATTAATTCCTTGCAATTTTATTCGAATGCTTGACGAGAGGCGAATAAAAGGGGTTGAGCCACTAACAGTACCAGCCTAAACGGATTCCTCTATACCTACAAGAGGGCCCACCGATTAAAGGACACTGAGCGAGCCCAAGCCCAGAGGAATCGTCTGTGCCTCCAAACGGTATGGGGTCGGTTGTCTAAGCCGGAGGGGGTGCCTATTGTTAAGCAGACTCGAACTCAGGGCCTTCAAGCATGGGAAACACATAATAAAATGACTAAATAATTAACCACTCAGCGGCTAAATAAAGCCAACATTTTATCCAACGACATTTGGCCCAATGGTCAAAGGTTAGGCTAAGGATGCTCCTTGCGAGAGGCCGGGTTCGATTCCCCAATGCAGGTGAGATTAATTCCTTGCAATTTTATTCGAATGCTCTTGACCAATGGCGAATAAAAGGGTTGGGCCTTGAGTACCAACGTCACTAAGCGGATTCCTCTATACCTCTGAGAGGGCCCACTGATTAAAAGGACACTCGGAGCCCAAGCCCAGCGAGGAATCGATCTGACCTCCAAGCGGTATGGGTAGGTTGTCTAGCGGAGGGTGCCTATTGTTAAGCCGACTCGAACTCGGGGCCTTGAGCATGAAACACATAATAAAATGACTAAATAATTAACCACTCAACGGCTAAATAAAGCCAACATTTTATCCAACGAGATTTGGCCCAATGGTCAAAGGTTAGGCTAAGGATGCTCCTTGCGAGGCCAGTGGGTTCGATTCCCCTTAACAGCAGGGTGAGATTAATTCCTTGCAATTTTATTCGAATGCTCTTAACCAAGGCGAATAAAAAGGGGTTGAGCCTCTGAGTACCCACGGCTAAGCGGATTCCTCTATACCTACGAGAGGGGCCTATTAAAAGGACTCGAACTCGGGGCCTCGAAACGCACATGTAATATGGAAACACTAAATAATTAATAATCAACGGCTAAATAAAGCCAACATTTTATCCAAGACATTTGGCCCAATGGTCAAAGGTTAGGCTAAGATGCTCCTCGCAGGAGGCCGTGGTTCGATTCCCAATACTGGTGAGATTAATTCCTTGCAATTTTATTCGAATGCTCGCGGCTAACGAGCGATAAAAAGGGTTGGGCCTGCCAGATACCAACACGGCCTAAACGGATTCCTCTATACCTAAAAGGACCTGAGGGCCGATTAAAGGACACTCGAGCAGGCAAGCCCGAGGTGGTTGATCTGACCTCCAAGCGGTATGGGGCGGTTGTGCGGAGGGTGCCTGTTAAGAGGATTCGAACTCAAGGCCAAGCACAAAAATGACTAATAATTAATAATAAACGGCTAACAAGCCAACATTTTTATCCAACAGCATTTGGCCCAATGGTCAAAGGTTAGGCTAAGGATACCTTGTGTGGGAGGTCTTGGGTTCGATTCCCCATATCAGCAGAGGTGAGATTAATTGCCATTCTGCAGGGGCAAGGGGAGTAGCTAACCCTAAGTCTCTAACACGGATGGAATTACTCATAAAAAATCCTCCAAACGTGTAGGGATGACGAGGCGATTCCGTAGTCCAGGCGGAGGGGGTCCGTTGATAAGGAGGATTCGAACCAGACCACGCGCTAAAAATGACTAATAATTAACCACTCAACGGCTAAATAAAGCCAACATTTATCCAACAAAGATTTGGCCCAATGGTCAAAGGTTAGGCTAAGGATACCATGTGTGAGGTCTTGGGTTCGATTCCCATATCGCCAGGTGAGATTAATTGCCATTCTGCAGGGTGAAGGAGTAGCTAACCCTAAGTCTCTAACACGGATGGAATTACTCATAAAAAATCCTCCAAACGTGTAGGGACAAGCGGAGGGCGATTCCGTAGGTCCAGGCCGGAGGGGGTGTCTGTTGATAAGGAGGATTCGAACCCGAGACCACGCGCTAAAAATGACTAAATAATTAACCACTCAACGGCTAAATAAAGCCAACATTTATCCAACAAAGATTTGGCCCAATGGTCAAAGGTTAGGCTAAGGATACCACGTGTGGAGGTCTTGGGTTCGATTCCCATATCGCCAGAGTGAGATTAATTGCCATTCGTGCGGGGGTGAAGGGAGTAGCTAACCCTAAGCCTCTAACACGGATGGAATTACTCATAAAAATCCTCCAAACGTAGGGACAAGCGAGGCGATTCCGTAGTCCAGCCTAGGGGGTCCATTGATAAGAGGATTCGAACCCGAGACCACGCGCTAAAAATGACTAAATAATTAACCACTCAACGGCTAAATAAAGCCAACATTTTAATCCAACAGCATTTGGCCCAATGGTCAAAGGTTAGGCTAAGGATACCTTGTGTGGGAGGTCTTGGGTTCGATTCCCATGCCAGAGGAGATTAATTGCCATTCGCAGGGTGAAGGAGTAGCTAACCCTAAGCCTCTAACACGGATGGAATTACTCATAAAAATCCTCCAAACGTGCAGGGACAAGCGGAGGCGATTCCGTAGTCCAGCCGGAGGTCCATTGATAAGGAGGATTCGAACCCGAGACCACGCGCTAAAAATGACTAAATAATTAACCACTCAACGGCTAAATAAAGCCAACATTTTAATCCAACAAAGATTTGGCCCAATGGTCAAAGGTTAGGCTAAGGATACCATGTGTGGGAGGTCTTGGGTTCGATTCCCATATCAGCAGAGGTGAGATTAATTGCCATTCTGCAGGGAGAAGGGGAGTAGCTAACCCTAAGCCTCTAACACGGATGGAATTACTCATAAAAAATCCTCCAAACGTAGGGACAAGCGGAGCGATTCAGTAGTCCAGTAGGAGGGTCCGTTGATAAGGAGGATTCGAACCCGAGACCACGCGCTAAAAATGACTAAATAATTAACCACTCAACGGCTAAATAAAGCCAACATTTTATCCAACGAGATTTGGCCCAATGGTCAAAGGTTAGGCTAAGGATACCTCGTGTGGAGGTCTTGGGTTCGATTCCCATATCACAGAGTGAGATTAATTGCCATTCTGCAGGGGCAAGAGTAGCTAACCCTAAGTCTCTAACACGGATGGAATTACTCATAAAAATCCTCCAAACGTGTAGGACAAGTTCGAGGCGATTCCGCAGTCCAAAGCCGGAGAAGTCCGGCTGATAAGGAGGATTCGAACCCGAGACCACGCGCTAAAAATGACTAATAATTAACCAATCAACCGCGAAATAAAGCCAACATTTTTATCCAACAAAGATTTGGCCCAATGGTCAAAGGTTAGGCTAAGGATACCTTGTGTAGAGGTCTTGGGTTCGATTCCCATATCACGAGAGTGAGATTAATTGCCATTCGCAGGGCAAGGGAGTAGCTAACCCTAAGTCTCTAACACGGATGGAATTACTCATAAAAATCCTCCAAACGTGTAGGACAAGCGGAGCGATTCCGTAGTCCAGCCGGGGGTCTGCTGATAAGGAGGATTCGAACCCGAGACCACGCGCTAAAAATGACTAATAATTAACCACTCAACGGCTAAATAAAGCCAACATTTATCCAAACACATTTTGCCCCATGGTCAAAGGTTAGGCTAAGGATACCATGTGTGGGAGGTCTTGGGTTCGATTCCCCATATCAGCAGAGGTGAGATTAATTGCCATTCTGCAGGGATGAAGGGAGTAGCTAACCCTAAGACTCTAACACGGATGGAATTACTCATAAAAAATCCTCCAAACGTAGGACATGCGGAGGCGATTCCGAGTCCAGGTAGGAGGTCCATTGATAAGGAGGATTCGAACCCGAGACCACGCGCTAAAAATGACTAAATAATTAACCACTCAACGGCTAAATAAAGCCAACATTATCCAACAGCATTTGGCCCAATGGTCAAAGGTTAGGCTAAGGATACCATGTGTGGAGGTCTTGGGTTCGATTCCCCATATCAGCAGAGGTGAGATTAATTGCCATTCTGCAGGGGTGAAGGGAGTAGCTAACCCTAAGCCTCTAACACGGATGGAATTACTCATAAAAAATCCTCCAAACGTGTAGGGACAAGCGAGGCGATTCCGTAGTCCAGTCGGAGGGGGTGCATTGATAAGGAGGATTCGAACCCGAGACCACGCGCTAAAAATGACTAAATAATTAACCACTCAACGGCTAAATAAAGCCAACATTTTAATCCAACAGTATTTGGCCCAATGGTCAAAGGTTAGGCTAAGGATACCATGTGGAGGTCTGGGTTCGATTCCCATATCGCCAGAGTGAGATTAATTGCCATTCTGCAGGGTGAAGGGAGTAGCTAACCCTAAGCCTCTAACACGGATGGAATTACTCATAAAAATCCTCCAAACGTGTAGTGAAGCGGAGGCGATTCCGTAGGTCCAGGCCGGAGGGGGGGTCTGTTGATAAGGAGGATTCGAACCCGAGACCACGCGCTAAAAATGACTAAATAATTAACCACTCAACGGCTAAATAAAGCCAACATTTTAATCAAACACAATTTGGCCCAATGGTCAATGGTAAGGCTAAGGATACCAAGTGAGGGAAGACTTGCGTTCGATTCCCCATATCATCAGAGGTGAGAATAATAGCCAATCTGCATGGGAGAAGTGAGTAGCTAACCCTAATCATCTAACACGCATGGACATACTCATAAAAATCCTCCAAACGTAGGACAAGCGGAGGCGATTCCGTAGTCCAGCTAGGAGGGGTCTGTTGATAAGGAGGATTCGAACCCGAGACCACGCGCTAAAAATGACTAAATAATTAACCACTCAACGGCTAAATAAAGCCAACATTTTATCCAACAGCATTTGGCCCAATGGTCAAAGGTTAGGCTAAGGATACCTTGTGTGGGAGGTCTTGGGTTCGATTCCCATATCGCCAGAGTGAGATTAATTGCCATTCTGCAGGGGCGGGAGTAGCTAACCCTAAGTCTCTAACACGGATGGAATTACTCATAAAAATCCTCCAAACGGTAGGACAAGTCGAGGCGATTCCGCAGTCCAGGTTGGAGGGGGGGTCTGTTGATAAGGAGGATTCGAACCCGAGACCACGCGCTAAAAATGACTAATAATTAACCACTCAACGGCTAAATAAAGCCAACATTTTATCCAACAGCATTTGGCCCAATGGTCAAAGGTTAGGCTAAGGATACCTTGTGTGGGAGGTCTTGGGTTCGATTCCCCATATCAGCAGAGGTGAGATTAATTGCCATTCTGCAGGGGCAAGGGGAGTAGCTAACCCTAAGTCTCTAACACGGATGGAATTACTCATAAAAAATCCTCCAAACGTGTAGGGACAAGCGGAGGGCGATTCCGTAGGTCCAGGCCGGAGGGGGGGTCTGTTGATAAGGAGGATTCGAACCCGAGACCACGCGCTAAAAATGACTAATAATTAACCACTCAACGGCTAAATAAAGCCAACATTTTATCCAACAGCATTTGGCCCAATGGTCAAAGGTTAGGCTAAGGATACCATGTGTGGGAGGTCTTGGGTTCGATTCCCCATATCAGCAGAGGTGAGATTAATTGCCATTCTGCAGGGGTGAAGGGAGTAGCTAACCCTAAGCCTCTAACACGGATGGAATTACTCATGAAAAATCCTCCAAACGTGTAGGGAAGCGGAGGCGATTCCAGAGTCCAGCCGGAGGGTCTGTTGATAAGGAGGATTCGAACCCGAGACCACGCGCTAAAAATGACTAAATAATTAACCACTCAACGGCTAAATAAAGCCAACATTTTTAAAAAAAAAGCGCTCGTCAGACGTGAACAAGAATGCCGGCTGAACAGCAGGCCGGTTTTTCGCCATTTCCGGCCAGCTCCGGCGTCTACTGCCAACGGGACCACCACCAAAAGCTGCGTCTCATCTCCCCCGTCATTCCCATACCCACCACGATCGTCGATTCTTCCTAAAACGTCGGGAAATTCAGATCGAAAAACGCCCAGTTTTTCCGATCGGTTTTTCAATTTTCCGGCGAACTCCGGCTGAGTTGACGGACGGGGCTGGTACCATCTGATTCGTCATCTCCTCCCCGTCAGTTCTATACCCACCACAACCTTCGACTCACCCTAAATCTCCGATTCACTCAAATCTAAAAACCTAAACCCTAACCGCCGCCAACCATTTTCCGGCGACACCACTCACAGTCGACAGTCGTGAGTGGTTCCAGCAGCATCGCCGTCCTCTTCCCGTCATTTTCCACCTACTCTCAAACTCCAATTCATTCCAGATCGACGGGACAACCAACTCGACATTTCCGACTGTTTGTGGCCGATTTCCGGTCGATTCAGGCAGTTTTGAGGGCGGTGTGTGGTACCATTGTGTTCGTCTCATCAAGCTCTACAATACACACTAAATTTCGAAGCACAACAATCGCTTTTTGAAATCGCCATTTCCGCGAACCATCGGCGCAATGGCGCGCCATTCACTGGCAGCCACCTGTTGAGGTTGTCCAGCCCATTTCTTCAGATTTTCCACCTCTAATGACCCCCCAATGCAACAATTCATTGACTTTGGATCAAAATGGTATTTTCCGGCGAACATCAACGCCAAACAGTGGCGACAATATGGTGCCGCCCGGCGTAATTCAGGACCGTCCTAAACTGAATTCAGTTTGCTCATGTTCTCCAATCATCATCTCCGGCAACTGGATCGGGTCCCAACAAAGCTCAGAACGGTCAAATACCACCTCAAGCACCTAAAAAGGTAAATTATTTACACGGAACCTACATTATTGCTACAATCAAATTGATGTGTTGATAGCGCGTCAAGATTCGAAAGGGGCGGTAATAGGTACATTTAGTCATGGCATGCCTAACATAGATTTTCGGAGGACTGAATGACCTAAACAGTTGAAATTGAAAGCCCAAGTTAGAATCGTTATCTGCTTAGCCATCATATTCTCGATTCGATGCTGAATCAAGATTATGATACGCTTATGTCCATCTCTTCCACTTTGATATTAAAGACAAGAGGGAATCCTATCCTTTACGCACTATGAAATATGATGTTTCCTTTGACCCTACAAAAGAAACTAGTATAGCTGGGCTGGGTTTCATTTCCTAACCTTCCACTGCCTACTTTGATGAGTCTATCCTATTGTTTATTGCTTCATTGCTGGTAGACCCATTTGTGTTGATGCGCTACCAAAAATATGACCCGCCCTAGTTGTGCTAAGGTTAAGGTCGAATTAGATTTGTCACAACACCCCAAAAATATCCAAATCCAAATTGTTCATCAAGGAGGAATTCAAACAAACTCTTACAAGATTCAGTTTGACTTTCTCCCAAAGTATCAGACTAATTGTTCCCTTGGACATGATGTACGGGTGTTGAAACTCAATCTCGAGATGAGACCTTCAAGGACAAAGAAAATACACATCCCGCCTCCCTCCTCCAAAAGACAACCCACAAAACCCAAATCGAATAATCCAAACAAAACAAACAATCCACCCAAAAATCCAAATCCAACCAAAGAAACCCCAAAACTACAATTCAAGCCAAAGAAGCCCCTAAAATCCAAATGACTGCAAACAAATGCTAGTAAAACGAAAGAAAATACTCCACAAGTCCAAAAGCCAAAACCAAAAATACTGGAATCAAATCCATTTCAAATATCTAAAGTTAACCAAAACAACCTCCAAACAAAAACACACAAGTCTCTATAGCACACCCCAAATTCCAATCACCCCAATCCATTACCTACCCCCACACCTACTCAAATCCATCAACAAAACACCCCTCCTTTTCAATTTATGGCACAATCCCTTCCCACCATTGCTAGAACCTCCTACGCCTTACCTATCCCCAGCCGCCCTACGATAACCCACCCACTGACCCCAACTCCACCCCCACCGGAGACCTCACACCCTCCCCCTCCTATCGACCCAAACCCACCAGAGACCACTCCACACCTATCCTGACCCGACGTCACACCCTTATTCCACCGAACCCATCCCACCTCCCACCGAACCTACCCTTCCTCCGGATACTACACCCTTCCTCCACTCACCCTTACTCACCCAAGATCCCCACCGATATTGGGAAAGCCAAAGCTAAACGCCCTATATTCTCCTCCGCACCATCATCCCCTACCTCACCAAAATGTATCCTTCTGTCAGACCCATTCTTGATTGGCATTAATCTGAGCTACCTTCACTAGCCAAGAATTTTGTGCCGTTGAACCAAGCTTGTACTAGCATTCCCTCTTCCGTAGTGTGGGATAATTTGTGGTAATGAGCTTGTTATTGGCGATAATGATGATATCGGTGGAGGTTGATACCCGCAAGGAATACATGGTTGACGAAGATGATAATTTTGTTGACACGGCCGACTTGTTTGATGAGGATAGGATACAAAGTGGTTGACAAACCAATATAAGAGACTTCATCACGAGGTATCGCTTTTGCTATAGAGGATTCGATCCTTTACGGGCATAATACTCGAGGTAAGGAGATCCCACGTTACACCAAATAAGCACGATTGGTTTGGATAGGGCTATTCCTATTAGGAATGAGGATATTCGGGATCGAGGTCGCGAACGGTGATGGTTTAACCGAGCAAAGGTACGATTTTATCAACATATTCATGGATGCGCGAAAGGCACACAGGGCGCCGTAAACAGCAGTTTGACAGCGCGAACAACCACTACCATCTTTGGATATCATTACGAGGCTCTTCACAGAAGCGATGCAGGTGCTGCGCAGCACATCACCTCTACACTATTCATCGCGCGTGAGCAACAGATGATAGCGTATATGACACAACTGTGCAATGATAAATACATGAAGATGGATACTAAGAAGTTAGATCGACACTCGTGCTACGACAGATGATCGCTAGCTCAACACTCCAACCCCATTGATTCCAATACACGCCGCCCGAGGATTACACATCGCAACCTCATCCATCACTACTGATCCAGATCCGTGATCCGACCTGTGACTCCTTTACATGATCGCATTTTTTGTGAGTATCTGGACGACAGA
>JAQGDG010000332.1:0-183690 GCA_029844215.1 Przewalskia tangutica
AAGTAAATCGCATGTTGTACAAAAGAAGAGGAAATTGTGATTGTTGAAGTTGTTTTGTATTTATATAACATGTTAGACCTTAGAACTTTGGAATTGGAAAAAGGATTGGAAAAGACTTTGGTGTTGGTTGTTGTTGGTAGGAAATGGCTTGAATATGGAACTTCGCCATTATTAATTGTGGGGTAGAATTTTACGTATTGTAGAGGCGATGTAATCCTCTTCAATTTAGTTGTTGTTTGAGCCTTAAATGTGGCGTGTTGGTTATTGTGCGACACTTGGTGGCAAGTGGTGAAAGCCGAAGGAAGTCTTTGCCCGATTTCAGGTAGAATTGAAGCAATGTACTTAGTATTATTCTCACGTTAGAGACTAAGTTGATAGTCTTGTTGTGACCATTATAGGTTGACCTTAACTACGTCGCAGTATTCGACAGCTTATTGGTTGTAGAAAGGTATGTGAACTATCTCATCTTAGCATGATTCATAAGATAAAGAAGAGTATGTCTACTCGCCTAAATGATCCGTTCGCTTGGATTTGTATTTGGATTTCCTAAAAATAGAATTAAGATTCACATGTACTCACTTGATTGTACTTTGATGTTTAGAATTGTAAGTTGTATAATCCATTTCCTTAGTGTAAGATTTGGATTCTTAAAAGTGGAGAATATTTGCCTTAAAAGTACATAGAGTGCTTGAAAAGGAAGTGGTTTCCAAACACTTTTGGCTAGTGCCTTAGTTCCCGAAAACCTGGGGTTGTTTGTAATGAGCTTTAGGGAAGTTAAGGAGTGATTGCTGTAATTGTTTTTAAGAGAGGAGAAATGACGTTGATTTAAGAGAAAGTAACTTGTTTTAAAGGTGTGAAATTCTTTGTCACGACCCGAACACGGGCGCGTGGCCCAGTGCCTGCCAGGGCACCCTAGTGAATCTGGCTTGTCAGCATCGAGTCAATCGGCGGAATATAAAACAATACGTAGAAACCATATGTAATAAACCAGTGAAGATAAAACAGTATAGCGAGTTCACCTTGAGTATATATAAATAGCAATTTGAGCACGTTACATCCGCTTTACAGTGCACTTACGCAGCGATGCTACTGACCTCCTCTACCGAATGATATGAAAAGCTGGCAACAACGGCGGAACGGGGCACGTCATACCACCCTGAATATGGCCTTTTCTGACAACCGAGGGGACTATACCCGAATAAGCACTCGGAGCGGAGCTTTCCCCAATAATGATTGTGACCACTAAGAAGCGAGATCGGCTTATTTGGTGTACGCTTTACGCCGGCGTGAGCAGCGGCCACGAAAAAGAGGAAGTCGTCTCCTGGACCTTAGTGCAGGAGTATGTGGCTGAAAATAAATCATGCGTAAATGGAAATCATAGTATTGAAATCTACATATAAAGCGGGAGACATGTATGATAAGCAAACTACGAGTTCCTGATAATAGCGATCATGTAGTCGAGGGACCAGCGCCACCAGAAATCGTCACTCGAATATAACTATGGAATCTAGCCACGCCCGCTTTGGCATCATTACGTACGGTGGAATACAGCGCCGCCAGTTCTTGGCGATCCATGATATAAGCATCGGAATACATGAACACGGAGTCCGCTTTGTGTCTAATAAACCGTGCAGGGTGAAAGTCACGAAGAGCATGGCAGGCTACTAAAACCAGCGTTGCAACAAGGTCATAAAGCGTATCATGAGATGCTGTCTGAAATGCCGTCAGCGTAAATCAAAGGCCAACTTTCGCCGCCATGATATCTAATGCGCGTCTAACCACAGAGCTCGCTGACCTCGCATGGAAGCCACGATAGCGTAGAAGGTATTCCGCGTCGGTGGCTCTCACGACGTCACTTTGGACCAGCGATCGCGTAGCCGCGTAGAACCGCGTGCCGTAAGGGCGTATTTGACTTTGGAACTCTCGTAGCTCGCGTAGGCCGCAGGACCGCGTGATTATTCTCGAATCGCCATAGGTCACTTAGACGCTTTGCAGTCTGCCGCGTGGAGGCGACAACCTCGGAAGCGGTCGAGGTGAAGTGGTACGAAAATACAACATGTGGTGATAGTGAAACTATTTAAAGCGCGCCTTGATGAAACCCGCAAGCGTCACAAGATACTAACACCGTAGCATCACAGCATATTTACTTGTAACCACGGCGATCAACACGAAAGTAATACAAGGCTATCACGACCCGACCGCAATCGAGGTTATATTGCGCAGGCGCTTTTCAACATATGATTAGCGAGATCGGGTTTCTATCCCCAGTCGCTTAAATACGTTAACTCTTTTCAAAAAGATGCGTTACTTTGAAAAGTCACAACACGATACCGTGATATACATGAAATAGAGTGATTATCTTTGAAGTAAATCAAAACACTTCTCTTTGTAAATCAGTAACGTTTTCTTTTCCAAGCGTTTTGAAGTTTGCTTCTAATTTCAATTACTTCTAAGTTTCTCCGTTTTGAAAGGTTCTTGAGTGGTTCATAAGTCTTATTCGTTTTAAGAATGTAATTCCTCTTTTAAATCGGAGAGGAACATAAACCTTATATGTGTAGTAGGATATTCTTGTACTTATAACAATCTTATTACAAAGTGACGCCTATGATCTAGGAAATATCATTTTGTCTGCATCTTAGCTTACATGCACGGATAGGAAGTTTCTCTTTGGTTTTAATAATACTTAATTATTGATACACATTTTCCTTTATTAATTTGCGATGGTTTGTCGATACACATTTACGATTTCAATCAGTAAAACATTATCCCTTTTAAAAACCAAGTACTCATTACTCATGCAATGAGGTTTAGCGCAAAAATTCTATAATTTATTTAAGTTAAGTCTCTTTATCTTTGAATCAAGCTCTTAAGCTTCTAAAATAAATAAATCATTCGTTTTATCCTCTTAAGCCATTATACCTAACTTCCATAAAAGCTAGTATAACTCTTTAAGATTTTAAAACCAAGTATTACTCTTACTTTTTTAAAAGCGGTTCTTAATTCTCTTGAACTACTTGAGATTATTATTATTCAGACTTAGAAGTCGAAAGACATTAGTATTAACCCAACTACGTTCGATTAACGTCACGTGCGTCTGCACCGTACTACAGTAGTTATACGTATCGTCTTTGGAAGAGATAGGAAGAGGTTAAAGCGTACCTCGCATGGCCCGATTATCGACTATTAGCGAAATCGCTCCACGGTTATAACCTCAGGCTAGCACAGTCCATCCGAAGTAGCGGCATCTTTGCTACGCTTGAGCATTCTGACCTATGCAGGTTATACAAGTCATCAAGTCTAGACTTCTTTCGGTAGAATAAATCTAGACGAAGATCCTACGGAACAAGAAAATTTCCCCACTGCGGTCCAACACACAAGTGTCATGTCTGATCCTGCGTAATTCTGTTGGTTCTCTTCTTTTAATTCGGGCTTAAGTCGAGGACATTGCCGAAAGCTATGTTCGGTTCTTATATAGTATGCTTGACTATATTCCCTACAACATGTAATCTCCAATTACAATAAGGAACAAGATAATTGCCTCGATAAGCCCGTAATTATCCAGTAGGATGTGATCATGGCGACGTTTAGCTCGGCTCAGTGCGCTCGACCGCGACCATGCAGAAGTTCTAACCAACACTCACAACTAACTATGGAGATTTTCCTTAGGGTTTGGTTTTGTGGTATTGGGAAGTATAATAGTATACGGGGCTTTATTATAGGTATAACTCTTATACTGACAAGGTATACGGCTAAGGTAATTTGGGTATAATGTAATACTTTTGAGAGTATTTCTACGAGAGGAGGTATTTATCGAGACAGCACCACAAGAGGGTGTATACCTCGGCCTACCCAGTAGGAAATTTTCGGCCAAGGGGAAAGGCTCTCGACGAGGGAACACACCCCAAGTGCGGGAGGGCGAGACACCAGGGGGGAGGATTTTAATACTAAGGAAATTTAGGAATGGATGAAGAAGTCTTCCAGGGGTATTTATATTGCTGGGACAAGCGAAGGCCAGCTTGATGGCGAGATCTTGCAGTGCAAGGCAAGTGTAGGGCAGATCTTGCGAGTGCCTCACAACTAACTGTACATGAAATATCCTGGCTTCACTCTCCAGTCGTCCCAGTCAGCCTGCGTCGCTGATGGGAGGGTGCCAAGTGGCGCCTCTCGTTGATCAACACGTTCGTCTCTGGAAAAATCCGCAAAAATAAAAATGACATGGCCGAATTTTCCCTACACGAAAGCTGTGGAAAGCGTTTTCGAAAACGACTCTAGGGTGTTGTGCGCAAAAATAATTCGGCGAAACTTCAATCTCAAGTTCAAATTTTCTCGTCGTCCTTACGTCACTACTGGAAATACAGGTATAACATTCTCCTCGCCCTTAGAAACATCGTCGAATGTTCCTTCAGAATCTCAAAACAAGCGTGCGCCGATATAGTCTTCTACTACTATGCTTACGAGAACAAACACACCTGAATGGCCACGAAACAAGCTGCGCCAAAATACTTACATCCATGCCCACGAGAAACCTCTAACATCTAAAAGCTCTTACCGAGGTCTAAAGTATACTCCTTAGCACCTTTCTTTACAACTAAATGATCCACATCTATGCTCGCCATACATGCTCGCTTCTTCCCGGTACCACTTTTGTCACTTTGCGAGAAATCTAGTGTCACTCGGCGACCAAACAAAGTGCCGGACTGGATCGCGATCCACGAGGATGTCGTGCACTTCTTGTACACTCGAACTCTTTCTCATTACCTACCACACTCCACGATCTTCAGTTTCCAAAACTGCGGGTTCACCATCTCTAACGTGGTCATCGTGGCGGGAACACTGCGGATGGATCTACGATGCTTTCCGAACATAACAATCTGAAAATAGGACGTACTGCCTCCTAAGCCTGACGACAATTGTTAACATATAGGCAACCTCGCCTATTCTTCCACATGAACTCAAAAAGGCCCAAGTAACGGGCTAAGTTTCCTCTGTTTTCCAAAACTTCGTCCACCCGTCCAAGGTGGTACCAAGAAGACCGGCCGTCAATCCCGAACTCTAGCGTCGTCGATAATTCGCATACGATTTCTTTGAGCTTCAAAAAACCTCCTCTAGATAAGCTTCACCCTATCCACGATGCATTGGAGCAAGCTTTGAACGACTATCTGAACGCTCACAATATCAAACCAACGGCCGGCAACTTACACTTCTCCGCCCTCTGAGGCCGTAAGGCGACGTCAGAACAACGAAATGGTAGCTAAAACACTCCTCAGCCGAGACGACAATCCCAACTACCCGAAATCAAACACGGCGAGGATGAATCACGATACGAGGAGACTGCTTTGAGTTCACAACCTGCTGTAACTTCGGAAAAAAAGCGGTAGTACCACAGGCTCATTATGCGACATAAGGTGAAGGTAGGCACCATGCGACCTTACAACCTTTACGATATCATTTCGAGCAGCGGTCTGTCGGAAAGACACGACGGTCGACCATCGGCCTACTGCGGTTGAGCATCCACGAACTTCGTCTGTTTGGTTAACTATACTTGGGCCTAACACCTCGTGACCACTACCGCCGGTGGGACCACAAACTGACCCACCAGCGTCATACATGCCGCGGGTTGACCCGCAGCTCGGCCTGACCCCGATGCGCAAACACTAGCTCCGATCCGGAACAATCTCTCTAATCATGTCACGAAAACCTAGCGGTGTACTTAGCTCAACTACCTCTTTCATTCCACACTACTCGGGGACTTATCCCACAAAACATAGCTGCGTCACTATGCACTCCTATAAAGGGTCAAACATAAGCATCGTCTTTTACTCGAGATGGCCTTACCTCTAAGGTCTCTACGTATAAAGCTCTAAGGCTCACACTTCCTCTATCCCCAAATCTTACTGGTTAACTAACAAGATTTCTAATCACAATTTACACAATGCTATCGAATATAACACTTAAGGTATACTCACCTTATCACACATACTAATCTCTGAGGGTTAAAGACATGCCCGAATTTTCTTGCTCACTTAGTCGTTTCTAATCAAACACGCCGTAGTAGCGATAGCTAAGGAAGATGACGAACTACCCACCGATCTCGAAGGCTAAGTCCTCCTACTAGGACACTCTTTCGACATCGGACCACGACGGTCATAGGTATAACAAGTACCAACTAAAAAGACGACATTCCGGGATGGCGCCCTGCATCGCGTGAGCGGAAGCCACGGAGTTCGACCAACTCTGCATATCGAACGTCCACGAACCCGTGGAGACCTCTGCTGCAGTGGATGTGCGCAATCTAATCTGTTGGTGAGGTGACTCGCCTCGAAAGTTACCAAAGGACGCTTTGGCTCTTGCCCTCTTCCGTCGCCCGTTAACGTCGATCTACGTTTCTCGTCTGCTGTGCATGAGCGAACACAAGCCATGCTCAAGCCTAAGCGACGAGCTACTCTTTCTTGACCTCTACCGGTGATATTCATCAAGACTCGCGGTATATCGGTATACTCTTCGTAGCCAAATCCATGCTAATGCCAGGCCGCCTTTGCGATCTAGGTTGCGTTCGGTCGATGGGCGAAGGTTCAAATATCATGGCGCGAGGAACTTCCGCCGCCGTGCTTAACTGCGGGCTAGTGGCGTCGCAGAACTCTCCAAATGAAGCACTACCTAGGTAAAGGTGGGCTGTGCCCGCGTAACCCTCTGTACTCAACTCGCGGCTCCTCCGGCCTTGCGCCTCTGAGTCGGGTTGCCTACGCGGAGGCATAGCGGTGAGGGAAAGAAATCGTTAGAGTGTCTAACTTACAACACGGCTCAAGGCACGATCTCAGAGTGAGAAGAATAGAAACCAATCCTAAATATCCTATAGCCTCACGATTATTGGTGTAGTGCGCAACACACCGATAATCAAGACTTCTTGGATACGGCTCAGACACTTTCAGGATTAAGCGCTCACGATACCACTTTTGTCACGACCGAACCGGGCGTGGTGGTGCCTACCCGCACCCTAGTGATACAACATCAGTAATCGCGGAATATAAAACAATACATGAAACCAATGTAATAAGACGGTGAAATAAGAAAAAGCAGGCTAACAGCGGTTACCTTCGGTATATATAAATAGCAATTTGAGCGATTTACATCCCTTTCTACAATTACGCCAAGCGGTACTACGACTTCTGAGCGATATGACAACGACGGGGCGGGGCCGTCATACCTCGAATGTAGCACCTACAACAACAGGACTATACCAATAAGCCTCGGAGAAGCGGAGCTTTCCCAATATTTGCTGACCCCAAGGCGAGGATCAACGGTAGTGTACCTTTACTGGCATGAACGCGGCCCGAAGGAGGTCGATCTGACAGTCCGAGTATGTGGCGAAAATAAATCGTAAATGAAATCATAGTAGTCTATATAAAGCGGGAGACATGTATGATAACCAAACTACATTCCTGATAACTAGCAATGCGTATCGAGTCAGGGACTCACGCCCTCAAAGTCATCACTCAAATATAACTATGGGTCTCACGCCCACCACATCATTCGTGCCTGTGGAATACCTTCCTCACCGCGATCTATGATATAAAGCATCAAGGAATACACATGAACACGAGTCCCACTGTGTCCTAATAAAACCGCATGAGGGTAAATCTGAAGGCATAGCCACTACTAAAACCCACATGCAACAAGGTCATAAATCAGATCATGAGATCTGTCTAGGCCGTCACATGATCAAAGCCGCCACTCGCGCGAGATCTAATGTCGCGTCTAGCCTGGAACTTCCGCGACTCGCGTAGGCCACCCAATGGCGCGTGAGGTATTCCCGCATCGAGGTAGCTACTCCGGATCCGCTGGACCGCGATCGCGTAGCCACGTAGACCGCGTGCCCATAAGGCGCAAACTAACGGAACTCGTAGCTCGCATAGGCCCACAGGACCCGCGTGAGGTATTCTCGAATCATAGGTCACTAGACCGCTTTGAGTCTACCCGCATCGGAGGCGACTTAACCTCGGAAGCGATCGGGTGAGTGGTACAATACCAACATAACGGTGATAGTGAAACTATTTAAGCGCAATCGAGGAAACCCTTCAAACATCACAAGATACTAACACACGTAGATCCTAGCATATTTACTTAACCAATCAACACGAAAGTAATACAAGGCTATCACAACCCAACACAATCAAGTTATACACACAAGGCACTTTCTACTATATGATTAACAAGATCGGGTTTCTATCCCCAAAGTACTTCATACATTAACTCTTTTAAAAGATCGTTACTTTCACAAAAGTCACCTGATACAGTAGTATATGAAAATAGAGTGATTATCTTTTGAAGTAAATCAAAACACTTCTCTTTGTAAAATCAAGTAACCACTTTCTTTTCCAAACGTTTCAAGTTTGCCTAATTTCAATTACTCAAGTTTCTCATTTTCGAAAGGTTTCGTAGTTCATAGTCTTATTCATTTAAGAATGTAATTCTCTTTTAAACAATCGGAGGAACATAAGCCTTATATGTGAGTAGGATATTCTTGTTTATAACAATCTTATTACAGCAGCCATGATCTAGGAAATATCATTTTGTCTCATCTTAGCATGCGGATGGAAGTTTCTCTTGGTTTTAATAATACTTAATTATTCAATACATTTTCCTTTATTAACGCTATGATGGTTTGTCGATACACATTTCTGATTTCCGAAATCAGTAAAACATTATCCCTTTTAAAAACCAAGTACTCATTACTCACGAATGAGGTTTCACACAAAATTCATATAATTTATTTAAGTTAAGTCTCTTATCTTACAAGATCAAGTCTCTTAACTTCTAAAATAAATAAATCATTCGCTTTATCCTCTTAAGCCATTATACCTAACTTCCCATAAAGCTAGTATAACTCTTAAGATTTTAAAACCAAGTATTACTCTTTTTTAAAAGCAGTTCTTAATTCTCTTGAACTACTTCAAGATTATTATTATTCGGCTTAAGTCAAAAGACATTGCCGCATAACTACGCTCAATTAACACACGCACGCTCACCGTACTACATAGTTATACACATATCATGCTTTGGAAGAGATAGGAAGAAGTTCACATACCTCGCGACGATTATCGACTATTAGCAAATCGCTCACAGCCATAACCCTAGCTTTGGTCCACCTTCTCAGTAGCACATGCTACTTCGCAGAACATTCAACCTATACAAAGTTATACAAGTCTATCAAAGTCTAGACTACCGGTAGAATAAATCTAGATGCAAGATCCTACGGAAATTGGGCAGCCCTTCCCTACCGTCAAACTACACAAGTCTCATCATGTCTGATCCTACGTAATTACTGATTCGGTTCTCTTCTTTTAATTAGAGCTTAAGTCAAGGACATTGCCACAAAGCTATGTTCGGTTCTTATATATAGTATACTTCAACTATATATTCCTACAACATGTAATCTCCAATTACAACAGGAACAAGATAATTACCTCGATAAGCCCATAATTATCCAAGTCGAGATGTCGATCCTGGGCAACGTTTAGCTCCAACTCGTGCGCTCCAACCCGCTCCAAACCACCCTTAGAAGTTCTAACCAACTTCTACATAACACTCCAACTAACTATGGAGATTTTCCTTAGGGTTTCGGTTTTGTGACTGACGGGAAGTATAATAGTATAACGGGGCTTTTCGTATAGGTATAACCTTATAATACAACAAGGTATACGGCTAAGGTAATTTGGGTATAATGTGATACTTTTGAGAGTATTTCTACGAGGAGGTATTTATACGAGACAACACCACAAAAGGGGGTGTATTCTACCCACCCCACCAGTGGGGGTACTCTCGAAGAGTGTGGGAAGCTCGGCGAGGGCCTCACAGGGGAGGACGAGACACGCAAAGGGGAGGATTTTAACACTTAAGGAAATTTAGGAATGGATGAAGAAGTCTTCCAAGGGGGTATTTATAGGACAAGCCAAGGCCAACCAATGGCGAATCTTGCAGTCTGAGAGGCAAGTGTAGGGCGAATCTTGCCAAGTGCACCCTAACCAACTAACACACAAAATATCCTACCAACTCCCCTCTCCAATTCGTCCCAAGTCCGCCCCTCACGTCCGCCAATGGGAGGGTGCCAAGTGGCGCCCTCTCGTTGGTCCAACACGTTTCGTCTCTCGGAAAAATCCGCAAAAAATAAAAATGACATGGCCGGAATTTTCCCTACGAAAGCTGTGGAAACGTTTCGTCGAAAAACGACTCTAACCGGGTGTTGTGCACAAAAATAATTCGGCCAAGCCTAATCTCAAGTTCAAATTTTCTACGTACGTCCCTACGCATACTACGGAAATACGGTATAACATTCTCCTCGCCCGAAACATTCGTCCCGAATGTTCCTTCTAAGTCTCAAAACAAACGTGCGCCAGTATAGTCTTCACTACTATACTTACGAGAACAAACCTGCCACAAATGGCCACAGAAACAACTGCGCAAAATACTTACATCCATGCCCACGAGGAAACACCTCTAACATCATAAAAGCTCCTACTCGAGGTCTAAAGTATACTCCCTTAGCACCCTTTCTTTACAACGAAATGATCACATCTATGCTCGCCATACATGCTCGCTTCTTCCCGATACCACTTTTGTCACTTTGCGCGAGGTTCTAGTGTCACTCGCGACCAACAAAAGTACTGACTGCATGCGATCCCTGAGGATGTCGTACACTTCTTGTACACTCGAACTCTTTCTCATTACCTACCACACTCCTGATACTACTTCAGTTTCCAAAACTCGGGGGTTACTATCTCTAACGTGGTCATCATTAGCGGGAACACTGATGGATCTCTGATACTTTCCCGAACATAACAATACGAAAGACCGGACGTACTGCCTCCTAAGTCGGACGACAATTGTTAACATATAGGCAACCTCGCCTATTCTTCACATGAACTCAAAAAAGGCCCAAAGTAACACGAGCTAAGTTTCCTCTGTTTTCCAAAACTCGTCACACCCGATCCGGGGTGGTACCTTCAAGAAGACCGACCGTCAACCTGAACTCTAAGCGTCGTCGCCGATAATTCGCACGATTTCTTTGAGCTGCCAAAAAACCTCCTCTAGATAAGCTTCACCCTATCCACAGTCTGTTGGAACAAGCCTGAACCAACTATCTGAACCTTGCCAATATCAAACCAACGACCGGAAACTTACACTTCCGCCCCTACAAGGCTTCATAAGGCGACATCCGAACACCGAAATGGTAGCTAAAACACTCCTCCAACAGAGACAACAATCCCACAACTACCGCAAATCAAACACCGGCGGGGATGAATACGATACGGAGACTCACTGAGTTCCTAACCTGCTGGTAACTTCGGAAAAAGAAACGGTAGCACTGGCTCCACTGCGACATAAGGTGAAGGTAGGCACCTGTGCACCTTACAACCTTTACGATATCATTTCAGCAACGGTCTGTCGAGAAAGACACGGGTGACCGCCGGCCACTACTCTTTGGTTGAGCGCATCCACGAACTCGTTTGGTTAACTATACTTGGGCCTAACACCCTCGTGACCTACCACGGTGGGACCACCACAAACGACCCACCATCATACATGCGCGGGTTGACCCGCAGCACGGCCTCAACCGACCAATGTCACAAAACACTAGCTCCCGATCCGGAACAATCTCTCTAATCATGTCACGAAAACCTAGCGGTCTTCTTAGCTCAACTACCCTCTTTCATTCCACACTACTCAGGGACTTATCCCACAAACATAGCTCACGTGCACTATGCACTCCTATAAGGGTCAAACATAAGCATACGTCTTTTTACTCGAGATGGCCTTACCTCTAAGGTCTCTGTATAAAGCTCTAAGGCTCACACTTCTCATCCCCAAATCTTACTTGGTTAACTAACCAAGATTTCTAATCACAATTTACACAATGCTATCGAGAATATAACACTTAAGGTATACTACCTTATCACACATACTAATCTCTGAGGGTTAAAGACATGCACGAATTTTCTTTGCTTCACTCATGTCGTTCTAATCAAACCTGCCCCGTAGGGCGCATAGCTAAGGAAGGTGACGAACTACCCACCGATCCTGAAGGCTAAGTCCTCCTGCTAGGACACTCTTTCGAAATCAGACCCTGACGGTCATAGGTATAACAAGTACCAACTAAAAGGCGACATTCCGGGATGACGTGCATCATGTGTGAATCGGAAGCCACGGAGTTCGACGACTCTGCGTATCCCGAGCGTCCCGAACCCGTGGAGGACCTCTGCGCATGGTGGATGTGCACAATCTAATCTCTTTGGTGAGGTGACTCGCCTCGAAGTTACCAAAGGACCTTGCCGCTCGCCTGCTTCGCGTCGCCCGTTAACGCGTCGATCTACGTTTCTCGTCACGTGCGTGAGCGAACACGAGCCATGCTCGAGCTTCAATCGACGAGCTACTCTTGCACAACCCTCTCGGTGATATTCATCAAGACTCGCGGTATATCGGTATACTCTCTGGTAGCCAAATCCATAGCTAGTAACAGGGTCGCCTTCTTGCAATCTAGGTTCACCGTTCCCGGTCGTGGAACTGAAGGTTCAAATATCATGGCCGCAGTAGGAACTTCCGCCGCCGTGCTTAACTCTGCTGGGGCTAGTGACGTCGCAAAACTCTCCAAATGAAGCACTACCCTAGGTAAAGATTGGGCCTGTGCCCACGTAACCCTCTGTACTCAACTCGCAGCTCCTCACGCTGCCCTCTGGGTCCGGTTGCCCTGCGCGGAGGCATAACGGTAAGGAAAGAAATGCGTTAGAGGTCTAACTTACAACATACTCTAAGGCACGATCTCGAGTGAGAAGAATAGAAACCAATCCTAAATATCCTATAGCCTCCTGATTATTGGTGTGGTGCCTGACACCGATAATCGAGACTCCTGGATCTGATGCCTAGACACTTTCCGAGGATTAACCGCTCACGATACCACTTTTGTCACGACCGAACCGGGCGTGATCGTGCCTACCGGGCACCTAGTGATACAACATCGAGTAATCAGCGGAATATAAAACAATACATGAAACCAATGTAATAAGACAGTGAGATAAGAAAACAGGCTAACCAAAAACGGTTACCTTCAGTATATATAAATAGCAATTTGAACAGTTACATCCCTTTCTACAATTCTGCCCACAACAGTACTACAGACCTCTACGAATGATATGACAACAACGACGGGACAGGGCCCCGTCATACCCCTGAATGTAAGCACCTACAACAACAGGGGACTATGCGAATAAGCCTCCGAGAAGCGGAGCTTTCCCAACCAATGACGTGACCAAGAGCGAGGATCAACGGCGGGTGTACCTTTACTGCGGCGTGAACGCGGCCCGAGGAGTCGATGCAACAGTGCGGTATGTGGCGAAAATAAATCACGTAAATGAAATCATAGTAGTCTATATAAAGCAGAGACATGTATGATAACCAAACTACGCTTCCTGATAACTAGCGGTCATGTCAGTCGGACTCACGCCTCAAAGTCATCACTCAAATATAACTATGGGTCTCACGCCACATCATTCATGCCGTGGAATACCTTCCTCACTGCCGTGATCATGATATAAAAGCATCAAGGAATACACATGAACACGAGTCCCACGTGTCCTAATAAAACCGTCTGAGGTAAAGTCTGAAGGCATAGCGACTACTAAAACCACAGCAACAAGGTCATAAAGCGTATCATGAGATCTGTCTAGACCGTCACATGATCAAAGCCGCCACTGCCGCGAGATCTAATGCGGCGTCTAGCCACTGGAACTTCCCGCGACTCGCATAGGCCACCCCAATGGCGCGTAGGGTATTCCGCATCGGGTAGCTACTCCCGGCGTCCGCTGGACTTCGATCGCGTAGCCCGCATAGACCGCATGCCCATAAAGGATGCAAACTAACACCTGGAACTCGTAGCTCGCGTATGTCACGACCGATTAAGACGTGGTGGTGCCTACCGGGCACCTAGTGATACAACATTAGAGTAATCAATAACATAAAGCGATACAAGACATATTATGAAATATGAAACAATAATCTGAGAAAAACTCGCCTTTCGGCATATATATAAGCAAGAACTTTTTCAACATGAACAGTTTAATCCTTTTTACAAACCGCCCACACTTGATGCTACAGACCTCAGAAATTATACAACAACAATGGCGGGACAGGCCCGCCCATACCCTGAATGTAAACACCTACAACAACGAGGAACTATACCACCGATAAGCCTCGAGCAACGGAGCTTTACCATGTTGACCGTGACCCTAAGGCGAGGATCAATGATCGTGTACCTTTACTCGCGGCATGAGCGCACCGAAGGCGAGGTCGATCTGGCAGTGCAGAGTATGTGGCGAAAATAAATCGTAAATGAAATCATAGTAGTCTATACAAAGCAGAGACATGTATGATAACGAACTACGATTCTGATAAATAAGCGATCATGTCAAATCGTGGACTACGTACCTCAAAGTCATCACTTAAAAATAACTATGGGTCTCACGCCACAACATCAATCATGCCTGGAATACCTTCCTCACCGCCGCGATCCATGATATGAAAGCACCAAGGAACACACATGAACACGGGTCCCACGTGTTATAATAAAGCTATGCGGGGTAAGTCTGAAGGCATAGCCGACTACTAAAACCAGCGGTACTAACAAGGTCATAAACCGTATCGCGAGATCTGTCTAGACCGTCACATGATCAAAGCCGCCACTCGCTCAGTGGATCTAATGTGCGCGTCTAGTCTGGAACTTCCGCACTCGCGTAGGCCAATCGGTCGGCCGCATGAGGTATAACCCGCGACGAGGGTAGCTACTCCGGCGGCATCTGGACTCGCCGTCGCGTAGCCACAAGGACCGCGTGACCACAAGGGCGCATCCTAACTGGAACTCCCGCGATTCGCGCCGACCTGGACGCGTAGGTAGTCTCGAATCATAGGTCCATCGACCGCTTTGAGTCTACCCGCGTGGAGGCGAACCCGGAATCATCTCAAGAGATGAGTGATGTATAATACTATCATAACGACTTATCGTTAAACAACATAAGCACAATGAAGGAAAAACCCTTTACACAAACATCACAAGATACTAACACACGTAGCATCCTAGCATGTTTACTTATCAAATCAACAAGAAAGTATTACAAGGCTATCACAAACCAACACAATCAAGTTATACACACAAGGTACTTTACTATATGCTAACAAGTTCGGGTTTTATCCCCAAAGTACTTCATACATTAACTCTTTAAAAGATACGTTACTTTCACAAAAGTCACACAATACCCGTAGTATATGAAAATAGAGTGATTATCTTTTGAAGTAAATCAAAACACTTCTCTTTGTAAAACTCAAGTAACAATATTATTCTCCAAACGTCCAAGTTTGCCTAATTTCAAATGTTCATGTTTCTTATTTAGAAAGGTTTCGTAGTTCACAGTTTTATTCATTTAAGAATATAATTCTCTTTTAAACCATCTAAGAAACATAAGCCTTATATGTGAGTAGGATATTCTTGTTTATAACAATCTTATTACAGCAGCCATGATCTAGGAAATATCATTTTGTCTCATCTTAGCTTACATGCGGATGGAAGTTTCTCTTGGTTTTAATAATACTTAATCTGTCAAAACATTTCCTTTTATTAACGCTGCAGTGGTTTGTCGATACACATTCTGATTTCCAAAATCAGTAAAACATTCTTAAGACGTTATACCTAACTTTCCATAAAGCTAGTATAACTCTTAAGTTTTCAAAACAAATCAAGTATTACCTCTTCTTTCAAAATGAATCAAAAACCTTTGAAATACTTCAAGTTCTTTTATTAACACATAACAAGCCGCTTATAGTTCAAATCGATTACCACTTTAAAAACCACAAGTATTTTCTTACCAACATAAAGTCATATAACTGACTTCCCATAAAGCCGTTATAACACTTTATGTTTTAAACCAATCAAATACATTTAGCACGTATCGTCTACCATACTACATAGTTCACACATATCATCTTTGGAAGAGATAGGAAGAGGTTCGCATACCTCGCGGCAGTATCGACTAATAGCAAAGCGCTCAAGTACTTCCAGTGCGACTCCTTTAAGCCAAGTAGATCGCGCCACACGTAGTACTCAACCTATAAGGCCACAAGGCGCTTATTAATATTTAGGTCACTTCGTAGAACATTCTCTGAGAAAATTCGCGAAGACCTTCCCCACACCGCGTAAATCTCTCTCTATCGGGTGGCTACCAAGCCAACCGGGGGTTATACATCTAACCCTAACGGGTACAATTCTACTCACGGTACTAATACACAAGGCTCTTGTGTCATCCTATGTAATTCTGATTCGATTACTCTTCTTTAAATTCGGGCTTAAGTCGCGAGACATTCAGTAAGTTTTATTCAGCTTAAGTCAAAAGACATTGCGATAACTACGTTTAGTTCTATATAGTATACTTCAACTATAATCTAACAACATGTAATTTCCAATTACAATAGGGCAAGATAATTACCTCGATAAGCCCATAATTATCCTAGTTTAAATGTCGATCTGAGCAAGGTTTAGCTCGTACTCAGTGCGCTCAGGCCAGCTCCAAACAACCCTTAGAAGTTCTAACCAACTACTTACTACTCCAACTAACCATGGAGATTTTCCTAGGGTTTCGGTTTTGTGTAGTGGGAAGTATAATAGTATTTCTGGGCTTATCGTATAGGGTAACTTTTGGAATACAACAAGGTAAAGGCTAAGGTATTTTGGGCATTATAACAATACTTGGAAGTATTTCTACCAAGAGGGGTATTATCTGAAAGCAACTAGGCTAGGGGTACCCAGCTAGCACCCGAAGGGGAGGGAGGCTCTCGGCCACAAAGGCCACTCAAAGGGAGGGTTTCTCGGCCAGGGCCTTTACTAGGAGGGCTCTTGGGCGAGAGTCAAACAAGAGGAGAGGAAGGATTTCAAGACTTAGAACACATTTGGATGATGAAGTCTTCAACAAAGGGAGGGTATTTATAGGGAAGCCAAGGCGCCAACCAATGGACAAGATCAAGCCATGTGTTAGGCAAGTGTAAGGCAAGATCAAGCCAAGTGCACCTATCCCTACTCCACAAAACATGGCACAAAACAAGGCACAAAACAAGGCACAAAACAAGGCGAAAGCTAGCCAAAAGCGTCCACTTTCGGCCAAAGCAAATCGCCAACTTGAGGGTGACAAGTGTCGCCTCTCGTTGATCCAAAATATTCCGTCTCTCGGAAAATCCGCAAAAATTAGAAATGACATAGCCGTATTTTACCCTACGAAGTGTGGAAGCGTTTCGTCGAACGACTCTAATCGGGTGTTGTGAACAAATAATTTCGCCAAGCCACTTTTAAAGTTTCAAATTTCTACGTCGTCCCTTACGTACATACTGCGGAAATACGGGTATAACATTCTCCTCTCCGAAACATTCGTCGAATGTTCCTTCTAAGTCTCAAAAACAAGCGCCATGATATAGTCTTCACTGCTATACTTACGAAAACAATCACGCCACGTAGCTCTGAAACACCACATGCAAAATACCTCCATCCAAGTCCACGAGGAACACCTCTAACATAACCACAAACACCCTCTCCGGGTCTAAAATATACTTCCTCGCCTTCTCCTTACAAAGAAATGATCATATCTATGCCGCCATACATGCTCGCTTCTCCCTTTTCGTCGTGATACCACTTTTGTCACTTTGCGCGAGTCTCGCTCCGAGACCCAACAAATGGTGCCGGCTTGCAATCCCCGAAGGTGTCGTACACTCGAACTTACCACATTTCGACATCGCTTGATTTCCAAAACTCTGGTTACTATCTCTAACGTGGTCGTCATTAATCGGGAACACTCTGGATGGATCTCGATACTTTCGAACATAACAATCTGAAAGACCGGACGTCTTGCCTCTAAGTCGGACGGCAAATGCTAACATATAGGCAACCTGGCCTATCCTTCACATGAACTTAAAAAGGCCTAAAACAACTCGGGCTAAGTTTCCTCTGTTTTTTTTTCCAAAGTTCGTCACACCCAATCCGGGGTGGTACTTTCAAGAAGACCGACCGTCAACTCAACTCTGGCGTCGTCGCGATCATCCATACGATTTCCTCAGCTGCGAACTTCTTCTAGACAAGCTTCTCACTATCCACGATCTGTGGAACAAGCTGAACAGTATGCGAACCTTGCCAACATCGAACCACTCGGCCGAACACACACCGCCCTACAAGGCTTTATAAGGCGACATCCGAACAACGAAATGGTAGCTTAAACACTCCCTCCACGAGGAGACAACAATCCCACAACTACCCCGAAATCCAAACACGGCGAGGCGAATGCGGTCTGAGACTCACCAGTTCTTAACCCGCCTGTAAAACTTTGAAACAAAACAGTGCACTCTGGGCTCCATGCGCCATAAGGTGAAGGTAGGCACCGTGCGACCTTACAACCTTTACGAAATAACAACAACTGCTGAGCACTCGGTCTTTGCTGAAGACAAGGCGGTGACCTCCTCGGCCCGACCTCGGGTCGAATCGTCCACGAATTCAGTGCGTTGGTTAACTAAACTGGGCCTAACACCCTCGTGACCTACCCGCGGGACCACCACAAACCCCACTACCAAGCGGGCGCGGGTTGACCCGCAACACGGCCTCAACCCTGCGGCGTCGCGCAAACACTAGCTCCCGATCGGAACAATTTCACAAATCACGTTACGAAAACCTAGCGGTCTTCCTAGCTCGACTACCCTCTTTCAAATCACGCTACTCAGGGACTTATCCCACAAACATAGCTCACGTGCACCATGCACTCCGATAAGGATCAAACATAACACTACACCTATACTCGAGATGGCCTTACCTCTAAGGTCTCTACGTATAACACTCTAAGGCTCCCACATTCTCTATCCCCCAAAATCTTACTCGGTTAACCCACCATTATTTCTTATCACCACTAACATCCTGCTATCAGAACATAGCACTTAAGGTATACTCACCTTATCACACATCTGGATCTCAGAGGGTTAAGGATATATCCGTATCTCTGCTTCACTCCCTTAGTCGTTCTAATCAAACTGCCGTGCGTAGCTAAGGAGAATGACAAACTACCCACCGATCTCAAGGCTAAGTCCTCCTGAGGACACTCTCTCGACACATGGCTCGGCGCGCAGTACAACAAGTACCAACTAAAAGACGACATTCCGGGATGGCGTGCATCTGTAATGAACAGGAAAATCGAATCGGTGTTTGGAACTACGTGTAGCCGACTGGAAGCTCTGAGCTCGACCAACTCCTGCGTACCCGACGTCCCGAACCTGTGGAGGACCTTTTCGCCAGGTGGATGCGCATAATCTAATCCGGGTGAGGTGACTCGCCTCGAAAGTTACCAAAGGACCTTCTGCTCTGGCCTCTGTCGCCCGTTAACGCGTCGATCTCTCGTTTCTCGCCTGCTGCGCGTAAGCCCGCATACGAGCCATGCTCGAGCCAATCAAGAACTTACTTTTGCACAACCTTCGTTGATATTCATTAAGACTCGCGCACATCGGTATACTCTCTCGGTAGTCAAATCTGGTCGCCTCCTTAAAATCTATATTCTCGGTTCGGTCGTGGGCGAAGGTTCAAATATCATGGCGCGATGGAGGCTGCGCGCCGTGCTAAAACTCTCTGGGCTAGTGACGTCGCAGAACTCCCGAATGAAGCACTACCTAGGTAATGATTGGGCTGTGCCTCGCCACCCTCTGAACTCTACTCGCGGCTCCGCCGTTTGCCTCGCTCTCTGGGCGGGTTGCCTGCGGAGGCATAGCAGTGGAAATAATTTCGTCGGAGGGTCGACTTACAACACGACTCTAAGGCACGATCTCGAGTGAGAAGAATAGAAACCAATCCTAAATACCTATAGCCTCACGATTATTGGTGTGGTGCACAACACGATAATCAAGACTCTTGGATCTGATGCGTAGACACTTTCCGAGGATTAATCGCTCGATACCACTTTTGTCACGACCCGATTCGGGCGTGGTCGTGCCTACCGGGCACCCTAGTGATACAACATTAGTAATCAATGGAACATAAAGCGATACAAGACATATTATGAAATATGAAACAATAACTGAGAAAAACACGCCTTTCTGCATATATATAAATGAGAACTTTTTCAACATGAGCAGTTTAATCCTTTTACAAACCACCTTGCTTGATACTCTGGACCTCTAAGAAATTATACAACAACAATGGCGGGACGGGCCCCATACCCAGAATGTAAACACCTACAACAATGAGGAACTATACCACTGGATAAGCCTCTGAACAGCGAGCTTTGCAAACGAACTGTGACCCTAAGAGCGAGGATCAATGACGGGTGTACCTTTACCTGCGGCATGAACGCGGCCCAGGAGGTCGATCTGGCAGTGCAGAGGTATGTGAAATCGAAAATAAATCGTAAATGAAATCATAGTAGTCTATACAAAGCGGGAGACATGTATGATAGCAAACTACGATTCTGATAAATAGCGATCATGTCAAGTCGTGGACTCATGCCCTCAAAGTCATCACTTAAAAATAACTATGGGTCTCACGCCACAACATCAATCATGCGTGGAATACCTTCCTCACCGCCGTGATCCATGATATGAAAGCACCAAGAACACATGAACACGAGTCCGCTGTGTTATAATAAAGCTATGCAGGGTAAATGCGAAGGCATAGCCGACTACTAAAACCACAGCACCAACAAGGTCATAAACGTATCATGAGATCTGTCTAGGCCGTCACATGATCAAAGGCCGCCACTCGCGCGGTATCTAATGTGCGCATCTAGTCACCGAACTTCCGCGACTCCGCATAGGCCAATCAGATCGGCCCGCATGAGGTATAACCCGCATCGAGGGTAGCTACTCCGGCGGCATCTGGACTCGCCGTCCGCGTAGCGCGAGGACGCGTGACCACAAGGGCCGTCTAACACGGAACTCCGCGATTCCGCATAGGCCTCGACGCGTAGAGGTAGTCTCGAATCATAGGTCCATCGACCGCCGAGTCTACCCGCGTCGGAGGCGACAACCGGAATCATCTCGAGATGAGTGATGTATAATACTATCATAACAGCTTATCGTTAAACAACATAAGCACAACAAAGGAAAAACCCCTTTACACAAACATCACAAGATACTAACACACGTAGCATCCTAGCATGTTTACTTATCAAATCAACAAGAAAGTATTACAAGGCTATCACAAACCAACACAATCAAGTTATACACACAAGGTACTTTCTACTATATGCTAACAAGTTGGGTTTTATCCCAAAGTACTTCATACATTAACTCTTTAAAAGATCGTTACTTTCACAAAAGTCACACAATACCCGTAGTATATGAAAATAGAGTGATTATCTTTTGAAGTAAATCAAAACACTTCTCTTTGTAAAACTCAAGTAACAATATTATTCTCCAAACGTCCAAGTTTGCCTAATTTCAAATGTTCATGTTTCTTATTTAGAAAGGTTTCGTAGTTCACAGTTTTATTCATTTAAGAATATAATTCTCTTTTAAACCATCTAAGAAACATAAGCCTTATATGTGAGTAGGATATTCTTGTTTATAACAATCTTATTACAGCAGCCATGATCTAGGAAATATCATTTTGTCTCATCTTAGCATGCGGATGGAAGTTTCTACGGTTTTAATAATGCTTAATCTGTCAAAACATTTCCTTTTATTAACGCTGCGATGGTTTGTCGATACACATTCGATTTCCAAAATCAAAAACATTCTTAAGGCGTTATACCTAACTTTCCATAAAGCTAGTATAACTCTTAAGTTTTCAAAACAAATCAAGTATTACCTCTTCTTTCAAAATGAATCAAAACCTTTTGAAATACTTCAAGTTCTTTTATTAACACATAACAAGCGTTATAGTTCAAATCGGTTACCTTTAAAAACCACAAGTATTTTCTTACCAACATAAAGTCGTTATAACTAACTTCCCATAAAGCCGTTATAACACTTTATGTTTTAAACCAATCAAATACATTTAGCACGTATCGTCTACCATACTACATAGTTCACACATATCATCTTTGGAAGAGATAGGAAGAGGTTCACATACCTCGCGACGAGTATCGACTAATAGCAAAACGCTCAGTACTTCCAACCGCTTGACTCCTTTAAGCCAAGTAGATCGCGCCACGTAGTACTCAACCTATAAGGCCACAGCGCTTATTAATATTTAGGTCACTCGTAGAACATTCTCCAGAAAATTCGGCACTCCTCCCCGCATGGCGTAAATCTCTCTCTCTATCGAGGCCGGCCACTAAGCCAACCAAGTTATACATCTAACCCTAATCTGTACAATTCTACTCCACGGTACTAATACACAAGGCTCTAATACAGCCCTATGTAATGTAATTCTGATTGATTACTCTTCTTTAAATTCAGGCTTAAGTCGCAAGACATTGCCGTAAGTTTTATTCAGGCTTAAGTCAAAAGACATTGCCGATAACTACGTTTAGTTCTATATATAGTATACTTCAACTATAATCTAACAACATGTAATTTCCAATTACAATAGGGGGCAAGATAATTACCTCGATAAGCCCATAATTATCCTAGTTTAAATGTCGATCCTGAGCAAGGTTTAGCTCATACTCGTGCGCTCAGGCCGCTCCAAACAACCCTTAGAAGTTCTAACCAACTTCTACTTACTACTCCAACTAACCATGGAGATTTTCCTGGGGTTTCGGTTTTGTATTGTGGGAAGTATAATAGTATTTAGGGCTTATCGTATAGGGGTAACTTTTGGAATACAACAAGGTAAAGGCTAAGGTATTTTGGGCATTATAACAATACTTGGAAGTATTTCTACCAAGAGGGGTATTATACGAAAGCAACTAGGCTGGGGGTACCCGGCTAGCACCCGAGGGAGGAGAGGCTCTGCCACAAAGGCCACTCAGGGGAGGGTTTCTCGGCCAGGGCCTTTACTAGGAGGGCTCTTGGGCGAGTCAAACAAGAGGAGAGGAAGGATTTCAAGACTTAGAACACATTTGGATGATGAAGTCTTCAACAAAGGGAGGGGTATTTATAGGGAAGCCGAGGCCAACCAATGGACAAGATCAAGCCATGTGTTAGGCAAGTGTAAGGCGAAGATCAAGCCAAGTGCACCTATCCCTACTCACAAAACATGGCACAAAACAAGGCACAAAACAAGGCACAAAACAAGGCCAAGAAAGCTAGCCAAAGCGTCCCACTTTCGGCCAAGCAAACCTTGACTTGAGGTGACAAGTGTAAGCCTCTCGTTGATCCAAAATATTCCGTCTCTCGGAAAAATCCATAAAAATTAGAAATGACATAGCGTATTTTACCCTACGAAAGTGTGGAAGCGTTTAGTCGAAAACGACTCTAATCGGGTGTTGTGAACAAATAATTTCGTGAGCCACTTTTAAAGTTTCAAATTTCTACGTCGTCCCTTACGACATACTCTGGAAATCTGAGTATATGATAGGCCGCAGGACCCGTGAGGTATTCTCGAATCATGAGTCACTAGACGCTTTGAGTCTACCCGCGTGGAGGCGACAACCTCGGAAGCGATCGAGGTGAGTGGTACAATACCAACATAACGGTGATAGTGAAACTATTTAAAGCGCAATCGAGAAACCCTTCAAACATCACAAGATACTAACACACGTAGCATCCTAGCATATTTACTTAACGATCAACACGAAAGTAATACAAGGCTATCACAACCCAACACAATCAAGTTATACACACAAGGCACTTTCTACTATATGATTAACAAGATCGGGTTTCTATCCCCAAAGTACTTCATACATTAACTCTTTTAAAAGATCGTTACTTTCACAAAAGTCACCTGATACGTAGTATATGAAAATGAAGTGATTATCTTTTGAAGTAAATCAAAACACTTCTCTTTGTAAAATCAAGTAACCACTTTCTTTTCCAAACGTTTCAAGTTTGCTAATTTCAATTACTCAAGTTTCTCATTTTCGAAAGGTTTCGTAGTTCATAGTCTTATTCATTTAAGAATGTAATTCTCTTTTAAACAATCGGAGGAACATAAGCCTTATATGTGAGTAGGATATTCTTGTTTATAACAATCTTATTACAACAGCCATGATCTAGGAAATATCATTTTGTCATCTTGCTTACATGCGGATGGAAGTTTCTCTTGGTTTTAATAATACTTAATTATTCAATACATTTTCCTTTATTAATTGCGATGGTTTGTCGATACACATTTACGATTCCGAAATCAGTAAAACATTATCCCTTTTAAAAACCAAGTACTCATTACTCACGAATGAGGTTTCACAAAATTCATATAATTTATTTAAGTTAAGTCTCTTATCTTACAAGATCAAGTCTCTTAACTTCTAAAATAAATAAATCATTCGTTTTATCCCTCTTAAGCCATTATACCTAACTTCCCATAAAGCTAGTATAACTCTTAAGATTTTAAAACCAAGTATTACTCTTCTTTTTTAAAAACAGTTCTTAATTCTCTTGAACTACTTCAAGATTATTATTATTCGGGCTTAAGTCAAAGACATTGCGTACAACTCGTTCAATTAACACACGTCGTCTACATTACTACATAGTTATACACATATCATCTGGAAGAGATAGGAAGAGGTTCACATACCTCGCGGCGATTATCACTATTAGCAAATCGCTCACGGCTATAACGGCTAGCTTTGGTCACCTTCTCAAGTAGCACATCTACTGCAGAACATTCAACCTATACAGGTTATACAAGTCTATCAAAGTCTAGACTACTGGTAGAATAAATCTAGATGCAAGATCCTACGGGAAATTGGGCAGCTTCCCTGCCATTCACAAGCTGTATCTGATGTGCGGTCTACGTAATTCTGATTCGTTCTCTTCTTTTAATTCAGGGCTTAAGTCCAAGGACATTGCCACAAAGCTATGTTCAGTTCTTATATATAGTATACTTCAACTATATATTCCTACAACATGTAATCTCCAATTACAACAGAGAACAAGATAATTACCTCGATAAGCCCATAATTATCCAAGTAGAGATGTCGATCACGGGAAGCGTTTAGCTCGACTCCGTGCGCTCAACGCTCCGAACCACCCTTAGAAGTTCTAACCAACTTCTACTTAATACTCCAACTATCTATGGAGATTTTCCTTAGGGTTTCGTTTTTGTGACGGACGGGAAGTATAATAGTATAACGGGGCTTTTCGTATAGGTATAACCTTAGAATACTACAAGGTATACGGCTAAGGTAATTTGGGTATAAGAACAATACTTTTGAGAGTATTTCTACCAAGAGGAGGGTATTTATACGAGAACACCACAAAGGGGGGTGTATACCTCGGCCTACCCCACTAGGGGGGGTACTCTCAGCCAAGGGGGAGCTCTCGGCCAAGGGGGGCCGCCTCAGGGGAGGGCGAGACACCACAAAGGGGAGGATTTTAACACTTAAGGAAATTTAGGAATGGATGAAGAAGTCTTCCAAAGGGGGTATTTATAGGACAAGCGAGGCCAACCAATGGCAAGATCTTGCCAAGTCACGAGCAAGTGTAGGGCCAAGATCTTGCCAAGTGCACCCTAACCAACTAACACACAAAATATCCTACCAACTCCTCTCCAATCGTCCCAAGTCCGCCTCGCCGTCATGAGGGTGCCAAGTGGCGCCCTCTCGTTAGTCCAACACGTTCGTCTCTCGGAAAAATCCAAAATTAAAAATGACATGGCGGAATTTTCCCTACGAAGATTGGAAGCGTTTCGTCAACGACTCTAGCAGGTGTTGTGTGCAAAAATAATTACCAAGCCTAATCTCAAGTTCAAATTTTTCTACGTCGTCGTCATACGTACTGGAAATACTGGGTATACAGATTACTTGAGGTTTAAAAGTAGAAGAAACTTGTTTTCTAAATATTAAGAGACTTGAAGTATTTTGAAAGTCAAGAACTTGTTTTGTAAGTATGTGATACTTGGTTTTAAGTATAAGTCTCTTGGTTATAAAAAATGAATGAATATGTCTAAAACCATAAAGGGTTATAACGGCTTTATGGGAAGTTGGTTATAACGGCTTTATGGAAGGTTAAGAAAGTTGTCTATTTTGATTATTAGGCATAAGTTGCCTAGATTGTGAAAATTTGAAGTTACTTGATTTCAAGCTTTGAAATGAGTTTTCTAAAAGTGTAGTAACTTACTTTGAAAAATAGACATACATTGATACTACGGGTGTTAGTATCTTGGGGTTTTACATAAAAAGGAGTCTTTTGAAAAGAATGTACGTACGTAGTACTTTGGCTTGTTTAATTGAGAATTATGCTATGTGTGCCCTGATAAGTACTTTGGCTTGTTTAATTGAGAATTATTCTATGTGTGCCTTGATAAGTACTTTGGCTTGTTTAATTGAGAATTATTCTATGTGTGCCTTGATAAGTACTTTGGCTTGTTTAATTGAGAATTATTCTATGTGTGCCTTGATAAGTACTTTGGCTTGTTTAATTGAGAATTGATGTGTCTTTGGTGATAGCATTTAGTACTAGTATTATGTTTTATTACATTGCGCGACTCTCGGTTGGAGGTGGCTGTCTTGTTGTGAGTTTACTTGGGCGTCAGCGGTGATGTGGGATTCCACGGGTATGCTTCCATTATTTGTGTTACTCCTTGGACATGCTTTCGATGTGGGATTCCGGGGCATGTGACCAGGAGGCGGGTTAGATTCCCGGATTTATAATGTCATGTTAGTGCCTTAAGTAAACCAAAATGAAAGTGTATATGAATAAGACTAATAAGAAGTTAGGGGGATTTCTTAACTTGCTTACATATTGTGTGATAAGTCCAGTAGTGCTTATGTTTTGTATGTTGGTTGAGATAGGGTAAGAGTATAAATGAGAGTAAACCCCGACCATTATACCACGCTTCTCCGAGGTAAGAGTATAAATGAGGATAAACCCCGACGTTATACCACTCTTACCACCTTCCGGAGGTAAGAGTATAAATGAGGTAAACCCCAAGGCGTTATACCACCAGCGAGGTAAGAGTATAAATGAGGTAAACCCAAGGCGTTATACCACTGTTTAGTGGGTTGCTACCCATGATTTGATCGAGTCTCTATTTTTATGTTGTACGCATCTCTTAATTACTCTCATTGTTAGTAAGGCCTTTATCTCTATTATTTGAGTAGTGACTTTAGGGCATCGTCCACGACTTGATATGTTGCTTATGTATTGTATCTGTAGGTTGGCTATCATACATGTCTCTGTTTTGTTTAATTGTTATGATTTCATTCACTGTACTTGTTTCACATACTTGGTACATTCTTGTCTTGACCTCCTTGAAGTGCGTTCATCTGCATGAGTTTAGGTTTGTTTGGTGATGGCGTGTGTAGGACCTGCTCGAGTTTTGGATAGCTCATACATTGAGTTTATCTTTTTGGTATAAGTTCTTTCGATTCGAGCTTTTATCTGATTATGGATGCGGGGCCTTGTCGTCATAGTTGATATAACTCTTAGAGGTATATTCATATGTAGGATTGGACTCGTATACGATGTAGTGTCTTTTATTTATGTATATTATGGCGGCCTTATCGGCTTTGCCCTTATGCGTATGTTGGTTTTAAAAAAAAAGGTGTTATTTAATTTCCATGATTTACTTAGTTGTTAAGGTAGAAGGTGCCCAGGTAGGGCACGATCCGAGGCTTGAGTTGGGGCATGGCGAGTGGTATCGAGCGGTTAGTCCTCGGAATGTCTCTGAGGCCGTGTCTAGTAGAGTCTTGATTATCGGTGTGTTGCGCGCATGCGTAAACAGGAGGCTACGGGACATTTAGAGTTAGTTTCTATTCTTCTCACTCTAGATCGTGCCATAGAAACATGTTAGTAAGATAATTCCTCTCAGCGTAATTTTTGTGTTCTGATTATGCCTCGAGGGAGCGGCCGCCGGAAGAGGCAAAGGAGTAGCGAGAGCTACGATCGGACTCGAGAGAGTTGATAGGGCTCGTACCGAGGTATACGGATATTGTGCGATCGTGAGTTCCTGCGCGAGTTTTGAGGCCCGGCACGAGCCTCAGTTTCTTAGTTGAGGAAGACTTTAGGGTTATGAAGGAAGCCATTATGTTATTGACCAAGATAACGGTGCTCTGATTTCATCAGCGGGGAGGTTATTCGGCGGTCTGACAGTGTCACGAGGGTAGAGGCGGTAGCGGAGATCTGCGTAAGAGGCTAGGCCGGTTGGTTATCCGGTGAGTTCTTGGGCGGCGGTGAGTGAGATATTCGTCGGCCTACCCGGTACATACCGCGATTCCACAGTGGGATATTGGACCCAGAGTATTTAGGAGCCGGACTGACTCGCGGGTCGAGGTTCTCGGAAGCGAGTAGAGGACTTTCTCGGTCGAGGCCACCTATTCCTCGATGTATCGGATGTAGTAGCGTCGTGAGGAAATGCCGTTATGGCACAGTGTTTGTTTTATTTGTGGCGTCCAAGACCATATCACGGAGGTATGTCCTTTTAGAAAGAGCACGGTGAGGTGGCTCGGCTATGAGCGATGGTTGATTCCACTTTTCTCCGGTATGTCGTCCCCGGCGGGGTGTTGGATGTCGACGGTCGTGGTAGAGGTCGTGGTGGAGTTTATGGTTCGCGGTCCTTCGAACGCATAGATGGCGTGACTCTTTGGAGCGGGATCGAGGCGACGTCGCGTGGGATTCTGAGTATATTCGATTCTTTTGAATCATACGTGCATTATTAGATTCGATTTCGCCATAGCATATATGTTTTCCCTTTATTGCTAGCGATTGTGAGTGATAGTACCCAGTAGGAATACTTTGATTAGTAAAGTGAGAAGTTAAGAATGTTGACAAGAATGATAAGTGAAATGAGACTATAGTTGTGTAGAGTTCACAAGTTGTAATTACCCATGTGATGTAAGGCCAGACAGGGAAGGATGTCTGATGAAATATTTTGGCTTATGTGGCCAGACCTCTAGTGAATGGGAGGATAGGGTGAGAAGTACCTTGAGCTAAGAGAGTTTTATTTCAAACTAAGGATGAGAAGTTAAGTGTGACGATGAGTGGGTTATGGACTCATTCGGGTGAGCCGATAGCATGGAATGGGGTGATGTCGGTTGGTAGTGGTCCCGTATGTGATAGGGTCACGAGGATGCCAGCCCAGCTGGTTAATCGTGGTGCGAGTTTGTGGGCGCGTTCCACCTAATCAGTCGTAAGGACCAGGAAGAGCCTTAGCGGAAATTCAAGTAGCATAATGGCCAAGTTTGGTTAGTAACTCCAGTTGAGAGCGAAACAATATTTGAGATGTGTATGTTTACTACATAAGTTGGAAATGCGAGAAAGTATGACAAGTAAAGTAAAGGAACCTCTAAGGATCCGTGTTTTAGAAAATAGTAACCTTCGAGTTTTGTGAGAAGATTCGCGAATGGAAAGGTCCATTGATATGTTTACGGATGTTAGGTGGTGGCCGTGTGTGGGATCGTTAGTCTTGTGGAGTATTGATTGATAGGCATAGTATAGAGATTGTCTGGAGTTGTATAGCGACAAGACTAAGAACATTCGGGGACGAATGTTTCTAAGGAAGAGCGTTACACCGTAAGTCGGGGCGTAAAAGAGAATATGCGTAAGGAATCAAGACTTGGAAATTAGTGCGAAAGGAAGAATTGTTTTTCCGTGGAAAATCTTCCGAACGTCGGAAAGGAAAAATGTTCGTTGTTGAGAATTGGATTCTCAAAATGCATTATTTGAAAGTATGGAACTCTTAACCTTATGAAAATTTATTTTCTGGATTTGGTCACGTGGGGCCCACAGAATTTTCGTTTGTGGGGCCCACGAGGTTCACGGAATTTTATGGACGAATGAGAGGCGACCGTGGCACCCCATTTGGTCTTGGTCGAAAATTAGTAAAGGGTAAAATGGTCATTGACCATGGTAGAAGATTTGTCTTCTAAGCTTGATATTGTTGACCAAGTCAACTTGCCAGTTGTGCTTAATCCGCGTGAAACTCATCTTAGCCAACCATTTGTTTAAGCCTTAGCCATCGATGTGTTATATAAACACTACTAGTGCAAGACTAGTCTTGAACACTTAGAAAAAAATTAGAGAGGCCTTGTTCATGTGATATTGCTCTAAGGTTCACCACACTTTCCACAGAAAAATTTTAGTTTGTGATCCTTAATTCACAGACTTAAACCCAAGGTCCCTAAGGGTATTATGAGGATATCTCAATAGAAAGATTGCGGAAAAAGCAGCGTTTCGTATTAGTCGCAAGGCGGAAACTTAAGGAGTTCTTCAACTTTGAAGTTGGAACTTGAAGATGGAGTTCTTCATAGGAGCAGGAGTGCTTGAATCAGATTGGAACATAAGGAAAGGAGCTAAGAATTGCTAAAGTGCGACTTTGAATCTTGGAATTTTTAAGGGCTTGTAAAGGTATAATCTTGTCGTTTTAGTAATTAAGATTACTTGTTATTTGTAGCTATGGATATTATGGCAGCGTGAGTTATATAGTATGAAGTTTGATAAGTGTATTGACTATTGGAACCCAATCAGAAAACTAGCATGTTTAGCCTTAAGATTACAATTCAAGTCGATTATTAGTTTAAGTAAATCGCATGTTGTATAAAGAAGGAAATTGTAGTTGTTGAAGTTGTTTATGACTATATAACATGTTAGACCTTAGAACTTGGAATTGGAAAAGGATTGGAAAAGACTTTGAATTATTGGTTGTTGTTGGCGAGAATGGCTTGAATATGGAACTCACTTATTAATTGTGGGCGGAATTTTACGTATTGTAGCGTGTAATCCCTTTGTTTGGTTGTTGTTTTGAGCCTTAAATGTGGCGTGTTGGTTGTGTATTCGGCCTTGAAAAGGTGGCAAAGTGAGTAGAAACAAAGGAAGTCTTTGCCAGATTTTCCGTAGAATTAGAGGCAGTATACTTAGTATTATTCTCGTTAGAGACTAGAAGTTGATAGTCTTGTTGTGACCATTATAGGTTGACAACTTCTACGTGCAGCGTATTCGACAGCTTGTGGATTTAGCGAAAGGTATGTGAACTATCTCTTCTAGCGTGATTCCTTAAGATAAAGAAAGTATGTCTACTCGTAAATGATCCATTCCTTGGTTGTATTTGGATTTCCTAAAATAGAATTAGTTCTATGTACTCATGATTGTACTTTGATGTTTAAATTGTAAGTTGTATAATCCATTTCCTTAGTGAAGTTTGGATTCTTAAAAGTGAAGTATTTTACTTAAAGTACATGAGTCTTGAAAGAGTGGTTTCAAACCTTTTGGCTAGTGCCTTAGTTCCAAAACCTAAGGGTTGTTGTAATGACTTTAGGGGAGTTAAAGGAGTGATTTACTTAATTGTTTTAAGAGAGGAGAAATGACATGATTTAAGAGAAGTAACTTGTTTTAAAGGTGTGAGTTACTTGAGGTTTAAAAGTAGAAGAAACTTGTTTTCTAAATATTAAGAGACTTGAAGTATTTTGAAAGTCAAGAACTTGTTTTGTAAGTATGTGATACTTGGTTTTAAGTATAAGTCTCTTGGTTATAAAAAAGGAATGAATATGTCTAAAACCATAAAGGGTTATAACGGCTTTATGGGAAGTTGGTTATAACGGCTTTATGGAAGGTTAAGAAAGTTGTCTATTTTGATTATTAGGCATAAGTTGCCTAGATTGTGAAAATTTGAAGTTACTTGATTTCAAGCTTTGAAATGAGTTTTCTAAAAGTGTAGTAACTTACTTTGAAAAATAGACATACATTGATACTACGGGTGTTAGTATCTTGGGTTTTACATAAAAGGAGTCTTTTGAAAGAATGTACGTCACGTAGTACTTTGGCGTGTTTAATTGAGAATTATGCTATGTGTGCCCTAATAAGTACTTTGGCTTGTTTAATTGAGAATTATTCTATGTGTGCCTTGATAAGTACTTTGGCTTGTTTAATTGAGAATTATTCTATGTGTGCCTTGATAAGTACTTTGACTTGTTTAATTGAGAATTATTCTATGTGTACCTTGATAAGTACTTTGGCTTGTTTAATTGAGAATTGCCAACGTGTCTTTGGTGATAGCATTTGAGTACTAGTATTATGTTTTATTACGTTACGCGACTCGGTTGGAGGGTTGGTGTCTTGTGTGAGTTTACTTGGGCGTCTCGACGGTGATGTGGGATTACGGGTATGCTTCCATTATTTGTGTTACTCATGGACGTGCTTTCGATGTGGGATTAGGGCATGTGACGAGGTGGGTTAGATTCCCATTTATAATGTCGTGTTAGTTCCTTAAGTAAACCATAATGAGAGTGTATATGAATAAGACTAATAAGAAGTTAGGGGGATTTCTTAACTTGCTTAGATATTGTGTGATAAGCCGGTAGTGCTTATGTTTTGTATGACGACCGGTTGAGATAGGGTAAGAGTATAAATGAGGGGTAAACCCCATTATACCACCTTCTCGGTAAGAGTATAAATGAGGATAAACCCCAAGACGTTATACCACTCTTTACCATCTCCGGGGTAAGAGTATAAATGAGGTAAACCCCAAGGCGTTATACCACCGCTTGGGTAAGAGTATAAATGAGGGTAAACCCCAAGGCGTTATACCACTGTTTAGTGGGTTCTCTACCCATGATTTGATCGAGTCTCTATTTTTATGTTGTGCGATACTCTTAATTACTCTCATTGTTAGTAAGATAACATCTCTTTATTTGAGTGACTTTGAGGCGTCGTCCACGACTTGATATATTGCTTATGTATTGTGTCTTTGTAGGTTGGCTATCATACGTATCTCTGTTTTGTTTAGTGTTATGATTTCATTCCCGGTGATGCCATTTCATTCTGATGCCATTTCCACATACCAGTACGTTCCCGTCTTGACCTCCTTGAAGTGCGTTACATCTGTGAGTTTAGGTATTTGTTTGGTGATCGGCAGTGTAGGACCACCTTTCGAGTTTTGGATAGCTCATACATTCGAGTTTATCTTTTTAGTATAAGTTCTTTGATTCGGGCTTTTATGCGATTATAGATGCGGCGGGGCCTTGTCGTCATAGTTGATATAACTCTTAAGTGCATATTCATATGTAAGATTGGACTGCGTATGCGGTGTAGTGTCTTTTGTTATGTATATTATGGCGGCGCATGGCTTTGCCACTTGTGCGTATGTTGGTTTTAAAAAAAAAAAAAGGTGTTATTTAATTTCGATTTACTTAGTTGTTAAGGTAGAAGGGTGCCGGGTAGGGCACGATCCGAGCTTGGGGTTGGGGCGTGAGTGGTATCGAGGCGATTAGTCCTCGGAATGTCTGAGGCCGTGTCTAGTAAGTCTTGATTATCGGTGTGTTGCGCGCGCCCCATGCAGAGGCTACAGGACATTTAGGAGTTAGTTTCTATTCTTCTCACTCTAAGATCGTGCCATAGAAATTTTGTGTTAGTAAGATAATTCCTCTCTGGCGTAATTTTGTGTATTCTGATTATGCCTCGAGAGGGCGGCCGCCCGGAAGGGAAAAGGAGTAGCGAGAGCTACGGTCGGACTCAGAGTTGATAGGGCTCGTGCCGGGTATCTGGATATTGTCTGCGATCGGCGAGTTAACCTGCGCGAGTTTTGAGGCCCAAGCACGAGCCTCGATTTCGATTAGGAAGACTTTAGGGTTATGAAGGAAGCCATTATGTTATTGACCAAGATAAGCGGTGCTCACAGTTTCATCAACGAGGAGGTTATTCGGCGGTGCAGACAGTGTGCGAGGTAGAGGCGGCGCGGAGATCTGCGTAAGAGGCTAGGCGGTTGGTTATCCGGTGAGTTCTTGGGCGGCGGCACGAAGTGAGATATTCGTCGACCTACCCGGTACATACCATGATTCCACGGGTGGGATATTGGACCCACAAGTATTTAGGAGCCGGTCAAGCTCCGGGGTGAGGTTCTCGGAGGAAGCGGAGGACTTTCTCGGTGAGTCACCTATTCCTCGGTGTATCGGATGTAGTAAGCGTTCGTTGAAATGCCATTATAGCACAGTGTTTGTTTTTGTTGTGGCGTCGGACCGCCATATCACGGAGGTATGTCCTTTTAGAAAGAGCACCGGTGAGGTGGCTCGGCTATGGCCGATGGTTGATTCCGCTTTTCTCGCGGTATCGTCCCGGGCGGGATTTTGGATGTCGACCCGATCGTGGTAGAGGTCGAGTGGAGTTTATGGTTCGCGGTCCTTGAACCGCATAGATGGCGTGACTCTTGGGCGGGATCGGAGGCGACATCGCGTGGGTTCTGGTATATTTCGATTCTTTTGAATCATACGTGCATTATTAGATTCAGATTTCGCCATAGCGTATATGTTTTCCCTTTATTGCTAGCGGTTGTGAGTGATAGTACCCCAGTAGAATACTTTGATTAGTAAAGTGAGAAGTTAAGAATGTTGACAAGAATGATAAGTGAACCGAGACTATAGTTGTGTAGAGTTCACAAGTTATAATTACCCAGCAATGTAAGGCCAGGTAGGGAAGGATGTCTGAGAAATATTTTGGCTTATGTGAACCTCTAGTGAATGGGAGGATAGGGTGAGAAGTACCTTGAGCTAAGAGAGTTTTATTTCAAACTAAGGATGAGAAGTTAAGTGTGACAATGAGTCGGGTTATGGACTCATTTCGGGTGGCCGATAGTATGGAATGGGGTGATGTCGGTTGGTAGTGGTCATTATGTGATAGGGTCACGAGGATGCCAGCCAGTGGGTTAATCGTGGTACGAGTTTGTGGGCCAGCGTTCCACGGAATCAGGTCGTAAGGACCGGGAAGAGCCTTAAGCGAAATTCAAGTAGCATAATGGCCAAGTTTGGTTAGTAACTCCAGTTGGGAGCATAAACAATATTTGAGATGTGTCGTTTACTAAATAAGTTGGAAATGCGAGAAAGTATGACAAGTAAGAAGTAAAGGAACCTCTAAGGATCCGTGTTTTAGAAGACCGTAACATTCGAGTTTTGTGAGAAGAATTCGCGGACGGAAGGTCCGTTGATATGTTTACGGATGTTAGGTGGTGGCCGTATGTGGGATCGTTAGTCTTGTGGAGTATTGATTGATAGGCATAGTATAGAGATTGTGTCGGAGTTTGTATAGTGACAGGCTAAGAACATTCGGGGCGAATGTTTCTAAGGGAAGAACGTTACACCGTAAGTCAGGACATGTATAAAGAGAGAATGCGTAAGGAATCAAGACTTGGAAATTAGTACGAAAGGAAGAATTATTTTTCGTGGAAAATCTTCAGAACGTCGGAAAGGAAAAATGTTCGTTGTTGAGAATTGGATTCTCAAAATGCATTATTTGAAGATTATGGAACTCTTAACCTTATGGAAATTTATTTTTCTGGATTTGGTCACGTGGGGCCCACTTTAGGAATTTTATGTTTTGTGGGGCCCATGAGGTTCTGAATTTTATGGACGAATGAGAGGCGACATGTGGCACCCCACATTTGGTCTTGGTCGAAAATTAGTAAGGGTAAAATGGTCATTGACCATGGTAGAAGATAAGTCTTCAAGCGATATTGTTGACCAAGTCAACTTGCCACTTGTCTTAATCTAGTGAAACTCATCTTAGCCAACCATTTGTTTAAGCCTTAGCCATCGATGTGTTATATAAACACTACTAGTGCAAGACTAGTCTTGAACACTTAGAAAAAATTAGAGAGGCACTTGTTCATGTGATATTGCTCTCGGGTTCACCACACTTTCCACAAGAAAAATTTTAGTTTGTGATCCTTAATTCACAAGACTTAAACCCAGGTCCCTAAGGGTATTGTAAGGATATCTCAATAGAAAGATTGCGGAAAAGCAGCGTTTTAGTATTAGTCATGGCGGAAACTTAAGGAGTTCTTGACTTTGAAGTTGGAACTTGAAGATGGAGTTCTTCATAGAACTACAGGAGTGCTTGAATCGGATTGGAACATAAGGAAAGGAGCTAAGAATTGCTAAGCGCGACTTTGAATCTTGGAATTTTAAGGGCTTGTAAAGGTATAATCTTGTCGTTTTAGTAATTAAGATTACTTGTTGTTGTAGCTATGGATATTAGCGCATGAGTTATATAGTATGAAGTTTGATAAGTGTATTGACTATTGGAACCCTAATCAAAACTAGCATGTTTAGCCTTAAGATTACAATTCAAGTCGATTATTAGTTTAAGTAAATCGCATGTTGTATAAAGAAGGAAATTGTAGTTGTTGAAGTTGTTTATGACTATATAACATGTTAGACCTTAGAACTTGGAATTGGAAAAGGATTGGAAAAGACTTTGAATTATTGGTTGTTGTTGGCGAGAATGACTTGAATATGGAACTACTTCATTAATTGTGGGCGGAATTTTACACGTATTGTAAGGCGTGTAATCCCTTTGTTTGGTTGTTGTTTTGAGCCTTAAATGTGGCGTGTTGGTTATTGTATTCGGCCTTGAAAAGGTGGCAAAGTGAGTAGAAACAAAGGAAGTGTTGTCAGATTTTCCGTAGAATTAGAGGCCAGTATACTTAGTATTATTCTCGTTAGAGACTAGAAGTTGATAGTCTTGTTGTGACCATTATAGGTTGACAACTTCTCGTCTGGCGTATTCGGCAGCTTGTGGATTTAGCGAAAGGTATGTGAACTATCTCTTTACAGCATGATTCCTTAAGATAAAGAAAGTATGTCCTACTCGTAAATGATCCATTCCTTGGTTGTATTTGGATTTCTAAAATAGAATTAGTTACATGTACTCCCTTGATTGTACTTTGATGTTTAAATTGTAAGTTGTATAATCCATTTCCTTAGTGAAGTTTGGATTCTTAAAAGTGGAAGTATTTTATTTAAAGTACATAGAGTCTTGAAAAGGAAGTGGTTTCCAAACCTTTTGGCTAGTTCTTAGTTCCAAAACCTAAGGGTTGTTGTAATGACTTTAGGGGAGTTAAAGGAGCAATTTACTTAATTGTTTGAGGAGAAATGACATGATTTAAGAGAAGTAACTTGTTTTAAAGGTGTGAGTTACTTGAGGTTTAAAAGTAGAAGAAACTTGTTTTCTAAATATTAAGAGACTTGAAGTATTTTGAAAGTCAAGAACTTGTTTTGTAAGTATGTGATACTTGGTTTTAAGTATAAGTCTCTTGGTTATAAAAAGGAATGAATATGTCTAAAACCATAAAGGGTTATAACGGCTTTATGGGAAGTTGGTTATAACGGCTTTATGGAAGGTTAAGAAAGTTGTCTATTTTGATTATTAGGCATAAGTTGCCTAGATTGTGAAAATTTGAAGTTACTTGATTTCAAGCTTTGAAATGAGTTTTCTAAAAGTGTAGTAACTTACTTTGAAAAATAGACATACATTGATACTACGGGTGTTAGTATCTTGGGGTTTTACATAAAAAGGAGTCTTTTGAAAAGAATGTACGTACGTAGTACTTTTGCTATGTGTGCCCTGATAAGTACTTTGGCTTGTTTAATTGAGAATTATTCTATGTGTGCCTTGATAAGTACTATGGCTTGTTTAATTGAGAATTATTCTATGTGTGCCTTGATAAGTACTTTGACTTGTTTAATTGAGAATTATTCTATGTGTACCTTGATAAGTACTTTGGCTTGTTTAATTGAGAATTGCCAATGTGTGCTGGTGATAGCATTTGAGTACTAGTATTATGTTTTATTACGTTCTGCGACTCTACGGTTGGAGTGGTTGTCTTGTTGTGAGTTTACTTGGGCGTCACAGTGATGATGTAGGATTCCACGGGTATGCTTCCATTATTTGTGTTACTCGACATGCTTTTCGATGTAGGATTAGGGCATGTGACCGAGGCGGGTTAGATTCCCAGGTTATAATGTCATGTTAGTTCCTTACGTAAACCAAAATGAGAGTGTATATGAATAAGACTAATAAGAAGTTAGGGGGATTTCTTAACTTGCTTACATATTGTGTGATAAGCCGGTAGTGCTTATGTTTTGTATGACGGCCGGTTGAGATAGGGTAAGAGTATAAATGAGGGGTAAACCCCCAAGCCGTTATACCACCTTCTCGAGTAAGAGTATAAATGAGGATAAACCCCGACGTTATACCACCGCTTTACCACCTTCTCGGGTAAGAGTATAAATGAGGGTAAACCCCAAGACGTTATACCACCGCCGGGGGTAAGAGTATAAATGAGGGTAAACCCAGACGTTATACCACTGTTTAGTGGGTTCTACCCGTGATTTGATCGGGAGTCTCCTATTTTTATGTTGTCGTATACTCTTAATTACTCATTGTTAGTAAGACCATGTCTCTTATTATTTGAGTAGTGACTTTGAGGCATGCGTCACGACTTGATATGTTGCTTATGTATTGTGTCTTGTAGGTTGGCTATCATACATGTCTCTGTTTGTTTAGATCATATGATTTCATTCTGATGCTAACATTTCACATACTTGGTACATTCTTCGCGACCTCGCCCGGGGCTGCGTTAAATCTGCGAGTTTAGGTCTGTTGTTTGGTGATCGGCAGTGTAGGACCTGCTCGAGTTTTGGATAGCTCATACATTGGAGTTTATCTTTTTGGTATAAGTTCTTTCGATTCGGGCTTTTATGCGATTATGGATGCAGCGGGGCCTTGTCCGTCATAGTTGATATAACTCTTGAAGTGCAATATTCATATGTAGGATTGGACTCGTATGCGGTGTAGTGTCTTTTGTTATGTATATTATGGCGGCCTTGTCGGCTTTGCCCTTATGCGTATGTTGGTTTTAAAAAAAAAAAGGTGTTATTTAATTTCCATGATTTACTTAGTTGTTAAGGTAGAAGGGTGCCCAGTAGGGCACGATCCACGCTTGGGTTGGGGCGTGACAGTGGTATCAGGCGATTAGTCCTCGGAATGTCTGAGGCCGTGTCTAGTAGAGTCTTGATTATCGGTGTGTTGCGCGCCACACCCATAAACAGAGGCTACGGGACGTTTAGGAGTTAGTTTCTATTCTTCTCACTCTAAGATCGTGCCATAGAGTTGTGTTAGTAAGATAATTCCTCTCGGCGTAATTTTGTGTTCTGATTATGCCTCGAGGAGAAGCCGCCTGAAGGAAAAGGAGTAGCGAGAGCTACGGTCGGACTCGAGAGTTGATAGGGCTCGTGCCTGTGGTATCTGGATATTGTGCGCGATCGGCGAGTTCTTGCGCCAGTTTTGAGGCCCTGCACGAGCCTCGGTTTCGTTAGGGAAGACTTTAGGGTTATGAAGGAAGCCATTATGTTATTGACCAAGATAAGCGGTGCTACGATTTCATCGAGGAGGTTATTCGGCGATGCAGAGCAGTGTACGGGGTAGAGGCGGCGGAGATCTGCGTAAGAGGCTGGACCGGTTGGTTATCGGTGAGTTCTTGGACGGCGGCCACATCTGCAGTGAGATATTCGTCGGCCTACCCGACATACCCTCGCGTCACGGGTGGGATATTGGACCCCGGTATTTAGGAGCGGTCCAAGCTCCGAGTCGAGGTTCTCGAGGAGCGAGAGGACTTTCGGTGAGTCACCTATTCTCGATGTATCGGATGTGGTAAGCGTCGTTGGAAATGCCATTATGGCACAGTGTTTGTTTTGTTGTGGCGTCCGCCATATACGAGTATGTCCTTTTAGAAAGAGCAGGTGAGGTGGCTCGGCTATGAGGCCGATGGTTGATTCCCTTTCCTCGCAGACGTCCCCGAGGCGTGATTTTGAATGTCGGCCGATCGTGGTAGAGTCGAGTGGAGTTTATGGTTCTGCGGTCCTTGAACCGCATAGATGGCGTGACTCATCGACGGGATCGGGGCGACATCGCGTAGGGTTACTGGTATATGTCGATTCTTTTGAATCATAATGCGTTGTTAGATTCGATTTCGCCCCAGCGTATATGTTTTACCTTTATTGCTAGCAGTTGTGAGTGATAGTACCCCAGAGGTAGGAATACTTTGATTAGTAAAGTGAGAAGTTAAGAATGTTGACAAGAATGATAAGTGAACTGAGACTATAGTTGTGTAGAGTTCACAAGTTGTAATTACCCCGAATGATTGTAAGGCCAGATAGGGAAGGATGTCTGATGAAATACTTTGGCTTATGTGACGAACCTCTAGTGAATGGGAGGATAGGGTGAGAAGTACCTTGAGCTAAGAGAGAGTTTTATTTCAAACTAAGGATGAGAAGTTAAGTGTGACAATGAGTCGGGTTATGGACTCATTTCGGGTGAGCCGATAGTATGGAATGGGGTGATGTCAGTTGGTAGTGGTCATTATGTGATAGGGTCACGAGGATGCGAGCCAGTGGGTTAATCGTGGCACGAGTTTGTGGGCCAGCGTTCCACGAATCGAGTCGTGGGACCGAGAAGAGCCTTGGCGAAAATTCAAGTAGCATAATGGCCAAGTTTGGTTAGTAACTCGAGATGGGAACATAAACAATATTTGAGATGTGTCGTTTACTAAATAAGTTGGAAATGCGAGAAAGTATGACAAGTAAGAAGTAAAGGAACCTCTAAGGATCCGTGTTTTAGAAGCCAGTAACCTTCTAGTTTTATGAGAAGAGGTCGGACGGAAGGTCCATTGATATGTTTCGGATGTTAGGTGGTGGCCGTATGTGGCATCGTTAGTCTTGTGGAGTATTGATTGATAGACATAGTATAGAGATTGTCGGAGTTTGTATGGGTGACAACTAAGAACATTCGAGGACGAATGTTTCTAAGGGAAGAATGTTACACCCGTAAGTCTAGGACATGTAAAAGAGAATGTACGTTAGGAATCAAGACTTGGAAATTAGTACGAAAGGAAGAATTATTTTTCCGGCGGAAAATCTTCCGAACGTCGGAAAGGAAAAATGTTCGTTGTTGAGAATTGGATTCTCAAAATGCATTATTGAAGATTATGGAACTCTTAACCTTATGGAAATTTATTTTTACGGTTGGTAACGTGGGGCCCACCCGAGGAATTTTATGTTTTGTGGGGCCCACGAAGGTTACGGAATTTTATGGACGAATGAGAGGGCGACACGTGGCACCCCCACATTTGGTCTTGGTCGAAAATTAGTAAGGATAAAATGGTCATTGACCATGGTAGAAGATAAGTCTTCGAGCTTGATATTGACCAAGTCAACTTGCCACTTGTGCTTAATCCTAGTGAAACTCATCTTAGCCACCCATTTGTTTAAGCCTTAGCCATCCAACGTGTTATATAAGCTACTACTAGTGCAAGACTAGTCTTGAACACTTAGAAAAATTAGAGGCCTTGTTCACGTGATATTGCTCTCCTGTTCACCACACTTTCCACAAGAAAAATTTTAGTTTGTGATCCTTAATTCACAAGACTTAAACCCAAGGTCCCTAAGGGTATTGTAAGGATATCTCAATAGAAAGATTGGAAAAAGCAGCGTTTTCGTATTAGTCATGGCGGAAACTTAGGAGTTCTTCACTTTGAAGTTGGAACTTGAAGATGGGTTCTTCAGAACTTCAGGAGTGCTTGAAGCGGATTGGTACATAAGGAAAGGAGCTAAGAATTGCTAAGCGCGACTTTGAATCTTGGAATTTTTAAGGGCTTGTAAAGGTATAATCTTGTCGTTTTAGTAATTAAGATTACTTGTTGTTGTAGCTATGGATATTAGCAAGCATGAGTTATATAGTATGAAGTTTGATAAGTGTATTGACTATTGGAACCCTAATCCGAAAACTAGCATGTTTAGCCTTAAGATTACAATTCAAGTCGATTATTAGTTTAAGTCGTCGCATGTTGTATAAAGAAGGAAATTGTAGTTGTTGAAGTTGTTTATGACTATATAACATGTTAGACCTTAGAACTTGGAATTGGAAAAGGATTGGAAAAGACTTTGAATTGTTGGTTGTTGTTGGCCGAGAATGACTTGAATATGGAACTACTTCGTATTAATTGTGGGGCGGAATTTTACACATATTGTAAGGCGTGTAATCCCCTTTGTTTGGTTGTTGTTTTGAGCCTTAAATGTGGCGTGTTGGTTATTGTATTCGGCCTTGAAAAAGGTGGCAAAGTGAGCAGAAACAAAGGAAGTGTTGTCCGATTTTCCGTAGAATTAGAGACCGTATACTTAGTATTATTCTACGTTAGAGACTAGAAGTTGATAGTCTTGTTGTGACCATTATAGGTTGACACTTCACGTCTGACGTATTCGACAGCTTGTGGATTTAGCCAAAAGGTATGTGAACTATCTCTTCAGCATGATTCCTTAAGATAAAGAAAGTATGTCTACTCGCTTAAATGATCCATTCCTTGGTTGTATTTGGATTGCCTAAAATAGAATTAGATTACATGTACTCCTTGATTGTACTTTGATGTTTAAATTGTAAGTTGTATAATCCATTTCCTTAGTGAAGTTTGGATTCTTAAAAGTGGAAGTATTTTACTTAAAGTACATAGAGTCTTGAAAAGTAAGTGATTTCCAAATCTTTTGGCTAGTTCCTTAGTTCCAAAACCTAAGGGTTGTTGTAATGACTTTAGGGGAGTTAAAGGAGTGATTTACTTAATTGTTTTAAGAGAGGAGAAATGACATGATTTAAGAGAAGTAACTTGTTTTAAAGGTGTGAGTTACTTGAGGTTTAAAAGTAGAAGAAACTTGTTTTCTAAATATTAAGAGACTTGAAGTATTTTGAAAGTCAAGAACTTGTTTTGTAAGTATGTGATACTTGGTTTTAAGTATAAGTCTCTTGGTTATAAAAAAGGAATGAATATGTCTAAAACCATAAAGGGTTATAACGGCTTTATGGGAAGTTGGTTATAACGGCTTTATGGAAGGTTAAGAAAGTTGTCTATTTTGATTATTAGGCATAAGTTGCCTAGATTGTGAAAATTTGAAGTTACTTGATTTCAAGCTTTGAAATGAGTTTTCTAAAAGTGTAGTAACTTACTTTGAAAAATAGACATACATTGATACTACGGGTGTTAGTATCTTGGGGTTTTACATAAAAAGGAGTCTTTTGAAAAGAATGTACGTACGTAGTACTTATGCTATGTGTGCCCTGATAAGTACTTTGGCTTGTTTAATTGAGAATTATTCTATGTGTGCCTTGATAAATACTTTGGCTTGTTTAATTGAGAATTATTCTATGTGTGTCTTGATAAGTACTTTGGCTTGTTTAATTGAGAATTATTCTATGTGTGCCTTGATAAGTACTTTGGCTTGTTTAATTGAGAATTGCCAATGTGTGCTGGTGATAGCATTTGAGTACTAGTATTATGTTTTATTACGTTGCCGCGACTCTCGGTTGGAGGGTCGGCTGTCTTGTTGTGAGTTTACTTGGACGTACCGACAATGATGTGGGATTCCACGGGTATGCTTCCATTATTTGTGTTACTCCTGGACATCTTTTCGATGTGGGATTAGGGCATGTGACCGAGGCGGGTTAGATTCGGTTATAATGTCATGTTAGTGCCTTAAGTAAACCAAAATGAGTGTATATGAATAAGACTAATAAGAAGTTAGGGGATTTCTTAACTTGCTTACATATTGTGTGATAAGCGGTAGTGCTTATGTTTTGTATAATGTTAGGTTGAGATAGGGTAAGAGTATAAATGAGGGTAAATCCCGAGCCGTTACACCACCTTCTCGAGTAAGAGTATAAATGAGGATAAACCCCAGTTATACCACCGCTTTACCATACTCCGGTAAGAGTATAAATGAGGGTAAACCCCGAGACGTTATACCACTTTGCGGGGTAAGAGTATAAATGAGGTAAACCCCAGACGTTATACCACCGTTTAGTGGGTTCGCTACCCATGATTTGATCGAGTCTCTATTTTTATGTTGTCGTATACTCTTAATTACTCTCATTGTTAGTAAGGCAATCGTCTCTTGTTATTTGAGTAGTGACTTTGAGGCGTCGTCACGACTTGATATATTTGCTTATGTATTGTGTCTTGTAGGTTGGCTATCATATATGTCTCTGTTTTGTTTAGTGTTATGATTTCATTACAGTGCATTTCATCGCTTCACATGCTTGGTACATTCTTCGTCTCGACCTCCTTCTGCGTTATCATGCCGCAGTTTAGGTACGTTGTTTGGTGATCGGCAGTGTAGGACCGCCTCGAGTTTTGGATAGCTCATACATTGGAGTTTATCTTTTTGGTATAAGTTCTTTCGATTCGGGCTTTTATGCGATTATGGATGCAGCGGGGCCTTGTCGTCATAGTTGATATAACTCTTAAGTGCTGTATTCATATGTGGGATTGGACTCATGTACGGTGTAGTGTCTTTTGTTATGTATATTATGGCAGCCTTGTCGGCTTTGCCCTTGTACGTATGTTGGTTTTTAAAAAAAATGAGGTGTTATTTAATTTCCGCAGTTTACTTAGTTGTTAAGGTAGAAGAGTGCCCAGGTAGGGCACCAGTCACGGGCCCGGGATTCGGGGCGTGACAATATTATGATGGCGTATATGGAGTATTTTGGATTGTTTGGTTATATCTTTAAATTGCATCTTGTTATTGGTATTGTTGGCTTTGTTTGTAAGTTGTGGATGTGCACATAAATAGGGGAAGTGCTGCCCAAATTTCTATAAAAAAGAGAGTCGTCATTCGATATAAAGTATGCTAGTAATCATAGAATTGACGGACGTATTACCATTATTATAGGTTGAAGTACTAGACGAGACGTATTCTAATATTGAGTTGGTTAGTTCGACTAAGAGGTATGTGAAACTATTCTTTCTTCTTTTGGCATGACTTATATAAAATGAGTGTACGACAGACGTACATAATCCTATTGAATCATAATTCTTAGTGATACATGATATGATAATGCCTTTGAGTTTTCAAATGATGATTTCAAAATGATACATGATATGATATTGCATTTTATTATTCCATGGAGAGTCAAATGATGATTTAAATTGCATATGGTTTCTCATGATACTCTATTCATGTTTGATGTGATTATATCTTTTCACCGAGTCCCGGGCCGGTCTATGTTCGTGCACAGCCTTGCATTGTTCCATCGAGTCCCTCACTAGAGGGCCGAGGTACGTTGTCACGACCCGATCCCGGGCCCGTGACTGGTGCCTTACCCCGGGCACCCTAGTGATACAACATCAGAGAAAATCAGCGGAAATAAAAACTTAAACATGAAACAAGAGATATGATAATAAAACAAGCCAACCAAAACGGTTGCCTTCTTACATATATACAGAAATTGAACAGTTACATCCTTTACAACCCTGCCCACAACAGTACTACAGACCTCTAAGAATGTAACCACAACTATGACGGGACAGGGCCCCGCCATACCACGAATGTACAGAACCTACAACTCGGAAACATACAAAAGATAAGCCTCGGAGAAAGCGGAGCTTCCCAATCTGTTGGTGATCCTATGGCGAGGATCAACAACCGATGTACCTCTACTGCGGCATGAACGCGGCAGAAAGTCGATCTGAGTACCAAGTATGTGGCTGAAAATACTATAAATGAAATCATAGTAGTCTATATAAAGCAGAGACATATATGATAACCAAACTACAATACATAATATGTAGCGATCGCGTCAAGTCGTGGACTCACGCCTCAAAGTCATCACTCGAAACATAAATATGGGTCTCACGCCCACATCATTCGTGCGTGGAATACCTTCCTCGCGCCAGCGATCATGATATAGCAACACCGAGTACACATGAACACGAGTCCTACGTGTCATAACAACCGTCTGGGGCAAGTCTGAGGCTAACTACGGATACCAAGCCGCGTCCTCAATCGACGGCAATCTGAAAGCCAACTACGGATACCAAAGCCGTGCTAACACATCCACATAACCATACCACGAAGCTGACCCGGGCAAATCGAAAGCCAACTACGGATACCACTGCGCCACGCGGTGGCGGCAATACGAAGACTAACTACGGATACTGGCGGAATCACGAGACTTCGTCACAAATCGACTCGCGAAGGCGACACGTGGCAAGTGCGATAACCTCTGCAGATCCACCGTCACGCGTAGGCGGCGGGGCAAGTAACGAGCTAACCACGGATCACAACCGTAAGTCACGAAGCCGCCTGGCGAGCAGGCAAATGCGAAGGCTAACTACGGATACCAAGCGTCGGCCACGACCTGGGCAATCACGAGCCAACTACGGATACCAAGCCGAACCAGTAAAACCTCATGGAGAGCTAGTCCATGGAATAATAATCACGTGCGTGCGTGGAATGCTCGTCGCTGCCGTGCGTCGAGTAAGATCATAACAAATCAATGGCCCTCGTGAGACGCGATGGTATAGAAATACACTACTAGCACGACAAGGCTATCACACGCAAACATAGGCAAGTTACACACAACTCAAGGTACTTTCATTTTATGCCAAAGTCCAGGTTTTAACCCCAAAGTACTATGTACGTTAAATTCTTTTTAAAAGATCCATTTCTTTTACAAAGGTCACCCGATACCCGTATTATAAAATAGAGTGACTAACATTTTAAGTAGACCAAAACAATTTCCATACTTTCTTTTTAAACCATTTTAAGACAAAACCATGCCTTTCTTTTAAACCAAAACACTTCAAATTGTTGAGTCTCTCTTCTTTTAGAAATCGAGTTCCTTACTTTGGATTTTTAAGAAAATCAAAACTTGATTATAATAATTCTTATTTGAGCGACCATGATCTAGAAATGTAATACAATTTTGTCTTATCTTAGCTTCCATGCGGATGGAGGTTTTTCTTAGTTTTAATATAATTAATAGTTTGTCAATACATTTTCCTTTATTAACGCTTGATGGTTTGTTCGATACTTATTCTCATTTCCAAAATCAATACAACTTATTCCTTTTTAAAACCCAATTACCCATTTCTCATAAAAGCGGTTTCACAACTGTTTAACACAAACCAAGTCCTTAATAATTCACATCAAGTTATTTATAAGTCAAGTCTCTTATCTTTTTAAAAAACCACAAACCATTTCTTTACCTACATAAAGTTGTTATAACAGACTTCCCATAAAGCCGTTATAACACTTTATGTTATAAACCAACCAATTTCGTTTAGCACATGTACGTCTACCATACTACATAGTTCACACAATCATGCTAGAAAAGATAGGAAGAGGTTCACATACCTCGCGACGATTATCGACAATTAGCAAAAAGCTCCAAAGTACTGTAACCCTGCTAGCCTTTTCCACTCTTCAAGTAGAATACGCTACTCGTAGTACTTCAACCTATAATGGCCATAAAACGTCTATCAACTTCTAGATCTCTTCGTAGAATATTCTAAATACAAGATTCCTTATTCTACAGAAAATTAGGTAGCACCTCCCCCCTGTTGACACCCAATTTTGACCCTCCCGTCCAGCCATTAACCATAAAATTACACTAATTTTGTAAAATAATTTTTTAGGATTTTTATAATAAAATACAACAATAAAACATTAAATACAGGCATAAATAATTAATTTAATAATGGCATTGCATAGAGTTTTAAGCAATTAGAGTCCCGCGCCCGCATTAACTAATTTTAAGCCACAGTCATTAATAAATACATAAAATAAGTAATTTAGCAATGACGTCGTGTCAATAACATAGCGCATTTATTAGTAATCATTTGTAATTTAAAATCAATTTTAATCTAATACATGCATTTAATAGCACCGCATTTGTAAAAGCTTTAAACAATTCTTAAATATCATACTTGCATTTAGCATTTAAATAATTTAATCTAAACTCAATTCAATTTTAATTTAACCGCAATAATGCATAATAATAAGTTTTTAAATAATAGCGCCGCATTCTAAAATATTAAGCACTAATTGAATAACACGCCCGCATTTATTATTTTAATAAAGCACCTAATTATTTTAATCACATTTTGTTAATTTAAGTTATCACTAATTAATTATTAATACACTTGCCTAGAATTAATTAGCTAACTAATTAATACACCTAAAACTAATTCCTAAATCTAATACCCACTAATAACCCACCTAAAACTAATACCTAATTAAATAACTACCCACTGACAAATACCACGCCCAAAGTGACATGCAGCCAGTTCCCTACAGCCCTTATCTCCTTCCCCCCCTACGCTTCATCCTGTTGAGAAAAGAAAAAACATCAGACCTAAAAAGAACCCAAAACCCTAATACACCTAAGTCGCCGCCCTACCTCGCACCATCACCGCGCTTCCTTTGCGAGATTCTACTTTGAGAATCCGCGACCTTCCTTACTCACGACACCATTTCGCTCACCATCCAGAATAACACCATAAAGGCAAACTAAATCCTTACCAGATCTTTCCAAAAAAAAAAAATCGTCCAAACTTACCCCAACAAAATCACAAAGATCTCGCCCTTACCATCTGCAAGAGCCACGAATTCTACCATAACAAGAAACGATGAAAATAAACCCAAAAATAGCCCATAAAATCTTAACAAATCAGTACTAAATCACTTACAAATCACACCAAATCAGTCCAAAATTGTGTCAATAGCTTACCAAACTTGGAACCCACAATTAGGACTATATAGGGGGATCGAGCTTGGAGGGCAAAAGGGGGGCATGCAACCAGCGAGAATCGGAAAAACAATAAGAACAAGAATCGACAGCAATCCAGATGGGCGAGGGTGGAGAACCTGGTACCTTTCCAAACCCAGAAAGATGCATTTAGGAAAACCAGCAGTCTAGGGAAAACTAACAAAAAGGAAGCATTCGGAAATTTTAGCAGCCGAGGAACAACAATCGAGATCGGCATCTAAGGCGGTCAAAGCTTTTCTTTTGTCGATACACTTCGAACAACAGCCAGTAAGCCTAGGAATTAATTCTCAAAACGAAAAACCAACATCAGTCCCCAAACCGCATCGCACTCGAGTGGATCGGCGACTTGACGCGCTGCCTCGGTTCGCTGTCCGGAGAAGGTAAACCCAGATTCCTCTCAGTTTTATTCTGTATTATTGTGTGTCTGGTGTTAATTATGTGTTAGTTCTAGTTGTTAATATTGTTACATCGCTAGCGAGTTATCCATTCTAGGTTTTATTCAAACTATATATTAGGTTCACATTGTGAGGTTGCCTACATATTGCTATAATGTGAAATGGCGACATATCTGGTTTAATCATTTATCAAGTTTGGCTAAGAAACTGAACATTATGTGATAGATGTTATTGTCCAGTGTGTTGTTTGGTGATTTGCTTACTGATTGGATTTAATGAAGATTTAGACAAATCAATCAAATTCACTGTGTGATAAGTGGTTGTTCTTCGGAAGAATAAATCCATTAGTTATTAATTGGTTTGGACAAGTTTTCTCTCAATTGGCATATGTATTTGTGTGAGTCGGGGTTTGTGGTACATGTTATATCTTTGTCATTCTTCCGCTTTAATATAGTATTAGTTGCGTATGTATGTTTAAATTATTCACTAATCGAGTTGTAAGGCTATAAGGTATGTCGCTCATGTCCTGGTGCATTGTTAACTATCTATGAGATATATAAACTTGCTTATATTTTCCATTTTGAGGCTACTGCCAAAGGGTCGAGTAAAGGTGATTTGAATGGTCCCTCAGCATGAACAAGCGTCTAAACTTTTGATCAATCGCACATATATGCCTAAATCATCTTCTGCAAGTATGTGCTCGTCGCGTCTGTTTTTTTAGAAACTGTCCAGTTATAAATATTTGCTTTTACTAATTTCTTAAGTATGCGTATTTGAATTGGTCTTAACTTTAGCTTGGTTGCTACCATCCGTTGTCGAAGTACATTCATTCTAGTCGATCCTTCATAATTTAGTTGTGTGTTAGCAAAGTAATTTAATTTATCTGAGATCCACGTGACACTATGCTGAATACGAGGCTGTAGCCTGTTAGTCATGCGCCTTTGCTAAGTTTAGATCTTGGGCGTTCAACCCCCCTAAATGCAATCATAATAAATCCAAACATCTAGGATCCTTGCCTTATATCACATTGCTTGACTTGGTATTTCTAAAGTAAAATCTCAAACCGTGCAATTCTTAATTCATTTGCTGGATAGAACTCGATTAAAACAAAGGAATGGGTGGTATTCAAGTATGTGTGATCTTGATAATGTTAATGTTCATGTGTTCCTATACTCAGTTATATATGAGAACATACCTTAAGTACATATGGCATGCACAAATGTATATCAGGTGTCTACCAGGGAGCCACATGGGCATAATTAGAATCTGACTTTAGATTTAGCTATTTTTCTTTGTTCGTTGCGATTTGAGCAACAAGTAAAATCGGGGGCACGTGTGTGCGTTTGGCATTTCAATTATCTGCATCGAATATTGTTTCGGACATTTAACTAATCCTTTTCTTTCCTTATCTTTTTTTTACATGGCATGCATTGGAGCGAAACGAAGAGTCTCATGGCGAGACTCATCACAAGCTGCAACAAACAAGGACCTACATCTATGTGCATCTTTACCTCCGCACCACAAACTCCAAAACCATAGCGAGATGGCCTCAAATCGTTTCTCGAGTCATTTATTAATTCATATCCTCCCCCTATTATTTGTTGTAATTATTTGCCTAACATTACACTATTAGTAACACATTTAGAATAATTAAACTTTGGGCTTGACGCTAGAAATTCACTTTTTCTTAAATTAGTTATTTTTATGACTAGTTATACATTGCCTAAGCCATATCAAAATGACATAAAAATTCGCGTAGCTAAAGCGTCACTCGTTATTAAATCCTTAGCATAACAAATCAATCCTTTCATAAACTCTTACTAACATTCATAATAAAAAAAAAATTATTTTGTTAGTCCTTGCATAATAGATATCCTACATTTTATAATGTACACATTTTGTCATAATAGGATTTTACAATACATGTATCTTATTTAATACGTTATGAATGCAAGTTTTATCCAAAGCTAATTTTATATTCTAAATAAATCTCATAATTTTTAAACACTTTCAAACACGCACTTTTTTTAGAATAATAATTCCCTAGGTCTGAACGGACAACCGCAAGTTAGCGGATCCTTTAGGGTGCCTAACCCCTTCCCTTTAGGATAATAAAGAACCCTTGCCCAGAATCTCATTAAGTTTAGCAGACCATTAAATGGAGTTAATGTTTACTTTAAACTAGTTAACATTTAGGTGTCCTAATTCACCCAAATTAATTAGGTGGCGACTCCGCGAACCCCTACGAACCCTTTAGCATTTTTAAACACCTTTTAACACTTTAGCAACCCTTTTAAATTTTAGCCTCTTTTCCACTTTTTAAACATTTTAGCTTTTATTTTTATTTTCTAACCTTTTTATTTAAGCAGGAGTTATTAAATAAATGTCGCGGCCGAAAAAGGGCGCGACAGAAATGGCGACTCCACTGGGGATTTTAGGTTCTTAACCACAACAGATCTAGGATAATTATTTGGCAATTACTTTGGCATTTAATTTTTGTGTGTTGTATTTTGTTTTATTTATTTTTGATTGCTACCTGCTTTACTGCTTTCCTTAAACTGGCATTCCGCTCATATTTCTTCCACTCTGGAAAATTCACACAATCACACACTACATGCGAGGTGCGAGTGCATCAAGAAAATTCTTTCTTCAAAACCAAATTTAGGAGAGTTGGTAATATCATTGGAGTGCGGTCTAACGGTGGCGCGTAGCCTTCTCACTCGAGTAGTCCGCTCGGAACCTTGCGTCTAGAAAAGCCAAATCTTAGCAAACTTAAGATAGAGCTATACCACCGCTTATTTTAGGGCATCGTCGTTTACCTTAGGTGGGTCGGTCGGCATCGACACCACAATTAGAAAACACCAAACTTGTCGACGGGTTTTCGCACCAACGACCAACCAGATATTATGTGTAGCGTGACAATGAGACAAATCCAAACCCAATCATGACATGCTGAAATTGGGAAAAGTGCAGCGTCGTTTGGTCGCCATTTCCAACGAAAGCATTACGGTTATGCGGCGGACAAATTTATCACGATCTCGCATATCTGGCGTTTAGGCCTACCTGCAGCATAAAGAGGTCCCAAACATGTTAGAACACGCGCTTGATTTGCAATTTGCTTATTTGTATATATTGCGCGACTTTTGCATATTATACTAACTTGGTTTGCCTCATTTGTTAAAGGTTTATTTTTGCCTAGCTTATTCCCCAAAGGTTGATTCGCGTCGACTAGTAGAAGCAATCATCCAATGACTAATCCGTAAGCAGGACGAAACAACTTAGGACTCATCCCGTTCATGTAGAGGATGCAGAGGCGTCGAGCGAAACACCAATGATCGAAACCTCGCCACACTATTGCAACAAATGGAAATCATGCAAGCCGAAATAGAAAGGCTCCGAAACATCACAAACCTGTCTATTAGCTTGAATGCACCACTCCCAGAGCAAGGGGCAAATGCAATCGTATCACAAGCCCCTGAGCCTCCACTTCCCCAAAGCTCGCGAGGCCGCAACATACCATTTCACCAAAATGTCACTCGCGGTCAATTTGCAAGCCGACCTCAAAATGATCCGTTCACTATACACATCTCAACCTCCGCTACTTATATCTCCCGACTCAACCCAAATTGCCAAGCCACCCAATACGAGCGGATGGCACACAAACAATATGAGGATTAGCACATCCGATCAAAGCCAACCATTTATTGTGCATGCATCATCTCAAGAGACAGATCAATACAAGAAATGGAGCGGACAGCTAGAGCTGATGAAAATGTGGCAAAAGAAATTCGTAGCTTGAAAGAGGCATTCAAAAGCATTCAGATGAACAAGGGGGAGGAAGGTTTAGAATATGAAGACTTATGCATGCACCCCGACGTTGAATTACCTATGGGGTACAAAGTGCCCAAATTTGACATGTTTGATGGAAAGGGGAATCCTCGAGCTCATCTAAGGTCATATTGCGATAAATTGATTGGGGTTGGTAAAAATCAAGCAATCATCATGAAGCTATTCATCGAGTCTAACGGCGAGCTGGATTGGTACACGTGCCAAGACCCGAAAATGGGGCGGTTGGAACGCCATGGCACAAGATTTCATGGATAGATTCGGGTTCAACATCGACATCCCCGACAGATTTTATCTTATGAAACTTGAAAAGAAATCTACGTAAACTTTCGGAGAATACGCCACGAGGTGGCGGTCGAAGCGACAAAGGTTCAACCCCAATGGCGGCGAAATGACCACCTTGTTCGTGCGATGCGTTAAGGACGCGACATATTATGAAAGAATGATCGGTGTAATTGGCGAAGTTTTGCGAAGTCGTAAGAATGGCGACTTCGTGGAAGAAACATTAAGACGAGCGAGGATTACAAACTTGGCGACCTACGTGCAACTAGCGAGCGATGCGGTCAAATTCCATCGGTACCTCCCAGGAGGAGAAGAGATCATCACCTCCATCGTGGTCATTCGGAGCATGGGCGAACAACATCCGGTATATCAAAGCCCACCGCCTTACCAAAACACTCGAACCCGGTCATATTATCGACCTGCGCCACCCCATATCCTGCTTACCATACCCAACGGATATCCAAAATACTCACCTGATCGAACTCGCTCCAAATGGACCCAAACCGCGTAGATGCTTGAAGAAAACCAACAAAAACCTATACACCTTTAGCGAGCCCATAGCTCGAGTGTATGAAGGAAAGCCGCGGAATACTCCATCAATTCCCGGAAATACTCCGTGCCTACTTCCAGAGGCACGATAGGACTAAACATTGTGCATACCACTCGGTGCGAGAGGGACACGACATCGAAAATTGCTATACACTCGGGGCCAGTAGAGGAATTAATCGAAGAAGAGTCATTCGGTGAAAGATGCTCCTCTCAATGCAAACAATAACCTTCTTCCGGGTTATGAAGATGCGTGTGAACATGATAGCTAAAAATGAAGAAGACGATGCCGAAGGGACTATTACGCCCGCAGCGGAAGAAAGTTGAATCATCAACCAACCGCGGAGAAAGGAGGTGCTCGCCGGAGATTGTTTAACTATTGAATAAGTCATTCGTCTAGTTGTGCGGCTGCAAAGATGATCTGCCAAGACTCGACCATCGAAGACCGCAGGCAAGAAGAAGTGGACTCGCGCCCGCGCCGGCCGAGTCTGAAATAGTTAGTTTAATGCATTTTGCCCTTTATATGTAATAATTGGAACTACGTTTCGACCTGATTCCCTTGGTGGATACGTAGGCGGCCGTCTCGGCTTCGGTCCCACATCTAGAAATTTTAATTTTACCCAATTTCACTTGTAATGAACTACGTTCGACCTGATTCCCTCATGTGGATACGTAGGCGGCCTAAATCGGCTTCGGTCACACCATTTGGAAATCTTCCCTTTGTTTTGAAAACAACGAGTACACATAACACACGCAACTCGTTGAGACCGGCTTTAAGGCCAAACGCATTTTGAATATTAAAAACTGGTAAATGTTTGTAAACCAGGCAGGGGTTTTTTGTCAAAAAAAGACATACATCCGCGAATAAAGATTATAAGTTAAACGCGGATAAACCGCCCCCCCCCCCCCCCCAAAACTCACAAAACTTTCTTTGAGCGCAGGTCCTTCATATTAGCGGAGGATACAACAAAGTTCTTCATATTAGCGATAAAATACAAGCAAGCGAAAAGACATCGACAATCAAGAATCAAAACTCAAAGTTCGCAACAAAGCGAACGTCGGCTCGCACACAAAGTCAAATTCATACACAACAACGACATCTCAGCACCCACAACATCTCAGCATTCACATATCATACAGGGAAGACATCCTTATTCACATAATTGCATTTCTCATATATTTATCATTTTGTTTTACGGTTATACACTAATTTTTCTCAAGCTCGATGCGGGAGCATTTATTATACTGGAGCATCAAAAACACGTCCGAAAACGACGCCAAGCCCAAAAACGACACCACGTCCGAAAACGACGTCGAGTCCGAAAACGACTCTCAGTCCGAAAACGACACCACGTCCAAAACGACGTCGAGTCGAAAATGACTCGGTCAGAAAACAGCGGACGCCCAAAAACGGCGTCGGTCAACGACTCAGTTCAAACGACTCGCGTCAAAGCGGCGCCGCGTCCGAAAACGGCGTCGGTCCAAACGACTCGAGTCGAAAACGACTCCGCGTCCGAAAACGACGCCACGTCAACGACGCTAAGTCAAAACGACGCAAGTCCGAAAACGGCGACAAGTCCGAAACGACTCGCGTCAGAAAGCGGCGACAAGTCCAGCGGCGACAAGTCTGAAAACGACGCCAAGTCCAAAACGACGCCAAATCTGAAAACGACGCCATCATCAACATCTACGCAGGGACGATCTTCTCTGTTCTCAAACTGCATTTTTCTCATTTCATGATTTATTATTATTCTGTCTTAGCAGTTATGCACTCACTCCTTCTTGAGCTTTAGTCTACAGGTACATTTGCAGCAAAGACAACGTATTCGCGTTCACAATCGCAACACGTCTGTGCAAGGACGAAAATCACAGCATTCACAACATCGCATCAACACAGCAGGCATCACATTTTTGCAGGATCACGATTCGTTGTTTTAAAATTACGATCATCATTTTGCCTTAACATTTATGCACTAACCGCTTGTTCAAGTCTTAGCATGCGAGCGAGCACAACGTGGATTTTCTCTTACAACAGGGCAATTTGTTGGGGCAACCTTCCCAACGATTGGCGAGCGGCCTCAGCGTCGGTCCACTCTCGCATCACCGTAGAACCCAGCACCAAGCCATAGCGACACCCGAGTTCAAGCGCTTATTTTCTTTTACTTTTTGCACCATAACCCAGTGTCATCATAACTCGACACTGGGACAGCTTTGAGTCCGCCTTAGCCCGCCCTGGTGTTTCGACCATGGTAACCCAGTGTCGTCATAACTCGACACTGGGACAGATTTTGATTTTTTGCGCCAGCCTTGTCTACCTGCCCAACATTTTTTGCAATTCTGAAGATCGAGACAAAATTGGCTTTGAGTCAACGTCTTTGTCCGAAGATTCTTCCATCATCTCCATACAAAGAGGGACAGCTGTTGACACCCAATTTTGACCCTCCCGTCCAGCCATTAACCATAAAATTACACTAATTTTGTAAAATAATTTTTTAGGATTTTTATAATAAAATACAACAACAAAACATTAAATACATGCATAAATAATTAATTTAATAATGGCATTGCATAGAGTTTTAAGCACTTAGAGTCCGCACTGCATTAACTAATTTTAAGCCACAGTCATTAATAAATACATAAAATAAGTAATTTAGCAATGACGTCGTGTCAGGTAGCATAGCCGCATTTATTAGTAATCATTTGTAATTTAAAATCAATTTTAATCTAATACATGCATTTAATAGCACCGCATTTGTAAAAAGCTTTAAACAATTCTTAAATATCATACTTGCATTTAGCATTTAAATAATTTAATCTAAACTCAATTCAATTTTAATTTAACTTCGCAATAATGCATAATAATAAGTTTTTAAATAATAGCGCCGCATTCTAAAATATTAAGCACTAATTGAATAACACGCCCGCATTTATTATTTTAATAAAGCACCTAATTATTTTAATCACATTTTGTTAATTTAAGTTATCACTAATTAATTATTAATACACTTGCCTAGAATTAATTAGCTAACTAATTAATACACCTAAAACTAATTCCTAAATCTAATACCCACTAATAACCCACCTAAAACTAATACCTAATTAAATAACTACCCATTGACAAATACCCAGCTGACCAGTGACATGAGCCGTTCCCTACAAAATTTATCTCCTTCCCCCCCTACGCTTCATCCTGTTGAGAAAAGAAAAAACATCAGACCTAAAAAGAACCCAAAACCCTAATACACCTAAGTCGCCGCCCCTACCCTCGCACCCCCATCACCGCACCTTCCCTTTGCCGAGATTCTCGCCTGAGAATCCGGCGACCTTACCCATTACACACCACTCGCTCCTTACCATCCAGAATAACACCATAAAGGCAAACTAAATCCTTACCAGATCTTTCCAAAAAAAAAAATCGTCCAAACTTACCCCAACAAAATCACAAAGATCTCGCCCTTACCATCTGCAAGAGCCACGAATTCTACCATAACAAGAACAGTACGAAAATAAACCCAAAAATAGCCCATAAAATCTTAACAAATCAGTACTAAATCACTTACAAATCACACCAAATCAGTCCAAAATTGTGTCAATAGCTTACCAAACTTGGAACCCACAATTAGGACTATATAGGGGGATCGAGCTTGGAGGGCAAAAGGGGGGCATGCAACCAGCGAGAATCGGAAAAACAATAAGAACAAGAATCGACAGCAATCCAGATGGGCGAGGGTGGAGAACCTGGTACCTTTCCAAACCCAGAAAGATGCATTTAGGAAAACCAGCAGTCTAGGGAAAACTAACAAAAAGGAAGCATTCGGAAATTTTAGCAGCCGAGGAACAACAATCAGCATCGACATCTAAGACAGTCCAAAGCTTTTCTTTTACTGTCGATACACCTTCGAACAACAGCCAAGTAAGCTGAATTAATTCTCAAACGAAAAACCACCAACATCGGTCCCCAAACCGCATCGCAACTCGAGTGGATCGGCGACTTGGCCGCTGCCTCGGTTATTTGTCGGAGAAGGTAAACCCAGATTCCTCTCAGTTTTATTCTGTATTATTGTGTGTCTTGTGTTAATTATGTGTTAGTTATAGTTGTTAATATTGTTACATCTGCTAGCAGGTTATCCATTCTAGGTTTTATTCAGTAAACTATATATTAGGTTCACATTTGACAGGGTTGCCTACATATTGCTATAATGTGAAATGGCGACATATACACTGGTTTAATCATTTATCAAGTTTGGCTAAGAAACTGAACATTATGTGATAGATGTTATTGTCCAGTGTGTTGTTTGGTGATTTGCTTACTGATTGGATTTAATGAAGATTTAGACAAATCAATCAAATTCACTGTGTGATAAGTGGTTGTTCTTCCAGAAGAATAAATCCATTAGTTATTAATTGGTTTGGACAAGTTTTCTCTCAATTGGCATATGTGACTGTGTGAGTCGGGGGTTTGTGGTACATGTTATATGCTGTCATTCTTCCCGCTTTAATATAGTATTAGTTGCATATGTATGTTTAAATTATTCACTAATCTGAGTTGTAAGGCTATAAGGTATGTCGCTCATGTCCTGGTGCATTGTTAACTATCTATGAGATATATAAACTTGCTTATATTTTCCATTTTGAGGCTACTGCCAAAGGGTCGAGTAAAGGTGATTTGAATGGTCCCTCAGCATGAACAAACGTCTAAACTTTTTGATCAATCGCACATATATGCCTAAATCATCTTCTGCAAGTATGTGCTCGTCGCGTCTGTTTTTTTAGAAACTGTCCAGTTATAAATATTTGCTTTTTACTAATTTCTTAAGTATGCGTATTTGAATTGGTCTTAACTTTAGCTTGGTTGCTACCATCCGTTGTCAAGAAGTACATTCATTCTAGTCAGTCCTTCATAATTTAGTTGTGTGTTAGCAAAGTAATTTAATTTATACGAGATCCACATGACACTCCTTGAATCACGAGGTTGTAGCCTTTTAGTCATGCGCATTTTCTAAGTTTATATCTTGGGCGTTCAAACCCCCGAAATGCAATCATAATAAATCCAAAAATCTAGGATCCTTGCCTTATATCCTGACTTCACAACTTGTTATTTCTAAAGTAAAATATGAAACCGTGCAATTCTTAATTCATTTGCTGGATAGAACTCGATTAAAACAATGGAATGGTTGGTTTTCAAGTATGTGTGTGCTGGATAATGTTACTGTTCATGTGTTCCTATACTTAGTGATATATGAGAACATACCTTAAGTACATTTGGCATGCACAAATGTATATCAGGTGTATTCCAGGGAGCCACATGGGCATAATTAGAGTACAGCTTTAGATTTAGCTATTTTTGCTGTTCGTTGCCAGTTTTGAGCAACAAGTAAAATCAGGGGCGCGTGTGTGCGTTTGGCATTTCAATTATCTGCATCGAATATTGTTTCGGACATTTAACTAATCCTTTTCTTTCCTTATCTTTTTTCTACATGGCATGCATTGGAGCGAAACGAAGAGTCTCATGGCGAGACTCATCACAAGCTGCAACAAACAAGGACCTACATCTATGTGCATCTTTACCTCCGCACCACAAACTCCAAAACCATAGGCGAGATGGCCTCGTCGTTTCCTCGAGTCATTTATTAATTCATATCCTCCCCCTATTATTTGTTGTAATTATTTGCCTAACATTACACTATTAGTAACACATTTAGAATAATTAAACTTTGGGCTTGACGCTAGAAATTCACTTTTTCTTAAATTAGTTATTTTTATGACTAGTTATACATTGCCTAAGCCATATCAAAATGACATAAAAATTCGCGTAGCTAAAGCGTCACTCGTTATTAAATCCTTAGCATAACAAATCAATCCTTTCATAAACTCTTACTAACATTCATAATAAAAAAAAAATTATTTTGTTAGTCCTTGCATAATAGATATCCTACATTTTATAATGTACACATTTTGTCATAATAGGATTTTACAATACATGTATCTTATTTAATACGTTATGAATGCAAGTTTTATCCAAAGCTAATTTTATATTCTAAATAAATCTCATAATTTTTAAACACTTTCAAACACGCACTTTTTTTAGAATAATAATTCCTAGTCCGAACGGACAACCGCAAGTTAGCGGATCCTTTAGGGTGCCTAACCCCTTCCCTTTAGGATAATAAAGAACCCTTGCCCAGAATCTCATTAAGTTTAGCAGACCATTAAATGGAGTTAATGTTTACTTTAAACTAGTTAACATTTAGGTGTCCTAATTCACCCAAATTAATTAGGTGGCGACTCCGCGAACCCCTACGAACCCTTTAGCATTTTTAAACACCTTTTAACACTTTAGCAACCCTTTTAAATTTTAGTATTCTTTTAACATTTAACACTTTTATTTATTTTCTAACACTTTTATTCAAGCAGGGTTCGCTAGTACTCTGCTGACTCGTTTAAAATGGGTGCGACACCCCGTAACCACATAAATCTCTTCCTCTACTCAGGCCCGCTACCAGGCCAACAACTCCAAGGGGGTTACACGTCTAACCGGACGTGTACAACACTGCCCCACAATAATATTACAAGTCTACTGTAAATACAGTCCAATGTAAATACAGTTCAGTTCTTTATAATTATCCTTCCAATATATCTTATACACAATTCTAAACTACTACAATATGTAATATCCAATTACAATAGGGGGACATAGATCATTACCTCGATAAGCCCAAAATTATCCAAGATTATATGTCGATCCTGAGCAACGTTTAGCTCCTAATCTGTACGCTCCAAACCGCTCCAAGCAACCCTTAGAAGTTTCTAATAACTTCTCTTAAACACTTCAACTCCAAAAAGTGAAGTACACTTAGGCTAAACTTGTGGCAACTCTCGGCCAAGGGGGTGTATCTAGGCTAAGGGTGTGAAATCTTTTCTAACTTTTGGTTACTAATCTTCCTAATACACTAAGGAAGAACACTTAAGACTTTAAGAATTTTTGGACAAAGTTTGGTTAAGGGAGAGAGGTGTGGGACGAGAACTTCATCAAAGGGAGGGAGTATTTTTGCCTTGGAATTTCTCAAGTGTGGATGAAGAAGTCTTGCAACTTAAGGGGGTATTTATAGGACATTCAAGGGCTAGGATTAAAGCAAGTGTGTGGTCTAGATTGAGCCATGTGTGTGTGGGTCCCACTTATCCATCTACTACACAAAATATCTTCCAAGACTTTGACCAAATGTTTATGGCATTTAACATGCCAAAAACGTGCCTCCTTGTCCAATATTTCGTCCAACCTTGCCACCTAGGGGTGACACATGTCGCCCTCCTATTGGTCCAAAATATTTCATCTTCCGAAAATATTCGTAATGCCAAAAATCCGAAAATAAAGTGGGCCCCACAAAACCGTAAATTCTCCCGTGGGCCCCACGTGACCAATTCCGGAAAGAATAAAATTCCATAATTCTCAAATATTCCAAAAAGTCCGAATACCGAATCCGGGAATCCAATTCCTATTAACGAACCTTTTTCCTTCACGAAATCCGGAAACTTTTCCGTCGAAAAATCACATCTTTTCTTCCTTTCCAATTTAATGTCGTATTCTCGTACGTATGTCCTTACATACATACCCTGGAAATACGGGGTTTAACATTCTTCCCCCCTTAGAAACATTCGTCCCGAATGTTCCTTCTAAGTCTCCGAACACGCTTGCGCCGGTATAGTCTCCACTACTACACTTACAAAACCGATCATGCCATCAATGGCCAGAATATAACATGTGCGCAAAACTCAAATCCAAGCCAACGAGGAATCACCTCTAACATCACAAAAAGCTCCCACCCATGGTCTACAGAATACTCCCTTCGCATCTTCACTTCACAAAAGAAAAGATCATTTCCATTCTCATAACATATGTTCGCTTCCTTCCTTACTCGTCGTACCCTTCTCGTACACCCGAACTCTTTCTAGTACACATACCATACTCCAGTCATCACTTCAGTTTCCAAAACCTTGGAGACACTACCTCCAAACTGGGTCATCTCACTAGCTTCACTTTCCTCTAAGGCCATTCCCGGCCTTCACGATCCAATTCCGGTCAAACACATCTGCGAACTCGTACGATGGTTACCTAAACCTGGGCCTAGCACCCTCGTGACCCTACCACCTGGCGGGACCACCTCGAACTGACCCCATCTCACTTCCGGGCTGCGGGTTGACCTGCAATCTTACCTCCACCCGACCCATTTCGCGCCAAACTCTCTCTCGTTCCCCGATCCGGAACAATCTTACTAAGTCACGTCATGAAAGCTACCACTTCCATCTCACACTACTCATGGAATTATCACACTAACACACCCTATGCATATAATGCACTCTGACAAGGATCATCTGCAAAATCCTTTACTCAAGACGGCCTTACATCTAAGGTCTCAACTGTTTCTAAGGTTCAAAATTTTCTCATCCCCATACTTACCCTTTTCAACTACCCATGTTTTCTAACTCACCAATAGCACAACGTTATCCGTTCATAGCACACAATACTAAGATCATCATATCAAGCATACTAATCTCTAGAGGGTTAAGGATATACCTGTAACTACTGCCTCACTTTCCCCTTGCCGCGCTACCTCTGGTCGGACACTCTTTCGCAAAATGGCCCTGCCGGTCGCAAGTTTAGCAATCTCCCAAACTAGTACGACACTTCCCCCTATGGGTCTTACCACAACGGATACACTGAGATACGGGTAGCCTCATCCGCGAGTACTACTCCCGAAAATCAAACACGAGCTCGACTGCCTCAATACTCGATGCCTCAAGATCGCGAGGACCGCTCAATCGGGCGGAGGCGCATAACTAGTTCGCTGCCGAGGCGGTCCGCCTCGAAAGTCGCCAAAGACCTCGCTGCTCGCCTCTTCTCGCTGATCCCGGCCATTCCGCCGACCTTCTCCGCCTCACACCTGCGTATAAGCTCGCACGCGACAATGTCCATGCCCGGCCAAGAGCTACACCCGAGCAAGCCTCGCCAAGTAGTCATCGAGCCTCGCGACGTAGCGTGCACTCGCCCTCCATATTTGCCACTAACGCCGACATACGCCAACGAAGTCGAACTCACATCAGTACTCCCGAACCGCACGCCCGCCCCGCCTCAACATCAAAAATCTGCCGCCCGAGCCCTCTCATCCGCGGGGCAAGAAATGTGCAAGAAATGCCCCGAGAACTCGTCTCATACACCGAAAGCGCATGCTCCCCGACGCTCCCATAAATCAAACCGGCCGATCGCAGATCACGCAAATGCCGATGTGAACCCAATACCACCGACTCTTCCTTCGAGGCCTTGATCACTCATGATCCGTCAGAATCGTTTGATAAACTCCCGAGGGTCATCCTCGCCTCGATCCATAAAACATCGGTGGATCGCAACTTAAGAAGTCCCGGTCTCCAACTATCGCCCGGGGTGCACTCATCGTACCACCGACTCGCCTCGCCCTCAAGTCTTGCCATAAACCTAACTAGTAATCGCCATCTCGCAACCCATATCCTTTTCCTCGCCGCGGACCTGAGGCTCGGATATCGTGGCCTCGTAGCTACCGCCGCCGCTCTAAACTCTCTGGGCTAGCGGCGCAGTAACTCCCCGAATGAAGCACTATCTCGTAATGACCGGGCTCGTGCCCACGTAACCTCTCAGATTCTACTCGCAACTCCTCTGCCTTGCCTTTCTCGGCTCGTTGCCTTGCGGAGGCATAACTAGCACATACGAATACGCTGCAGGAGTCCAACTTATAACACAGCTCTAAGGCACGATCTCAGAGTGAGAAGAATGGGAACCAATCCTAAATATCATGTAGCCTCCTGATTATAGATGTGGTGCACAACACACCTATAATCAAGACTCTACTAGACACTGCTCAGAGACACTTTCCGAGGACTAATCGCTCGATACCACTTTTGTCACGACCGATCCTCGGCCCGTGGATCGTGCCTTACCCGCACCCTAGTGATACAACATCGTAGAAAATCACGAAATAAAAACTTAAACATGAAACAAGAGATATGATAATAAAGCAACCAAAACGGTTGCCTTCTTACATATATATATACAGAAATTGAGCCTACATCCTTTACAACCCCGCCCACAACAAGATTTCATGCACTTCTAAGAATGTAACCACAACTATGACGGACAGTGGCCTCGCCATACCCTCAATGTACAAGAACCTACAACTCAGTGGAAACATACCAAAAGATAAGCCTCCGAGAAACGAGCTTCCTAATACTGAATCGTGATCCTATGGCGAGGATCAACAACCGATGTACCTTCTACTGCGGCATGAACACACGAAGGAGGTCAAGCATAACAGTACCAAGTATGTGAAACTAAAAATATCAGAATGAAATCATAGTAGTCTATATAAACAGAGACATATATGATAACCAAACTACAAGATATAATATGTAGCAATACGCCAAGTCGTGACTCACGCCTCAAAGTCATCACTCAAACATAAATACGGGTCTCACGCCCACCACATCATTCGCACTGAATACCTTCCTCACCGCCAGCGATATGATATAGCAACACCAAGGAGTACACATGAACACTGTGTCCTACCAGGTTATAACAACCGACGGGCAAGACGGCTAACTACTGGATACCAAGCCGCATCCTCAATCGATCGGCAAGTACGAAGCCAACTACCGATACCAAAGCCGCACTAACACATCCACATAACCATACCACGGTGACCAGGCAAGTACGAAGCCAACTACAGATACCACCGCGCCACGCACCGGCGGCAAGTACGAAGACTAACTACCGGATACCGCCGGAATCACGAGACTTCGTCACAAAACCGACTCGCGGTCGACACGCGGCAAGTCGATAACCTCTACAGATCCACTCGCCACGTAGTCGACGGGGCAACCAAAGCTAACCACCGATCACAACCGTAAGTCACGGCTTTGCCACAAACCGAACTGGCAAGCACGAAGGCTAACTACCGATACTGCCGAGTCACCACGACTCGGGCAAGTACGAGAGCCAACTACCGGATACCAAGCCGAACCAAGAAACCTCGCCGGAGCTAGTCCATGGAATAATAATCACGTGCGCACCGTGGAATGCTCCGCCACCGCAGACGCCCAAGTAAGATCATAACAAATCAGCCGGCCCTCCATCGAGAGACGCGGTGGTATAGAAATACACTACTAGCACGACAAGGCTATCACACGCAAACATAGGAAAGTTACACACAACTCAAGGTACTTTCATTTTATGCAAAAGTCCAGGTTTTAACCCCAAAGTACTACGTACGTTTAATTCTTTTTAAAAGATCCATTTCTTTTACAAAGGTCACCCGATACCCATATTATAAAAATAGAGTGACTAACATTTTAAGTAGACCAAAACAATTTCCATACTTTCTTTTTAAACCATTTTAAGACAAAACCATGCCTTTCTTTTAAACCAAAACACTTCAAATTGTTGAGTCTCTTTTCTTTTAGAAATCGAGTTCCTTACTTTGGATTTTTAAGAAAATCAAAACTTGATTATAATAATTCTTATTTGAGCAGCCATGATCTAGGAAATGTAATACAATTTTGTCTTATCTTAGCTTCTATGCAGATGGAGGTTTCTACTGGTTTTAATATAATTAATAGTTTGTCAATACATTTTCCTTTATTAACGCTGCAGTGGTTTGTTCGATACTTATTCTCATTTCCAAAATCAATACAACTTATTCCTTTTTAAAACCCAATTACTCATTTCTCATAAAAGCGGTTTCACAACTGTTTAACACAAACCAAGTCCTTAATAATTCACATCAAGTTATTTATAAGTCAAGTCTCTTATCTTTTTAAAAAACCACAAACCATTTTTTTACCTACATAAAGTTGTTATAACAGACTTCCCATAAAGCCGTTATAACACTTTATGTTTTAAACCAACCAATTTCGTTTAGCACGTGACGCCTACCGCTACATAGTTCACACAATCATGCTAGAAAAGATAGGAAGAGGTTCACATACCGCGACGATTATCGATAATTAGCAAAAGCTCCAAAGCATCAGAACCTGCTAGCCTTTTCCACTCTTCAAGTAGAATACGCTACTCGTAGTACTTCAACCTATAATGGCCATAAAACGTCTATCAACTTCTAGATCTCTTCGTAGAATATTCTAAATACAAGATTCCTTATTCTACGTAAAATTCGCAAGACCTCCCCGTAACCACATAAATCTATTCCTACTGTGCCCGCTACTGTGCCAACAACTCTGGGGTTACATCGCCTAACCGGACGTGTACAACATCGCCCACAATAATATTACAAGTCTATCAGAATACACCAATGTAAATACAGCCAGCTTCTTTATAATTATCCTTCCAATATATCTTATACACAATTCTAAACTACTACAATATGTAATATCCAATTACAATAGGGGGACATATATCATTACCTCGATAAGCCCAAAAATATCCAAGATTATATGTCGATCCTGAGCAACGTTTAGCTCATAATCAGACGCCCAAACCGCTCCAAGCAACCCTTAGAAGTTTCTAATAACTTCTCTTAAACACTTCAACTCCAAAAAGTGAAGTACACTTAGGCTAAACTCAGGCAACTCTCGGCCAAGGGGGTGTATCTAGGCTAAGGGTGTGAAATCTTTTCTAACTTTTGGTTACTAATCTTCCTAATACACTAAGGAAGAACACTTAAGACTTTAAGAATTTTTGGATAAAGTTTGGTTAAGGGAGTGGGGTGTGGGACGAGAACTTCATCAAAGGGAGGGAGTATTTTTGCCTTGGAATTTCTCAAGTGTGGATGAAGAAGTCTTGCAACTTAAGGGGGTATTTATAGGACATTCAAGGGCTAGGATTAAAGCAAGTGTGTGGTCTAGATTGAGCCATGTGTGTGTGGGTCCCACTTATCCATCTACTACACAAAATATCTTCCAAGACTTTGACCAAATGTTTATGGCATTTAACATGCCAAAAACGTGCCACTCCTTGTCCAATATTTCGTCCAACCTTGCCACCTAGGGGTGACACATGTCGCCCTCCTATTGGTCCAAAATATTTTATCTTTCGAAAATATTCGTAATGCCAAAAATCCGAAAATAAAGTGGGCCCCACAAAACCGTAAATTCTCCCGTGGGCCCCACGTGACCAATTCCGGAAAGAATAAAATTCCATAATTCTCAAATATTCCAAAAAGTCCGAATACCGAATCCGGGAATCCAATTCCTATTAACGAACCTTTTTCCTTCACGAAATCCGGAAACTTTTCCGTCGAAAAATCACATATTTTCTTCCTTTCCAATTTAATGTCGTATTCTCGTACGTATGTCCTTACATACATACCCTAGAAATGCGGGGTGTAACATACGTTATATGTATATATATGATGATGATGAGCTCACCGAGTCCCAGAATGGGCCGGGATACATTATATGGACAGGTACCCATGATATGATGATTCCACTAAGTCCCTCACTAGAGAGCCGGGACACGTTATATTGATGATTCCATCGAGTCCCTCACTAGAGGTCCGAGATACGTTATATATATAGACATGATGATTCTATGGACATGCATACATGATTTTGATATGACTCTCATTTTATAAGGCACAGTTGACTCATATTTTATAAGGCACAGTTGACTCTCATTTTTATATGGCACAATTGTATTGGTATTTTTTATAATTATACATGTCTCATGATATCCTTTGGTCAGTTATGATCTTATTTACAGTACTTCATATTTTACATACTCAGTATATTATTTCGCATCGAATTTCTTTCATCGGTCGCTCACGCCCGCAGTACATGTACTCAGTTTGATGATCCTCTAATCTAGGATTCATGTTCAGCTGTTCGGAGAGCTCCATTGATTCAGAGCTTAGTCATTTTGGTACAGAACCTTATTTTCATACTTATGCATATTTAGGGGCACGACGGGGGCCTGTCCCGTCATATTTCATTATCGTACTCTTAGAGGTCTGTAGACAGGTGTGGGTTGTGTATGCGTGACGCAAGACATGTGTCGGTTGTTGTTTATCTTGGATAGTCCCATGTATAAAGGCAATGTTGTCGGCTTGCCTATGTTGTTATGTTGAATTGTTGTGACTCCTCAAGAGACTGGTTCCGTTGATATATAACGTTATGAGTCAGCAACTTATTTTCACGAGGTTTATATGTTATTCTTGGTAGAAGTCGGATTATATGTGACATGTCAGTATAAGGGTGTCCAATTAGGCACCGGGTCGCGGCCCATCGGGTCGTGACATAAATGGTATCTCAATATTGTATATTGCCCCTCGTTCAAAAAATCATATGAAGACGGGGAAGAGGTGTGAGAGTTAGCAAACGGGAATGTGGACTGTTAGGCGTATTTTGTATACGCCTTTTGAGTCATTTTTAGTTGGTATTTTACTCATTTTTGTTGTGTTTAGTATAGTAGTAGGTTTGTTTTTCTTTCTTTTGAGTCACAACGGTGCAAAAAGGCAAAATGGCAAAAAAGAATGAGAAATGAGCAGAAAAGGTGCTCCCGAGGCGAAAAGGACGAAAGTTGGCAACTCAGAGCGAAAGAAGACCGCAGCAGCCACTATCTTGAGCAGCGGTGCCATATTTACTGAGGAGCCACAGACTTTCAGTCATGCGGTGCCATTTGTGCCGAGAAGTCGCAGAGTTTCAAGCAGCCGCAGATGCGTAACCGCGCCGACGCGAAATTTTAGTTCAAGGCAAATTGGCTAGGCGTATCGTCCACAGGACACGAAAATTAGAGGATATTTAAGCCCTAGGGATTAATGCTATGAGGAAGGTTGGTCATTCTACAAGACAACACAACACAGGCGGATTTGGAGCTACAATTGGAGACTTTGTTCTATGTAATTTTCTTTCTTTCTTAGCGTGACTATGGCTTGGAGCTAAACACTCTATTAGGGCTTTCCTTATGAATCACTTGAAACTGTTATTCATGAATTAATGCAGTAGTTTGATTTCTTCTTCACTTGATTAAGATTTAGTCAATATTTAGTATGAATGTTTGATAATTAATTGATCACTAATTATCATAACTTATATGATTTCGAATAAAAAACCGAGAGGAGATATTTGGATATGTTATAATTGACTAGACATAGTTAAAATCATGACGAAAGTACCCAGATACTTGTGTAGCATTATAGTTTAATGTTCTTAAACCTCCAAAGTGTTAAATCCTATCATAGAAATATGTAGGATTCAGACTGGTTGAGTGATTATATGTCATAACCGAAATATAAGACAGTCTAGTTAACCGCTATCTTAATGAAGAAGAAGAATCATTTTAGTTGTATTAAGGATTGAATAAAGTGGATAGTCGAGGATTTTGGAAGCTCTAATTCATTCATAACTGATTAAAACTTTATTAGTTTAAATCTTGCAATTATTCTAGTAGTTAAATAAAAAACCCAACCAAATATCGAGTGCCAAATAGATAACATAAAATAGATGAACGGTACTTAGAAACCAGTCTATGTGGACGATATTCGGTCTTACAGACTATATTACTTGTGAATGATGTGTACACTTGTGTGAACAGTCGAAATATCGCTAACATGGACTCATCAAAAACAACGTGACGAGATATGATAATTTTTCCATTAGACATATCATAATACTTATAGCCCCTATGATTTTGTGGGCATCCCAAAAAGACACACGGAGTGGAACGAGCCTGAAGTTTATATGGTTGTGGAGGGAAATAATTGATAACACAAACACCCGAAAACCCTCAAATGTGTGTAGGAAGGAATACGATTGTACATAATTTGTGTGAGTGATAGGTTTGAGAGTAGCTTGATAGGAAGAATATTTAAAAGATATGTGGTAATTTGAAGAGCATGATGCCAAAATTACGGTGGTATGGACGAATGCCAAGAAGTGTGCGAATTAAATTGTTGATTTTTCGTATTTTTCTTTTGGCTTTTTCATTTTAAGGAGAAGTACTTGGACAAGAGAGACGCAATGACATACCACTTTGGTGACAAAATTCTTTAAATTGATCATTTATGAATTCCCTCTCATTGTCACACTAAAAACATTTAATGGATTTGTCAAATTGGGTTTGGATGAAAACACTAAATTATTGTAAAACAGTGTGGACTTGCGATTTTTTTCCAGTAGAAAATATATATAGAAAATTATAATAATCATCCAAAATAAGCATATAATACTTATGACCTACCGAACTTAAAACCGAGGAGGTCCACAAATCAATATGCATGATATCAAATGACATAATAGTGTTTCAAGTACATAAAGAAAAAGCGAATTTAACATGCTTCCCAAAAATGCAAGACTAACAAACATGGAAATCCAAAGATTGATTACAATCAATGAACTTATTTTTTCTAAAAGAATTGAACACTGGTGCTTCTGAGTGTCCCAAACTGTTATGCCATAAAATATGAGAAAGGGCAACAAAGGTTGATGGAGTGGTGACTTAGTTTTTGGTGGTGACGGTGATGGGATACAAATCCTCAGTGCTATTATATCTCATTAGTGGAATTTCCGTCTGAAAATTCTTCACAGAAAATCAAAACAAATCAGAATTAACAGAAACATTATTGTTTGTGGTGAAACAACACACATATATCAAATTTTTAATAAGTTTGGATGTATGTAGGATATATTTTAACTGTAAAAGAGGGGGTTTAATTGACCAATACTACGAATTGAAAATTCCTGCCCACTGTCAACCACAATATTTTTATTACTGCTCATATTAAAATAAGATGAGATAGTACCTTGATATGTCATCATGTGTGCGGTTGCCCCAGTGTCCATGTACCATGAGTCATCGGGAATATTGAGATTCATATTGTTCATGGCTTGCTCGATGCCTGTGGGGGCATAACTCAAAGACGATGATCCATGGGATAAAAATGCTTGTTATGGACAACTGCTTAAGACGTCGAGTTTCATGTTTGGAGTGTTGGGCCTAGTCCATTTGACCGCTTGATACGGGTACGCGTGGGCCCCATCGCTGCGAGTTCCAAGGCGGAATCGACCCATTGTCCGCCGCCATCAAACCGCTGTGGGCCGCCGCAGGGACGGTTCTCGCTCGCTCGTGGTCGCTCCTCCGTCGGAATTTTTTCCTCCGCAATGGCCCCGCACTCTTTCACCATTATTTTTTCCTTTGTTGTTGTTGCGATTTTGACCCATTTTTGGTCCATTATTGTTGCGATTTGAGGCACCTCCCGAACCAGAATTGTGAGTGCCAAAATCATCCGCAGACGCGTTGATGGAAAGGAGGGCGGCGTCGGCATTATTTGCCTCCTGTTTCAATTTTTGGGTTTCTTCAAGAATCAACCTCGAACGAACCTTATAAAATAGTGGTAATTAGTTACTTTATTGATTGAACGTAGTAACTCCATCATATTGTTCATTCAAACTGCAATTAATTGGAGAACCAACTTTTGATTTGTCACCGGTGCACCAACGTTGGATAGTTGATCGACAAGCATTTTAATTCTTGACAATATGCAGAGACGTTTGCAAATTCTTTCCATTTGACATTGGTGAATTTGTTTTCAAGAAATACAGTTGAGAAATCTTATTATCTTAAAACAAATTGCAAACGCTCCCAAGCTTGTTGGTAGTAGAGTCCTGCTCCAAAATGGTGTGCAAAAGGTCATTAGAGATGGTGTCATAAATCCATTATAGGACTATAGCATCCAAGCGATATTATAGAGTTTTGTCAACAACGGTGATCTCCAATGAAGACTTGGGAGGAAGAATATGATCGATAACTTGGTATGCACGACAATGAATTTTGAATAACTCTGCCCAAGAGGAATATTGCCCTTTTTCCATCTCAAGTATTATCTAATGAAGTTTTGTGGACGTTATTTATGGCAAGAGGGGGATAAATTTGTGTTGGTCGGCCATTGTTTTTTTGAGAATAGAGCAAAAAACACAAGAAAGAACAAAAAAAACTAGGTTTTGATCGAGCTGGGGCGGGCGCGGAACTAGGGTTCCGCGGAGTGCTTCGACAATAAAGAGAGGAGAAAAAATTAGGGTTGGGCTAGGGTTAATTTTTTGGCTCTTGATACCATGAAGGAAGCATTTTCCGTGTCTATTTTCCGGCCACTTAGTTGGTCCTTGTTCAATATATATTTGGTAATAAAAAATATCTTTTTTTAAAATTTTATTTTAAAAGAGAGCAGAATATGATTAAAACTTTTATGTGCTCAAATTCGGGTGAAAAAATAAGTGATTTGTCATGGCAGCAAAAGGTGTGCCCGAGATAAAATTATGATAATATGAGGCGTTTATCTGGTCAGATGAATAGCTAAAGAATCTATATGAATGTTGGTGTATACTTTGATGATATGTTTATGTATTTGGCCTTTTACAAAAGATGAAAGTATCAAATTGCTCAAAAATCTCCAACACTAGTCCTATATATATTATACTAATATTTTTCTTCATCTTTTAGCTTATGGTGAGAATAAACAATTACTTCTAGAAAATGCAAAATAAATTATCATCCGGCCAACTCGACCTAAGACAAGTACATATGTCCAATTTCCCTTAGTAGTCTTGAATTTAATAGTCTTAGATCCCTATAAATGTGCAACCAATGATACCATAAATCACACAATTACTCTAATTGAGAAATTTTCATATGGCTAAATTTCAAATTTTCTCCCTGCTGTTTTTCTGCTTCCTTCTCCTTGCATCAAAGGGTGTGTAAACAATCATCCTTTTACCCCTCAATATCTTCTTTATTTATTGTCTTTTTTTATTATCTGTATGTAAATTCTAACTGAGGATGTTAAGAGTAATTATCCGTTCACCAACGAGAAAATTTCTATTTGCGAACAAGATAAGAAAAATAATGTCTAGTCATTGTCTATAAAGTATGTGTAGCAAAACAATGATTTTTTTCATTGATGAATCTATAGTTTCAATTTTTGTAAAAAATTGTATGTCAAATTAGGCATTGGGTCTAACTCACACTCCAAAAGCTAGCTCAAAGGGAAGAGGATTGTCGAAGCCTTATAAGGAACCCAAGGTTCTCGTCCTCTTCACCTCCCCCCCTACGCCCAGATCTAGACATTCTTTTTATCTGAGGTCCATTGTCTGGTCTGGAGCGCGCACTTTCATGAACTGGGAGCATTTTCAGTCCCCATCGTTCCGGGACCGATCAATTGGTCCGGGGAGTATTCTGCCCCTCTTTTTTTCCTGAGGGCCCATATTGGATCGCGCATGGATCTGGCTCTGATACTATGTTAAATTAGCATTGGGACTAACTCATCCCCAAAAGATAGCTCGAAGGAGGAGGATTGCCCAAACCTTATAAGGAGTACAGGGTTCTCGTCCATCACTGATGTGGTATATTCTCTTCGGTATCATATGTTTCTTCGTGTATATATATATATATATATAGACAAAGGCAGCTCTACACTGAAACCGACAATACCAACAAGCTCAAACACAGAAAAATACATAAATATTGATTAAAACAACTTACTGAATATGTGGAATCTTGATTTTGTGCAGAGATAACAAATGTGGAAGCTCAAGCCTGCAAAAGGTACAGTGGTACATTTGGAGGGGCTTGTTTTGTGGTCAGGTTTGGTGAGTGTCAAGACAAGTGCACCAAATTAGAGGGAGCTCTACGTGGAGAATGTGAGAGCTATAAGTGTTATTGTATCTTTTGCTGAATGATGTAATTATATATATTTACTCGTTTGGCCAAAAATAAAATACTACTACCACTTTGTATGTGAAAAGAAAAAAACAAGTTGTGGAATGACAGTATTAAATAAGTTTATGAGCTGCTTTTTTCTATATCTTTCTTTATACATTACTAAGTCATAGTTTTTTTAAAAATTAACCTAAATAGTTGTTTATTCAACCGTTTAAATTAAAATAGCCGACAAATGTATAATTTATGTATAATATGTGTGTAACCGCGTATAATCAGTATACAATCTATGTATACCGACTAAGAAAAGTAAACAGTAAATCCGACTGGTTATTTATATAAACATTCCTTTTTTTCTTTACTAATTATCTCATATTCGAAACCTGATGCGATTAATCTTAGATCATTTAACTAGAAAACATATACTTAACTATTGAATTCCTTAATAACTATTATTAAAAAAGAAGTTAAAATAGGAAATGACGTGCTTAGGGAAATGGAGCATATACGTGCAAACTTACTTAAAATTTTCACCATTGAGTAAAGAAAGTTACTCCATAGTCAGGGGCGGATCTACGTGCACCAGGGAGGTTGTTCAAAAAAAAAATCACAGCGTTGTATAAAGGAATAAGGATGATGTGCTTGTTCAAAAGTGGAAAATAGCAAAAAAAAAACGGTTGTTCAACTGAACTATTTGCATACCCCTTAAGAAAATACAAACTCCTAGATAAAAAGGATAGAAAAAGGTGCCCACTTAACTATTTGCATACCCCTTACAAAAATACACACTCCTAGATAAAAAGAAGTAATTTGACTAAATTGTCCCTAATTAAATATGTATTGGGATTGATAGGATAGGAAATAATAATTAGTCATAATTGTGTTTATTTTGTATATGGTAGGTATATATTTAGTAATTCATTACCTTAACTCTAGCCTAGGATTATGCTTGTATTATGTGTATATTTACTACCACTTTGAAATGATAATCAGGAAAAATATTTCTTACATGATATTAGTTTTAGGGAAAGTTCCTAAACCCTAAAAATATATTTCTTCACCGTCAGCACCACCCCCCTTCTCTCCACCGCCGACTCCCCTCTTCTTCCGTCAGCCATGTCTGACTCAAAATCAAATTTTTATCCAGTCCTCACAATTTCACATTAAATCTCATATCTCTATCACTCTTGAGATGAAAAACGTCCATTATGCGACGTGGGCAGAGCTTTTTAAAATTCATTGTCAGTCACACCAGGTTATCCATTACATAATTCCGCCGGAAAAAAGCAAGGAGAAGATGCAAAAAACTGATGATGAGATGGAATTATGGTTGACCCTTGATGCGACAATTATCCAGTGGATTTATGCCATAATTGTAAGTGATTTGCTACATACTATGCTTGAACTCGACTTCACGACAATGGAGGCTTGGGATCGCTTATGTGACATATTCCAAGATAATAAGAATTACCGGGTCGTCGCGCTTGAGCAAGAATTCTCCCCCACTGACATGATGAATTTTCCCAATGCATCCGCATATTATCAACGACTCAAGGTTTTGTCGAACCAATTCAGGAACGTCGGAGCGCCGGTGAAAAGCGATCATACCACGCTCTAGGGGCCTGTTTCAAGCCATAAAGTGACTTACGAAGACGACATATATACTGAGGGGCTGCAGGATGGAGAAAACCAGACGACTGGTGCATGCAAATAGTTTCTTTTAAATCCCCATGTAGAAAATCATTCTTTACATCAAGCTGATGAATCGACCAATGCTTACCCATATCAATACTCAGAACTGTGCGAATAGTGGCAGGTTTAACAACTGTACTAAATGTCTCACCGCAATCAATGTCCTCTTGCTGATTTGTGTCATTAGACACAAGTCTCGCCATATTCCTCTCTAGCTTACTAATGTCTATGTACTTGTGATGAAAAAACCATATGCATCAGATCACATTCACCTCTTCCGGTCTAGGAACCAAATCCCAAGTGTGCTGTTTAATTAAAGCATTAAATTTCTCACACATGATCGCATTCCAATTGGGGTATTGTTTGGATAATTTTGGATTTTTGGAAATTAGGGATATTGATTGTGTAGACATGTTAAAATAGACTTTGGGTTTGAAAATTTCGTGTTGCGGTGGTTTTGGGTTAAGGTCAAAGGGTTGATAGAATCAAGTTTCTGTTGGAGTGGGGTATTAGGTAATGGGGTTTGGGTACTGGTTTATGGTTATGTCAGCGGACATGGTGGAGTCATCGATATGAGGGAACTGACGTCGATCTGTGGTTCTGGTGACATGACAATTATTGTAGGATGATGTGGGGTCGGTGATATTCCAACGCTGGATGGGGGTATGATTCAAAGGGTAGGCCAGTATAGTGTCGGGGTTATGTCAGTTGAAAGGAATATCGGCGGTAGTTGGTGACAATATTGGGTGTATGGGCAGAAGGCGCCAATGAGTGGAACAGGGGTTTCTGATGGTGTACGGAGATAGATGTGGCCAGTTAACAATGGTGGGGGAAACCGGTGGTGATAGTGATGGTCCAGGTGAGTCACCTTTGTTGGAAACGGTGAGAGGTAGTGACGGTGACTAGTTAGTGGTGGTGGTGGTAGAGGACTGACTGGCGGTATTGGCATTGATGGGAGGTGGTGATGACAGGGTGCTTACTGCTGCCGGAACAGTGGTAGCATATTAGGGAGCTTGGTGGACAAGCGGTGATGTGTCTGAATCATCAAGAAATTTGTAATCAGTGACTCAGAATTTTTAAATGTTGTTAAACGGGAAAATATACTCGACAAAAATGACATGGCGTGTATGCTTTTGTCGGTGGATAGTTCATAGCACAGGTACCCCCTATAATTAGATGGAAAGCCTAAGAAGGCACACAGAGTAGATCTGGGTGCCAATTTGTGGGGTCATAGATGTCAGATTAGGGTAACATAGACAACTGAAAATTCTAAGATGGTCATAGGTAGGGATACGACGGTAGAGAATTTCGGTGGATGCCCTATTTTGAATCACACGGGTGGGTAGAATGTTGAGAATGTGTTCTACTATTTTTAGTGTATATACCCCAAAAGTAGGGAGAGAGGCGCATGCAAAAGGAGGATACAAATCATATTATTAATGGTTCAGAGAATTCTTTCAGCTTTTACATTTTGAGGGGAGGTGTGAGGGCACGAGAAATGAAAGATCATGCCATTAGCCGCACAAAATTTATGAAATAGAGAATTATTAAACTCTCGACCATTATCACATTTAAACGATATTATGTCTTTTTCAAATTATGTTTTAACCAGTGTACGAAACTCAACAAATTTGGAGAACACTTGAGATTTGAATTTGAGTGGATTGACCAAAAAAAAGTGAGAGAAATCATTAAAAAATACCAGATAATATTTGTGGCCTAAGTTGCTAGTTATGGGGGATGTCCATAAATAAGCGTGAATAATATCAAAGGGAGAGAAAGTAGTACTCATAGAAGCCGTAAATGGTAGTCTAACGTATTTTCCTAACTGACACGAGGAGAAACTATGGGAAAGATTCCCTTTAATATATTGGATTAAATTTTGATCTCTAAGAGAATAAAAAACGTAAGAATCCGGATGACTGAGTCTAATATGCCACGTAGAGGGAGATATGGTTGTTAAAATAGTTGGGGGAGTGACAATAGCAGCGGATGCGGGTAGAAACGGATATAGGTCCCCCTCACTATTGCATCTCGTAAGGAGTTTTCCAGTATGGAGGTTCGTTACAGAAAATCCAAATGAGTCAAAATTAATTGAGATAAAATTATCGGTGGTAAACTTTCTAACAGACTTTAGATTTTTGATGATGTTTGGGGCATACAAGACGTTTTTAAGAGAGAAATGGAGAAGTGGGGTAAGGGTGTGGCCAAATCCTTGAATTGAAATGTGATGATCATTACCGACCATAATAGACTACGGAGTATTTAAATTTCACAGTTGAGTAAGATTACCAAAATTATTGGTGAGATGAGAGGTGGCGCCCGTATCCATATATCACGCATTATCGGGTTTTTGATGAGTCAATATGCTGAAAGCCTAACCCAAATTGGATTGGAAAATTCTCGAAGTGGACTGTTAGCCCCCAAAATATTGGGTCGGATATGGGTGACATGTCTGCATATTTTCCAGGCTGTTGGGCCGATTTTGGGCAGCAGAGAAGTGGTTCATGTGACATCGGACCATCGAGTTGTTTCGGGCGGACGACCTGTTTGTAATAAATTGGTCCGCAACTGTTGGGCTATGGCTAGAGGTCGCATTTCGCTGGCTGTTCGCGCCACTGGAGGCATAGTTCGCAGTCACCCCATCCGCCAATCTGTGTGGTGGTTACCATCAAGCTCGTGTTGCTTTCGACCACGAAGACTATTCAAGAGTGGAAAATAATTAGGGGAGGTTAGGGATGTAGTGCAGTATATGGCGTAAACAATCAGATAAGTGGTGTACAACAGCTTAGGAAGGCTGTATACAAGTGATATATAGTGGTAGTGAGGGTATATCAGTCATATACATAGTGTATATCGGTGTGTATATGCTATATACGAGAGGTACACAACTTGGTTGAGAGATAGGGAAAGAAAAGAGGATGTATGTCAGTAGTATTCCCGTGATATATAATGCTTTTAGTAGAATTTGAGTGCTGGGCATCTATATATCGTAGGTATACCGATGGTATACAGTCGATTCAGCGCCAGAAATGGACAGAGGTATGCGGCCGAAACTAAATTTTAGGTTGGGAAGGATTTTTGGCTTCTTATACCATGTAGAATTGTATTAATATCCCTTGGGGAGCCTTTCTCATTAATACAAAATATATATATGTGTACAATATTGAATCCTTCTATAATAAGGATCCCAATTCTACCATAATTATGTTGGAAATTTATTAATGTGGAATAAAGTTTATCCCGTTATTTATGACTCGAATAATTGGGGCCCCGCACGTCGGAAACGTCATTTTCACACACGTGCATACATTGTACCAATTATCGTAAATTTCATTAGTGAAAGAGATATTGGTACGTAAGTAAAATGTTTCAGCCATACAATGATGGACGGTCGTTGGCCAAATGACAAGTGTTCCACGTTGGTAAATGAAGGAAGATGGAACGGGTCTGAAAGGGTCGCGAAGTCGAGAAGGGTTGCGGCGCCACCGCGACGCCGCTGTTAATTCGACCGAGCATCGAGTCGCATCGCGCGCTACCCAGCAGTAAAGTCCAAATGAAAATCTGATTTTTGGAGACGTTTGGGCTGTCCTCAATGGCATTCATTCCAACATTATTCAACTATTATTTGACTGATAAATTACTTGGGCAATTCATTGTCATTACATGGGTGATTCAATGTCATTACTTGGCACTTGAAGAGATAAATTTTTACACTATAAATTGAGGCCTTTGGCGCAATTGTTAAACACTTACAGAAATCAGAAAATTCTGAAAACTTCTTCCTCTATAGCATCTTTCAATACTCAAAGTTCTTCAAGAGAAATACTTGAGTTTCCTTTGCTCAAGTGTGTGTGTAGTTGTTTTATCTTGGGAGACTATTGTCTAGCAAACGTAAAAGAATATATACGGGGAAATCTTGTCTTAAAGACAGAGTGTCATCACTCGACTCAGTAATAATTCAGATCAAGTGTTGGTTCTTGATTTCAGTTGTTTGTTAAGGTTATTTTGTTGTAATCATTTGTTCTTCATTTTTCTAGTTCTTGTAATAAGTGTTTTACTATTTCCCGTTTGTTGCTTTCATTTTATCTAACAATTTTAAGACAAGATTATATTAGTACTTAGTGAAAATGACTGGACAAGAACAATTTGCTTCTGAATCTGCTGCTGCTACTCAAGGCAATACTTTTGCCTCTCCCTCTGCTGCTGCTCCTCAAGGCAATACTTTTACATCTCTCTTTGTTGCTACTCCTCAAGGAAATACTTTCCCCACTGCTGCCCAAGGGACAACCAATGGCTTTCCTACTGCTCAAGAGAATGTCAGAATTCCTCCACATGTCGGGTTTCACCATGAACGTCCTGAAAAGTTCATGGGATTTGATTTCAAAAGATGGCAACAGAAGATGTTGTTTTTCCTAACCATAATGGGAGTGTCACGCCGTGTCACTGTAGATCCTCATAAAATAGGAGATGGTGCTGTCACGACCCGACCCCAGGCCCGCGACTGGTGCCCTACCTGGGCACCCTTACAGGTATACATCAGAGATAATCAGCGGAACATACATGAAACTCACAACATACATTAACAGGAAAATAAACAACAGGCTAGCCGATAAGGCTACCTCCCTGGACATATGTATATATATAACCATAAGCAGTTACATTCTTTTTCTTTACAACTGACCCACAAGATATGACTACAGACCTCTAAGAGATTTTGACATAATCACTGTGACGACAGGCCTACTGCACACGAATATACATAAATCTACATCAACAGGGATCCATACCAAAAGATAGGCCTACGGAGTAAATGGAGCCTTTTCCCAAAAACTGAACAGAGATCCTAAGAGCAAGGATCACCAACCTGTGTACCTAACACCTGCGGGCATGAACGCAGCCGCGAAGGGCCGATAATGTATACCGAATATGGAACAGAAATAAGGTACAGTAACAAATCATAACTGTACAAAAGAATGACAGGGGCAAGTATAAAAAGTAAATATCAGATCCTACCGTGCCATTACAACTCATGAACTTAATCACACATTATTATCTTTTTCCATTATCAATGAGAGTTATAATCAATTTCTTACATACATGCTTAGGAAAAATCATTAAGTTCATAAAGATATAACTTACGTATCTTGCATGACATATATCGCCGCCTATTCCGGGACACCGTAAAGTCATATAAGTCTGCCCACAAAGGTATACTTCCCGGCCCAATCTGGGACGCGGTAAAACCATGTATGTCTGCTCATAAAGGTATACTGCCCGACCCCATCTGCGACGCGATAAAGTCACATAAGTCTGCCCATAAAGGTATACTACATAAAAATAGGAAGCTTATGATCAACTTAGAGCCACCCGCCCATAGTATCATTTGGCAATCCTACTCCTGGAACTATTTCACCCGCATAGGTCCTGTGGACCCGCAATGAGGTCATCCGCCTCGCATGAGACTATTTCACCCGCATAGGCCCGGTGGACCCGCAATGAGTACAAACGCCGCACTCGCATCATGGGTAGCAAATCCATGGAATAAGTAGTAACCCGGGGGTTTACCCCGCAAGAATAACATAACACTAGCACAACCGGCTATCATACATAACATAAGAACCACCGACTTATCATACATAACATAAGCACCACCGGCTTATCATAAATATCATAAAAAAGTTAAGAAATCTCTTAACTTCTTATTAGCCTTAATTATTATGCACTCTCATTTTATTTAAACTTAAGGCACTAACATGTCATTAAAAAAATCCGGGAATTTAACCCAAGGTACTATGTACCTTATCCTTTCAAAAATGACTTTTTCTCGTATAAAACCCCAAGATACTAACACCCGTAGTATCAAGGCTTGTCAATATTTCAAAACAAGTCACTATACTTCTAGAAATACATTTTTAGGCTTCTAAACCAAGTGACTTTCACTTTAAAACTTTTAAGCAATTGATGCTTTTAAATCCAATTGCCCTTCTTCATTTCAAGTCATTTACCTATTGTTTACCTTACTAGAGTAGACCCTTCTTTTATCTTTCCATAAAGCCGTTATAACTAACTTCCCATAAAGCCGTTATAACTCTTTATGTTTTAGACAATTAAGGCATTCTCATCTTTTAAAGACAAGTGAGTTAATTCTCTAACTTAACTAAACTTAGACATTCTTAGATTAAGGCAATGATGTCAAAATGAAGCCGAATTCCTTTAAAACTCGTACATTCACCGTACTATATATTTGTAAAACTCATGTTACATTCTCTTTTGAAATCACGCCTCTTAACTTTTGAAATAAATCATGGAAACCATATTTTTTAAAATCAAGTCTTTCCTTCCTTTAAGAATCAAGTCCTATAACTTGAAAAATAAAGTCTCTAAACCTTTTAAGAATTCAAGGTTCATAGTCTTAAAACTTCATAACATAAACTCTTTAAATTAAGTAACGTATACTTTTATGAGTTATGAATAGGTTATACTCGTTTTATAACGATCTTATTAAATCAACCATGATCTAGAAAATGTAATAATATTTTGTCTTATCTTAGTTTCTATGCAGATGGAGAATTCTACTCATTTTAGTATAATTGATTGTCGATACATTTTTATTAACGCTGCAATGACTTATTCGATATTTATTTTCATTAGTGCAGTAAATTAGCAAGGTCACCTCGACTCCACATATTTTCTAACGACTCTTACCAACATCCCTCATAAGACTTGGTAAGAACTTAGGATAATTTAGACATACCTTTTACATAGAGTAAATTAACATACGTACCTCTTAACTTCTAAGAGTAGAAGGAATCATGAAATAATACATGTATATTTCATACATAGAACATGCCAAAAGAAGGAAGAGGTTCACATACCTCGCGACGACTATCGACAAGTAGCAAAATGTTCCAAAGTACTTCAACCTTGTTAGCTATTCCACCCTTCAAGTAGAATACGTTATACGTAGTACTTCAACATATAATAGCCATAACATGTCTATCAACCCCTAGCTTATTAACGTAGAATAATACTAAGTGCTAGGTCTCCATATCTACAAAAATTTGGGCAGCACTTCCTTTGTTTCTACGTACTTTTCCACCTTTTCAAGGCCCGTAAATCAACAACCAACATGCCACATTTAAGGCTCAACAATTCAGCTAACCAAAGGGGATTACACGCCTAGCCGGACGTGTAAAATTCTGCCCCACACTTAATATAAAACTGTCCATTAACTTTAGGCAATTCTCGGCAACATTAAGGACAACAACATCTACTTCTTTTCAATTCCTTTCTAATCCAAGTCGTTATTCCAACATGTAATATAAGTCATGATCAATTATAACGACTAAATTCCTTTCCTTAAATAACATGCGACGATTATATCTATCGACCAAATTGATTTCCAATTTTAATGGCTAACATGTCAATCTCGGATTTAAGCTTCCAAATTCCATAACATTTATCAAACTTCAATTTATATTTCACATGATCAATTTGAACGACTAAAATCACTTAAATAAACCCCACATAAAGAGTGAAGACGACGACCATAATTATCCAACGAACTAGAGGCTCGAAAACTGCCCTTTTATACTTTCATTTATGACATGACAACATTCAATTCTTATATCCATTTTACCTATCACAAAACCCTTCTCCAACTTCTACAACACGTGACATAATTTACTTCAAGAAGGAGAATGAATTTACCTTGGTATTTCGCCCAAAACAGTCCAACAATCTCGCCCACTCTAGCCTTCTTTCCGCAATTCTTCTTCACGTCAAAATCATCCACACGAACCCTCTACAAGTCTATCAACATATTATCTCTTGCCGTCCTTCCAATAATTTCATCACACTTAGGGTTGTAACCATTTGAGAGAGAAGAGAAGAGAAGAGCAAATTTTGGATGAAGTCTTGCAAATGACCAAGTCTTGCAAGACTTGGTCATAATATAGGACCTTTCTTGGTCTACAAGTTGGGAGGGACACTTGTCGCCCTCCCATAGGTCCTCTACAACAAATATCTTCTATTTTTACCCTTTTTTTGCAAAACAAATCCCGCCTCGGCGCCGCGGCCCTGCAGTCGGCGCCGTGGCGCTGCAACTTCAGACAGTTTCAGGGCTTACGGAGCCATGACCCTGCAGCCGGCGCCGAGGTGCCTGACCCTTTCTCTTCTGTCAGCTGATCTTGTAACGTCCATAACTTTCTACTCTGATGTCCTATCGATGAGCGGTTTGTTGCGTTGGAAACTAGACTCAACGAACTTAATATTAGGCTTTTGAAACACCTAAAAACTCCTAATATACGAGGAGATATACCGCTCCAAAGTTGACTGAAAATCTGTCCAAAAACATTCTCTCAACTTATCTTTCCAAATTCAAATCTTAATTCCTTTCGTACGTTCTCAAATACATGATCTGGAATTACGGGGTGTAACAGGTGTGGACCCTCAATATATTGATACAACTGAAGGGGGCCAAGGTTTCTAGGCTCACCTGAAAATGACTCTTGATGTATGGACTCATAATGATTTCATGTGTAAGAGCTACATTCAGAACTGCTTGTCAGACCCGCTCTACACGCTGTATTGCACTGTAGGCACCGCCAAAAAGTTGTGGGAGAAGCTTCAAAAGAAGTACAACACACAAGATGCAGGTACAAACATCATTGGAAAATTCTTGAAATTTCAAATGGTGGATAGCAAGACATTGAAATCTCAAGTCCAAGAATTCCAAATAATTCTATATCGCCTGGATTTGGAGGGTATGAAACCAAAAGAGCAGTTTTTTGTTACATCACTGATTGAAAAGTTGCCTCCCTCATGGAGTGAGTTTATGAGTTACTTAAAACTCAAGACAAAGGAAATTATCTTTGAAGAGCTTATTATCAAACTCTAAATTCAGGAAGATAATAAGAAGTCATTGCCTAAGAGAAAGCAACCCGCTGAGGCCAAGGTAAATCTGGTTGATGCCAAAGAGAACCCAAGCAAAAAACACAAGTTTTAGAAAGATGGTAAGACCCAGACAACAGTGAAGTTCAAGGGAAACTATCACTACTGTGGCAAAACTAGTCACATGATCAAAGACTGCCGCAAGCTCAAGATGGAGCAGAGTCAGAAGGCCAAAGGCAAAGCAAAGGCTAACGTCGTCGAGGACACGCTTCTTGATGACATGATTAAGGAGTTATCTGCGGTGGTACTAGAAGAAAACCTTGTAGAGAATCCCAAGAAATAGTGTATGGACATGGGTGTTACCCATCATATCTGTTCTGATAGAGATGCCTTCTCCAAGTATACACCAGTTACAAACAAAAAATTGTTCATAGGTAACAACGCTTCCTCTGAAGTGTTGGGGGTAGGAAATGTGGTACTGAAGATGATTTTTGGCAAGGAGCTCACTCTAAAGGAGGTGATGCATGTCCCTGAGATTATGAAGAACTTAATTTCAGGTCTTGTATTGGTTAATACTGGTTTTAGGCTAGTATTTGAGTCCAATAAATTTGTAATCTCCAAGAATGGAACCTTTGTGGGAAGGGGATTCGTATGTGAAGGCCTCTTCAAGGTTAATGTTATGTCTATCATACGTTCAAGCAATAAAATTAAAGTTTCTTCTTACTTGCTTTAGTCTTCTAATTTATGGCATTTTAGATTAGGACATGTGAACTATAAATCCATCCAAAGGTTGGTAAAGTTGGAGTTGTTGTCGTCTATCGACGTAAACCCTCATCATAAGTGTAAGGTATGAGTAGAGGCAAAACTCACTAAGACTCCCTTTAGATCCATCGAAAGGGATATCGCTCTTCTAGAACTTATCATACATATATATGTGATTTGAAGTTTGCACAAACTAGAAGGGGGTACAAGTACTTTGTGACATTTATAGATGACAACACAAGGTATTATTACCTTTACTTGTTGTAAAGTAAGGATGAAGCCTTTGAAGCATTCAGACCCTACAAAGCAGAAGTTGAAAACCAACTAAGTGCACTGATTAAATCAATTCGTAATAGATAGAGGGGGATAATATGTAGCGTCATTTGAGGAATATTATGCCCAATTGGGCATTGTTCATCAAACGACGACTCCATACTCACCTCAGTCGAATGGTGTCGCTAAACGCAAGAACGTACATTGAAGGAAATGATGAATGCATTGCTCATCCATTATGGTCTTCCCTAAAACATGTGAGGATAAGTTGTCCTTACCTCTAATACTATTCTTAATAGAGTCTCACATAAGGGTAAGGACAAAACTCCATACAATTTATGGAAGAGAAATAAATCCACCTACAAATATCTGAAGGTGTGAGGTTGTTTGGCAAATGTTGAAGTACCTAAGACAAAGCAGGTCAAGATTGGAACTAAGACTGTAGATTACATTTTCATCGGATATGCAAATAACAGTAGTGCTTATCACTTCTTAGTGCATAAGGCAGATGTACCAGATACCTACGGGGGTACGATCATGGAATCAAGGAATACTCAATTCTTTGAGGATATTTTTCCTTGAATGGAAAGAGACATAACATTTCTCAAATGAAGTTATGAACAAAGCTCTCAGGAACCAGGAGTCGTTGACTGCCTGGGTCTAGATGGTTCAGATCTAGTGGATTCTGAAGTGGCTAAATATCCGGAATCTAGTGTTCCGGATTCTCAGAACTTGGAGACTCCAGAGATGGAACCAATACAAAGTAAAATGGGCTAGGAAGGATAAATCCTTCGGTCTTGACTTTGTAGCTTATCTGGTTCATAACGAACCACAGACAATTGCTGAAGCATTATCAACTCCAGAAGCATCGCTATGGAAAGAATCTACTGAGAGTGAAATAGACTCCATCCTGCAAAACTATACTTGGGTGTTGGTTGATCTTCCTTCGGGAAATAAACTGTTGGGTTGTAATTATATACTCAAACGGAAGTATAAAGCAGATGGGTCTATAGATAAGTACAAGGTCAGGTTGGTAGTCAAGGGCTATCGATAGAAGGAAGGCCTTGACTATTTGACACGTACTCCCCGGTGTCTAAAATGACATCCATACGAGTATTCATTGCGATTGCAGCATTGCGTGACCTTGAGATACATCAAATAAATATTAAGACAACCTTCCTAAATGGTGATTTGAAAGAAGAAATTTATACAGAACAACCCGAGGGGTATGTCGTTCCAGGGCAGGAGAAGAACGTCTATCAACTTGTCAACTCTTTGTACGGGCTGAAACAGGACCCGAGGTAATGTGTCACGACCCGTTCCGGGGCCCGTGACTGGTGCCTTACCCCGGGCACCCTAGTGATACAACATCAGAGAAAATCAGCGGAAATAAAAACTTAAACATGAACAAGAGATAAGATAATAAAACAGGCCAACCAAACGGTTACCTTCCAGTAATATATATATATATACTAATCTTTCAAACCGAACAGTTTAATCCTTTTTACAAACCCTGCCCACAACAGTACTACAGACCTCTAAGAGTTTTATACAACATGACGGGACAGGGCCCCGCCATACCCCTGAATGTACAAGAACCTACAACTCAGGGTAACATACCAAAGATAAGCCTCCGGAGAAACGGAGCTTCCCAACGCTGAACTGTGATCCTAAGAGTGAGGATCAAGGCCGACGTACCTCTTACTGCGGCGTGACGCAGGCCTGCGAGGTCGATAACAGTACCAAGTACATGAAACGAAAATATCAGAATGAAATCATAGCGATCTATATAAAGCGGGAGACATGTATGATAACCAAACTACGCTCACAATAAATAAGCGATCATGTAAGTCGTGGACTCACGCCTCGTAGTCATCACTCAAATATAACTATGGGCCTCACGCCCGCAACATCAATCATGCGTGGAATACCTTCCTCGGCGGCGATCATGATATAATAACACCACGGAGTACATGAACACCAAGTCGTACTAACAATACTATACAACCAAACCACGGAAGGCGACATCGGGCAAGTCTGAAGCCGACTACCGGATACCAAGGCGCGTGTCACGTGGTGACCGGCAAGTACGAGGGCTAACTACAGTACCAATGTCGTGTCACGAGACTTCGTCACTACACCGAACGGCAAGTGCGAGGGCTAACTACGGTACGAGGCGAATCGGCACGAGGCGGCAAGTCTGGCAAGCCGACCACCGGATACCGCGTCGATAAAAACCTCATGGAGAGCTAGTCCATGGAATAACACTATCAACGGAAATGAACCTCATCATGGCCGCATACCCGTGGACCATCCATCGAGTCAGTATGCCCATGGACTATCATAGTGGAAGCATACCCGTGGGCCACCCATCGTGTCAGTATGTCCAAAATGATCAAGAATAACACGACCGGCCCTCCATTCGAGAGACGCGGTAACATAAGAACACAACACTCTGCACAACAAGGCTATCATACACAAACATAGGAAAGTCACACACAACTCAAGGTACTTTCATTTTATTCCAAAGTCCAGGTTTTAACCCCAAAGTACTACGTATGTTAAACTCTTTTTAAAGGATCCATTTCTTTTACAAAAGGTCACCCGATACCCGCAGTATAGAGTGACTAATCATCTTTTAAGTAAACCAAAACAACTTCCATACTTTCCTTTTAAAACCAAATTAAAGCAATACCCTGCCTTCTTTTTAGACCAAAACACTTCTCCTTTTAAAGTCAAGTTACCACTTTAAAACCAATGATAAAACCATTCTTTCGTTTTCATAAAGTCGTTATAACTAACTTCCCATAAAGCTGTTATAACACTTTATGTTTTAAACCAACTTTAAGACAAAACAATGCCTTTCTTTAAAACCAAAAACTCTTTAATTTCTTCAAGTCTCTTTTAGAAATCAAGTTCCTTACTTATTCTCATTTCCGAAATCAGTAAAACACTATTCCTTAAAAACCAAGTACTCATTACTCACGGATGAGGTTTCACACTTCTTAACAACTTTCACATCAATTCAATTAAGTCAAGTCTCTTATCTTTTAGGATCAAGTCTCTTAACTTCTTAAAAGCAATAAACCATTCTTTTTATCTCTCTTAAGTCGTTATACCTAACTTCCCATAAAGCTAGTATAACTCTTAAGCTTTCAAACCAAGTATTATTCTTCTTTCAAAAAGGATTCTTAATTCTTTTGAAATACTTCAAGATTCTCATTATTCAGGCTTAAGTCAAAAGACATTGCCACACGTACGTCTACCGTACTATATATATATTCCTTTAAAATACTTCCAGATTCTTATTGTTCAGGCTTAAGTCAAAAGACATTGCCACACATACGTCTACCGTACTATATATATATTCCTTTAAAATATCATGCTAAAGAGTATAGGAAGAATCACATACCTCGCGACGATTATCGACAATTAGCAATATGCTCCACAGTACTTGTAACCCTGCTAGCCTTTTTCACTCTTCAAGTAGAATACGCTACTCGTAGTACTTCCACCTAATATAGGCCACAAACGTCTATTAACTTCAAAACACACGGTTCCATATTCTACAGAAAATTCGGCAGCACCTCCCCCCCCGCAACCGCGTAAATCTCCTCCTCTATCGAGGCCGGCTACCAAGCCAACCAGGGGGGGTTTATACGTCTAACCGGACGTGCACAATTCTACTCCACAATAATACAACAGTCTACTGTAAATACAGCCCTATGTAAATACAGTTCAATTCTTATCTTATTCTCATTTCTATATATAGTATACTCAACTATATATATTACTACAACATGTAATTTCCAATTACAATAGGGGGACAAGATATTTACCTCGATAAGCCCAAAATTATCCAAGTTTAAATGTCGATCCTGAGCAACGTTTAGCTCCTACTCTGGGCGCTCCAACCCGCTCCAAACAACCCTTAGAAGTTTCTAAACAACTTCTCTTAACACTTCAACCAAGCTTATGAAGATTTCCTTAGGGTTTCGGTTTGAGACAAAAAGGACATAAGGTAGTATTTTCGGGCTCTACGTATAGAGGTAACTTTTGGAATACTACAAGGTATAAGGCTAAGGTATTTTGGTATAGTAACAATACTTGGAGATTATTTCTCTACCAAAAAGGAGGTATTATACGAGAACCATACAAGGCAAGTGGTGTACCCATAAAGCACACCCTAGGAAGGGGGTGGGTACCTCTACCACAAGGCCCAACAAAGGGGGAGGGGGAAGGCTAGGACGAGAAGCTCACAAAGGGGGGGAGAAGGGATTTCAAGACTTGGAGATTTGTTGGAGTGGATGAATAAGTCTTCAAAGGGGGGGGGGGTATTTATAGGGAAATCAAGGGCCTTGATCAAGCCAAGTGGGGGGCAAGTGGAGGGCCAAGATTTGCCCAAGTGCCCCTATCCCTACTCCACAAAACAAGGCACCAAACAAGCCACAAAACAAGGCATAAAATCGTCCAAGCCAAGCCCTTGTTGCCGTCCATATGAGGGTGACAAGTGTCACCATCTCGTTGGTCCAAAATATTTCATCTCTCGGAAAAATCCGCAAAAAATATAAATGACATAGCCGGAATTTTCCCTTCGCAAGTTCTGTAAAACGTTTCGTCGAAAAATGACTCTTTACGGGGGTTGTGTACAAATTTCGAATCTTGCCTAACTTTAAGGCCCAAACTTTTCTACGTATGCCCACACGTACATACTCAGGAAAAACGGGGTATAACATAATGACACAAAAAAATTGATAGTACTCTACTATCAAATGGTTTCTCCATTAATGAGTGTGATAAATGTGTTTACATGAAAGGTAATTTTGACTGGTTCGTCATGATATGCCTTTACGTAGATGACATATTGATCACAATGAGTAGTCCTAGTTTGATCCTACAGACTAAGAATATGTTGAAACAATGTTTCAACATGAAGGATATGGGCGTTGAAGATGTCATCTTAGGGATCAATGTCTCTAAGACGTCTCACGGAATGGTCTTATCTCAGTCTCACAACATCGAGGATGTGTTGAGAAAGTTGGAGATGTTCGATAGTTTGCCGATGAAGTCACCACTGGATATGAATCAGAAGATTGATAAAAATCATGATGCGCCTATATGCCAGGAGCGATATGCGCAGGTGTTTGAGAGTTTGATGTACATAACAAACTGCACATGACCTGATATCTCTTATGCAGTCAACAAGTTGGCTAGATTTACCCGTAATCCATGTAATGATCATTGGAAAGCATTGAATCGGGTACTATGGTACCTAAAATACATGCTAACTTATGAGTTGTATTATTCGAGATATCGAGATGTACAAGAGGGGTACAGTAATGCAAACTAGATATCTGATATACAGAACACCAAGTCCACTAGTGGGTATATATTTACCATTGGTGGTGGGGCTGTGTCTTGAAAATCCTCTAAGCAAACTTACATCGCCTGATCCACGATGGAGTTGGATTTCATTTCTTTAGACAAAACAGAAGAAGCTAAGTGGCTTCATGACTTCTTAGAGGACATCACATGTTGGGACAAATATGTACCTTCTTTAATGATCCACTACGATAGTCAGTCGGCAGTCGGCTCTTGGAAGGGCATGAAGTTCTATGTATAACGACAAATCTCATCATATTTGACGGAGACATAAGACTGTTAGACATCTGATCACCATATGTATTATTTCCATTTATTATGTAAAATCAAAGAATAACATAGTAGACCCTTTGACTAAGGGCATTCCTAGAGATCAGGTGTTCTGCTTGTCTAAGGGAATAGACTTAAAATCCAAACAATAAGGACTAATACAGTGGTAACCTAACCTTACTGACTGGAAATCCCAAGAATTAGGTTCAATGGGAAAACTAAGTTGTAAAGGTTCAGTTGAGCGATTCGGTGAAAGCAAGAGCACTTTGAGTTATGATTTCTATATGGAACATAAACCCAAGGTCGTTTTCGCGATAGACATTAAGTGCTATCTGCAGTATGGGTAAGAGATTAAGTTTCCAAAACCTTTAATGATCCTCAACGATTGAGGTTAGGTTTGAGAAATTTTTAATGGTTTCTAACACTTGTGAAGTGGGGTATAGCAGGATATCTTGTAGGAGACCACCTATTTAAGTGCAAGGACAGGCCACCTCAAATAAACACACTTCAGAATCTAAGTGTGTCCATGGCCACAACGGACAAAACATTAAGAAGAACAGAGTAAGAGAAAGTTGTTGTGTTGGTACCGTTGACATGAATTATACTAAACAATGTCGGTTCAAGACATTACATTCATCCCATAGTAAGTAAGTCCGATGGTATTCAACTAAGGAAGGTTCAAAGCGGAAGCTACCTCTCCTGATGCAACATCGGTCCACTGAAAGATTGCTAGAAATAGGCACCTTGTGAGTGCGCCAAAATATCTTTCAAGATGGAATTATTGAAAATTTATTAATGTGGAATAAAGTTTATCCTATTATTTATGATTAAAACAATTGGGGCCCCGCACGTCAGAAATGTCATTTCCACACACGTGCATACATTGTACCAAAGATCGTAAATTTCATTAGTGAAAGAGATATTGATACATAAGTAAAATATTAGAGACATAGAATGATGGACGGTTGTTGGACAAATGACAAGTGTTCCACGTTGGTAAATAAAGGAAGAAGTGTGCATAATGTAAACATGGAACGGGGCGGAAAGGGTCGTGGTGCTACCGCAGAGCAGGGAAGCACCACAATGCCTCAGTGGCTGAGCCGCGACTCTAATTTCGGCCTGATTTACTGGAGCCGCGACAACATGATGCTCTGGAAGCGCAGCCGCGGCGCTACCCAGGCAGAAAGTCTAAAACAAAAATTTGATTTTTGGAGACGTTTGGGCTGCTATAAATGGCATACATTCCAGCATTATTCAGTCATTATTTGGCTGATAAATGAATGTCATTACTTGGAAAATTTATTGTCATTACATGGGTGATTCAATGTCATTACTTGGCACTTGAAGAGACAAATGCTTACATTATAAATTGAGGCCTTTGGCTCAATTATTAAACACTTACAAAAATTAGAAAATTCTGAAAGCTTCTTCCTCTCTTGATTCTTTCAATACTCAAAGTTCTTCAAGAGAAACACTTGAGTTTCCTTTGCTCAAGTGTGTGTAGTTTTATCTTGGGATACTATTGCCTAGCAAACGTAAAAGGATATATACTAGACAATATTATCTTAAAGTCAGAGTGTTATCACCCGACTCAATTCCTAGTTCTTGTAATAGGTGTTTTACTATTTCTCGTTTGTTGCTTTTGAAAGTATATTTATGTCCTAGAGACAATTTGTATTAGGACAAATGTCTTTATACACATTCATATTATTATTATTATAACGTAACTCTTAAAACAACCTCGACTTTTGATCATAAAAAATGGAATATTGATGATATGTGGTAAGTCATGTGGTCTTAATCATATCCTTTGAGGATGTAGTATGTCTCACATGCTACGAGTTATGGATACTCGTGATGGACACATGGATACTTCAGAAGTATTGGTATACCCTGCTGATATACTATTTGTTATACACGTCTAAATTATGATCAGCTTGTGGGAAATAGATTCCTTAGCCTTGAGGTTGATACACACCTTTTCTATATAGTAATGTACTTTGATCCTGTACTAAGCTCAAATACCTTATATGTTGAGATATGGCTCATATTGGGTATATTACGAAGTGGATTAAAGGTGGTAGTTGAGCCAAGATTATGATTCATTCCTAGAATATATATTTGAGAGAACACTCAGATTCTCATATGATATTAGGTTGACTAAGTTTTTGGCCAACGCAGTAGACATATCTAGGATATAGTCTTGTTGTCAACTAATATAGATGAGATATAATGATCAAGCCATTTGGATATGCACTTGGCAGATCCTAAGCTTGATCGAGTGTGTTGTGAATGAAAGGATTTTATCTTCCTACATAGAGGTTCAGTTTACCAGGTTCGTGTAACTATACTTCACATATTGAGTTCGTCTTTCGGCGCCGTCTAGGAGATCCGTGTAGACTCTAATATGATTAATGTCGATATGTGAAGACATGTAGGGTAATACTAAGTCAATTGTTCCATCGATCTAATGATGTAATGAGAGAATATAAATGTTTGATTTATGATCGAGATATTTAAATGAATAATGATTATTTAATTAAGTTGAGATTGGATTTCAGATTTAATTAAAATGAAAATGAGGCAAAATTGGATAAGGGCCACGGCTTATGGGACCCGGTAGTGGCGGCATTGCTTGATGGGCGATTAGGATGACCCATTCGTCTTTGGGGCCAGGCCCACATGTAACCCTAGCAACGTTTTAGGGTGCAAACATAGCTATGAATACATGCCTTAATATCATAATCCATACGCTTGATTTCACAAATCATTCTAATTCTTAGAGATTTAGTAGTACAATATCCTATCAACCTCTGCCGAATTTCCTAGCTTTTAGAAGGATGAATTACATCGGAGTCTAGAACTTGCAATCGAGGTACAGTTGTGTGCTCACCCTCCAATATACGAAAAGATTCCAGATTGATAAAACTGTAAGTTTTCGTTCGAAGTATTACGGTTATATTTTACATGTATGATTTACATGTGTTGTTCATTATTACATAATTATCATTCAGTTCGTCGTTTGTTGGGTTTGAAACTAAAATTTTCAAATTCTGATGCGTACATGAACCCAACAAAACCCTACAGCTTTCATTTTATCTAACAAATTATACAACACAAAATATAGTAAATATGTGCATTGTTACATGTGCTAATAGCCATAAGTATATAATATAGTTATGATAAGAACGCGTGTTGTCTATACTCACAAAGAATAGTGATTTCTTAATAACGAGAAACAACATATATTTGACCATGTTGAAATCTTTTCGATTCCTAAATAAATGTTCTTCCATGATAGGTGAAACAAAAAGAAAAAAACATAGGAGAAAGGCCAGACAAGTAGTTGGGTAAGTACTCTCAAGAATTAAGCAAAAAGTAATTACTACTAACCTCACTATAATATTTAGGTCGTTTGATTGTGTTAGCCAAAATGCAGGGATTCTCAGAGGAATCCGAGGTTTTAGCAGCTGGACAGAAGTTTTACGGAGAAACTCGAGTGGACAGCTATGGAGGATAAAAATGGAAGTAGATGAAGAATAGAATTCAATAGGAAAACTGTACTATATTCAATTGATGATTGAATTTGTAACGATACCATGCCTTTTATAGAAATGAGATAGAACTTTGAGTATTGAAATATGCTAGAGTGGAAGAAGATTTTCAAAAAATGAAAGTGTTCCAAGTCTTTCAAGTGTTAAACAATTGAGCCAAAGGCCTAAATTTATAGTAGTGTAAGAGTGGCCTCTTCAAGTGCCCATATAATGGCCATTTAAATGTCATGTAATGGGCCTTTGATTCACCAACGAATGTAGTCAAATAATAGCTGATTTATGGAGGAAAAAATGCCATTTAAATACTCTAAAACCTCTCCATAATCAACCAAACTTTTGGACTTCCATCGCACTTACTGCTAGTGAAGTGTCGCGGCTTTGCGGCTCCAATGATTCGATCAGGAATTAGCACATCAGCTCTCTTCAACTCTGAGGTGGCACCGCGGTGCTCTTCGGCTCTGAGGTGGCTCCACAACCCTTTCCGACCCGTTATATCTTTACATTATGCACACTTCTTCCTTCATTTACCAACGTGAAATACTCGTCATTTAGCCAATGACCATCCATCATTCTATGTCTAAAACTTGTTACTTACGTACCAATATCTGTTGCACTAATGAAATTTATGATACTTAGCATTACGAGTGCACGTGTGTTGAAATGACGTTTCCAACTCAATTGTTCAAGTCATAAATAATGGGATAAAATTTATTCCACATTAGTGAATTTCCAACAATCCCCTCTTGAAAGAGATTTTGGCTCACTCACAAGGTTCCTTTCTAGCAATCTTTCAGCGGACCGATGTTGCATCAGGAGAGGTAGCTTCCGCTTTGAACCTTCCTTAGTTGAATACCATCAGACTTACTTACTGCGTGGTGAACGTGATGTCTTGAACCGTCAGTGTTTAGTGTAAGTCAAGTCAATGGTACCAACACAACAACTTTCATTAGTCTGTTCTTCTTAATGTTTTGTCTGGTCGTGGAAATCTTGGATTCTTAAGTGCATTCATTTTAGGCGGCCTGTCCTCACACTTAAATAAGTGGTCTCCTACAAGGTATCCTACCATACTCCACTTCACAAGTGTTTAGGAACCATTAAAAATTTCTCCAAACCTAACCTCAACCGTTGAGGAAAATTAAAAGTTTTGGAAACTTAACCTCTACTCACACTGCAGATAGCACTTAATGTCTATCATGGAAATGACTTTTGATTCATGTTTCTTTACATAAATCATCATCTGAGGTGATCTTGTTTCAACCGAAGCGCTCAACTGAACCTTTACATCATAGTTTTCCCATTGAACCTAATTCCTGAGATCTTCAGTCAGTAAGGTTGGGTTACCACCGTATCAGTCCTTATTGTTTGGATTTTAAGTCCATTCCCCTAGATAGGCAGAACTCTTGATCTTTAGGTAGTCCATTTATTAAATGGTCCACTATATCCTTTGATTAGTAATCAAGAATGTGACACCCGTTATGATGAACTACCCAACGGTCTTATGTCTCTGACTAAAATGTCTAGACATCGTCATCCATGCCCTCCTTGAAGCTGAGTGGCTAGTCAAAGTGTATAACTGACGAAGGCACGGGTTTCTCCCAATAAGGGACATTCTCTAAGAGGTCGTGAAGTTACTCAACTTATTTTCATGCTTTATATAAAGCGATAAACTATGATTTTATCATGAATTGGCCGATGCAAGTTTGCTTAGAGGATTTTCAAAGACACACCATACACATCAACTTGTGGCTTTGGTGTTCTTCAAGTCTAATGTCCAGTTTACATCACTGTGTTCTCTCAGAACTGCTGGACATCCAGAATACCATAATACGTAGATAAGTGAATGTTTTAGATATCTTCATATCCGATTTAACGCCTTCTATTGATCATTTCTAGAATCACGAGTGAACCTTAGTTCAATTGTTCTACTTTGTAAGCCGATATTGGGTCTGTTGTACTGTGAAAAATACATTGAACTACATATGATCTACACATATCGCTCATGGTATACGGACATACCATGATTTCAATCAATCCTATGATTCATATCCAATTGTGACTTCAACAAGACTGTCAAAACACCTCATAAATAAGTTTGGAATTAGACTAGTCCGTTAGATGTTTTAGAAATCCCAATTCCTAAGATGTCATCTGAAATACCCATATCCTTCATATCGAAACGGCATGTCAACATATTCTTAGGCTCTAGGATCAAACTAGGACTACTCCCTATGATTAACATGTCGTCTACGTAAAGACATATTATGACGAACGAGTCAGAATTACCTTTCATGTAGACACATTTGTCACACTCATTAATGGAGAAACCCATCGATAGTAGAAATCGTCACGCCCGAACCGGGCTCGTGGTCGTGCCTACACAGGCACCCTTCTACCTAACTGACACAAGTAAACTGCGGAACTAAATAACACCTCGTTTTTTTTTAAAAAAACAACGAACATGCACGGGCAAAGCCGACAAGGCTGCCATATAATATACATAACAAAAAGGCACTACACTGTACACGAGTCCAATCCCGAATATGAATACAGACCTCTAAGAGTTTTACTAAACTATGACGGGACAAGGCCCCGCCGTACCCATAACTGTACAAAGCCTGTACTGAAGGATCTATACCAAAATGATAAACTCCTGAACAGATGGAGCTATCCCAAAAACTCTGAGCAAGAGTCCTACACCTGCAGATCACCAAACTGCGTACCTAAACCTGCGGCATGACGCGGCCCCAGGAGGTCGATGCGAAGAATGTACCAAGTATGTGGCGAAATATCAGTAATGAAATCATAATCATAATACATACAAAATAGGAGACATGTATGATAGCCAAACTACGATTACCACAATACATAGCGATCATGTCAAATCGGGGACGCGTGCGCCAAATTCATTACTCAAATATAACCATGGGTCTCACGCCCATAACATCAATCATGCGTGGAATTTTCTCACCGCCATGTAGTCCATGATATAATATAACATCAATAAGCATACATGAACACCAAGTCCACCCGTGTCATAAAAGCGCATGCGGGCAGTAGGAAAACGAACCACGGATCCGGCTGCGTCATAAAATCGGCCAGGGGCGTACGAAAGCCAACTACCAGATCCAGCCTGCGTCAACAACTGACCGAGGCAAGTACGAAGGCTAACTACTAGATCCAGTCTGTCGTCATGAGATATAACAGGGGCAAGTGCGAAAGCTATCTACCGGAGATTACCGTACCAAACTGTGCAATAAAACTGACGGGGGCAAGTACGAAAGCCAACTACCAGACCATCCTGCGTCAGCCACCGACGGGGGCAAGTACGAAAGCCAACTACCAGACCATCTAACGTCACTAAACCTCATGGAGGGCTAGTCCATGGAATAACAATATCCAACATGGTCGCATGCCCCGGAATCCCACATCGTATAAGCATGTCCATGGGGTAATAAAGCAAATCCGGGAATCTAACCCGTCTCCTGGTCGCATGCCCCGGAATCCCACATCGTATAAGCATGTCCAAGGATCAGTCATAATGGAAGCATGTCCAAGGAATCCCACATCACCGCTCGACGCGTCAAGTAAACTCACAACAAGGCAGTACCCTCCAACTGAGAGTCGCGGCAGCGTAAAAATATAATACTTGCACTCAAAGGCTATCACAAGCACGCATAGGCAAGTTCATAAAATCTTTAGACTTTCATTATCATACAAAAATGAATTTCATTTTATAAACTCAAGGAACTTTCGTTTTTTATAAAAATCCGAGATTTTAACCCTTAGTACTACGTACTTCCATTCTTTTCAAAAGATTCCTTTTTATATAAAACCCCAAGATACTAACACCCGTAGTATCAAGACATGTCTATTTTTCAAATTAAGTTACTACACCTTTAGAAATTCATTTCAAGACTTTGAAACCAAGTAACTTAAGATTTCACAACCTAGGCCACTCATGCCTATCATTCAAAATAGACAACTTTCTTAACCTTCCATAAAGTCGTTATAACCAACTTCCCATAAAACCGTTATAACTCTTTATGGTTTTAGACAAATTCATTCTTTTTTTATAACCAAGAGACTTATATTTTTAAAATAAAGTATTATATACTTTCAAATCAAGTTACATAACTTTCAAAATACTTCAAGTCTCTTAACTTTAGAAATCAAGTTGCTTCTACTTTTAAATCTCAAGTAACTCACACCTTTAAAACAAGTTACTTCTCTTTAAATCATGTCATTTCTCCTCTTTTAAATCAATTAAGTAAATCACTCCTTTGACTCCCCTAAAGCCGTTATAACAACCTTTAGATTTAGGAACTAAGGCACTATCCAAAAGATTTGGAAACCACTTATTTTTTAAGACTCTATGTACTTAAGTAAAACACTTTCACTTTTGAAAATCCAAATTTCGTCAAGGTAATGGATTATAACAACTTCCAATTTAAACATCCAAAGTACAATCAAGGAAGTATATAGAACAACTTCTATATTAGGCAATCCAAGTACAATCAAGGAAGTATATAGAAAAACTTCTATATTAGGCAATCCAAGTACAATCAAGGAAGTATATAGAACAACTTCTATATTAAGCAATCCAAGTACAATCAAGGAAGTATATAGAACAACTTCTATATTAGGCAATCCACGTACAATCAAGGAGTGGATCATTTAAGGAGTATGATTTACTTTCTTTATCATAAGGAATCATGTTAGAAGAAGAGGAGATGGCTCACATACATTATCGGCTTAATCCACAAGCTAAGTCGAATACGCCGCACGTAGAATTGTCAACCTATAATGGCCACAACACGACTATCAATTTCTAGTTTCTAATGTAGAATGATACTAAGTATACAGTCTCTTATTCTATGGAAAATCGGGCAGCACCTCCTTTGTTTCTACGTACTTTTCCACCTTTTTCAAGGCCCGAAAATCAATAACCAACATGCCACATTTAAGGCTCAATACATCAACCAATCAAAGGGGATTACACGTCTTACAATACGTGTAAAATTTTGCCCCACAATTAATACCAAGTAGTTCAATATCCAAAGCCATTCTCGGCTAACATGTACAACAACAAAAAGTCCTTTCCAATTATTTTTCAATCCAAGTTGTTAGTCTAACATGTTATATAGTCGTAAACAACTTTAAAAACTATAACTCCTTCTTTATATAACATGCGACGACTAAACTAATAACCAAATTGAATTGTAATCTCAAGGCTAAACATGCTAGTTTCGGATTAGTGGTTCCAATAGCCATAACACTTATCAAACTTCAATATATACTTCTCATGCTTGCTAATATCCATAACTACAACAATAAGTAATCTTTAATTACTTAAAACGACAAGATTGTTACCTTGATAAGCCCTTATAAAATTCCAAAATTCAAAGTCGCTCCTTAGCAATTCTTAGCTCCTTTCCTTCACGCTCCAATCCGCTATTTGAAGCCTTTAGAAGTTCACAAACAACTTCTCTTCCATTTCCAATCCAAACTATGAAAACGACTTAGGTTTTCGCCTTGCGACTAACGTGAAAACGTCGTTTTTCCGAGATCTTTCTATTGAGATATCCTTACAATACCCTTAGGGACCTTGGGTTAAAGTCTTGTGAATAATGAATCACAATTGCAAAATGTTTGTGTGGGATTTTCCTCAAATCCGAGAGCACATTTTAACTAGCTCAAAGTTCTCTAATTTTTTCTAAGTATTGAAGACTTGTCTTGCTACTAGTTTAGTATATATAAAACAATGGAGGGTCAAGATAATAACACTTGTGTGGCTAGGATGAAGAAGATTAAATATCTAGACAAGTGGCTCATTGACTTGGTCAATTATCTCAAGCTAGGTTTGTCAAGACTTGATCATCCACTTGACTACTAACCTTGGTCACTTGACCATTAACCATGGTCCAATTCGTGCAATCCATGTGGGGGGTGACACGTGTCGCCCTCCCATTCATCCATAAAATTCTGTAACCCTCGTGGGCCCCACAAAACGTAAAATTTCTCGGGTGGGCCCTACGTGACCAAATCCGTAAAAATAAGTTTCCATAATGATAATAAACTTCATATTCCTCAATTAATGCATTTTGAGAATCCAATTCTCATCAACAAACATTTTTTCTTTCCGATGTTCGGAAGATTTTCCTTCGGAAAAAACAATTCTTCCTTTCGTACCAATTTTCAAGTCTTGTGTTCTCGCGTCTATTCTCTTATACATGTCCTGAAATTACGGGGTGTAACATTCTTCCTCCCTTAGAAACATTCGTCCCCGAATGTTCTTAGTCGGTTTTCAAGCTATACAAACTCCGGCATAGTCTCTATACTATGCCTATCAATCAATACTCCACAAGACCAACGATGCCACACATGGAAACCATATAACCTACGTAAACATATCAATGTACCTTCCATCCGCGGTCCCTTCTCACAAAACTCGAAGGTTACAATCTTATCAAAAACGGGATCTTCAGAGGTTCCTTTCTTTTTCCCGCATGAAGGGATGACCCTGTCGTATTCTAAGTCATGGGACTAACACTATCTGAATCCTTCAATATGACTCCCACTAAGCTAACTGATGTGTTCCCTCATGTTACTTCCCTTCTCTGTCTCACTCAGTCACAATTGTAGTTGGGACATGAACCTATAATCTGTCTAGCTTAGTTTACCAACCGGTGTAAACTCTAATACTAGTAGGCTCTCAATCACGAGCACCTATGGACAATGTTACTGAACCTAAAGCGTGTGTATCATCACAATTAACCTCCACTCATGGCCTAAAAGGAATTTTCTCTACGCACCTTCATTACTCATAACTATAACCACTATAGTTCTTTTAACCCTTGTTCCTTCCTTTTCTTACTTGTCATACTTTCTCGTACTTCCAAACTTATTTTAGTACATGTACAAAATTTCAAATATTGTTTCTGTTCTCCAGTCCTTGGAGTTACTATCCAAACTTGGCCATTTTGCTACTTGAATTTCCGCTAAGGCTCTTCTCGGCCCTTACGACCTGGTTCCGGTAGAACGCGTCCACGAACTCGTACAACGATTAACTAGACTTGGCCCTTGCATCCTCGTGACCCTATCACATAGTGGGACCATTTCCAACTGACATCACCCATTCCATACTACCGGCTGACCCGAAATGGGTCCACAACCCGACCCATCGTCACACTTAACTTCTCATTCTTAGTCTGAAATAAATTTCTCTCCTATCTCAAGGTACTTCTCACCCTATCCTCCCATTCACTAGAGGTTCGTCACCTAGGCCGGAGTATTTCTACTGTACATCCTCCACTATCGGCCTTTACACTGTTACGGGGTAATTACAACTTGTGAACCCTACACAACTATAGTCTCAGTTCACTTTATCACTCTTGTCAACATTCTTTACTTTTCACTTTACTAATCAGAGTATCTCTACCTCTGGTGGTGCTATCAATTTACAACTACTAGCAACAAAGGGAAAACATATACACTAGGGCGAAATCTACGTCTATCAATGCATGTATGATTCAAAAGAATCAAAATATACCTGTAACCCCATGCGATGCTGCCTCTTGATCCTGCCCAGTAGCCACGTCATCTATGCGGTTCGAAGGACCGCCAGAACTATAAACTCCACCCTGACCTCTACCACGGCTGGCTGACATCTGAACACCCTGCCCTGGGGGGCGCACAGCTATGGAGGAAAGGGAACCAACCACCGGCCTCATAGGCTGAGCCACCTCACCGGTGCTCTTTCTAAAAGGACATACCCTCAGTATATGGCCCGAACGACCACAATAAAAACAAACACATGTGTCATAACGACATTTCCCCATATGACGCTTACTACATCGGAAACATTGAGGAATAAGTGGCCTCGACTGAGAAAATCGTCTGCTCCTCTGAGAACTTCGAACCCTGGAGCTCGGATCGGCTCCTAAATACCTTGTGGGGTCCAATCTCCCACCTGCGAGCTGCGAGGGTATGTCCTGGGTAGGCTGGGACGAATATCTCACTCGCTGCTGAGGTTTCTCATCCAAAAACTCACCGGGATAACCAACCGGTCTAGCCCTCTTACGCTGATCTCTGCGTTGGCCCTCTACCCTCTGTACACTGCATGCATCGCCGAATAACCTCCTGGCGATGAAACTGTAGCACCGCTTATCTTGGTCAATAACATAATCGCTTCCCTTATGACCCGATAGTCTTCCCTAATCGAAACGGAGGCTCGTGTTGGGGCCTCAAAACTCGCGCAGGAACTCGCCGATGCGACAATATCCGGTATACCACGGCGTACGAGCCCTATCAACTCTCGAGTCCGATGGTAGCTCTCACATCTTGTTTTGCCCTTCACGATCGTGTTGCCCTCGAGGCATAAGCAGAATACAATAATACGTCAGAGAGGAATTATCTTAATAACACATCTCTATGGGACGATCTCAGAGTGAGAAGAATAGAAACCAACTCCTAAATGTCATGTAGCCTCCTGTTTATGTGTGTGGCGCGCAACACACCGATAACCAAGACTCTACTAGACACGGTATGTAAACCAGATGGATCGCTTTGATACCACTGTCACGCCCCGAACCTCGAGGATCGGTGCCTCTACCCGCACCTTCTACCTAACTGACACAAGTAAACTGCGGAACTAAATATCACATCGTTTTTTTTTAAAAACAATGAACATGCAAGGGCAAAGCCGACAAGGCTGCCATATAATATACATAACAAAAAGGCATTACACTGTACACGAGTCCAATCCCCCATATGAATACAGACTTCAAGAGTTTCTTGAACTATGACGGACAAGGCCCACTGCATCCATAATCACAAATCTTGCATCAAGGATCTATACCAAAATGATAAACTCCTGAACAGATGGAGTTATTCCAAAAACTCCGAGCAAGGTCCTACACCTGCAGATCACCAAACTGCATACCTAAAACTACGACATGAACGCAGCCCCCCGAAGGAGGTCAGTATGAAGAATGTCCCAAGTATGTGAAACTGAAAATACTATAATGAAATCATAACAGTTTATACAAAACAGGAGACAAGTATGATAGCCAAACTACAGTACACAATACATAAGCAGTCATGTCAAATCAGGGACGCATGCCCTCAAAGTCATTACTCAAATATAACCATGGGTCTCACGCCCATAACATCAATCATGCCCGTGAAATCCTTCCTCACTGCCGGTAGTCCATGATATAATATAACATCAATAAGCATACATGAACACCAAGTCCCACTGTTGTCAAACATCAGACGCCAAGTAGGAAAACGAACCATCGATCCACCTGCATCATAAACCGGCCGGCAAGTACGAAAGCCAACTACCAGATCCAGCCTGCGTCAACAACTGACCGGGGCAAGTACGAAAGCTAACTACCAGATCCAGCCTGTCATCACGAGATATGACCAGGGCAAGTGCGAAAGCTATCTACCGGAGCCTACCGTACCAAATCGTGCAATAATCGACGGCAAGTACGAAAGCCAACTACCAAACCATCCTGCGTCAGCCACCGACGGGGGCAAGTACGAAATCCAACTACCAGACCATCCAGCTTCACTAAACCTCACGAGGCTAGTCCATGGAATAACAATATCCAACATGGTCGCACGCCTAATCCCACATCGTATAAGCATGTCCATGGGGTAATACAATCAAATTCGGGAATCTAACCCACCTCCTGGTCGCATGCCCCGGAATCCCACATCGTATAAGCATGTCCAAGGATCAATCATAATGGAAGCATACCCGTGGAATCCCACATCACTGTCGGTACGTCCAAGTAAACTCACAACAAGGCATACCTCCAATCAGAGTCGCAGCGTAAAAATATAATACTTGCACTCAAAGGCTATCACAAGCACACATAGGCAAGTTCATAAAATCTTTAGACTTTCATTATCATACAAAAATGAATTTCATTTTATAAACTCAAGGAACTTTCGTTTTATATAAAAATCCGAGATTTTAACCCTAAGTACTACGTACTTCCATTCTTTTCAAAAGATTCCTTTTTATATAAAACCCCAAGATACTAACACCCGTAGTATCAAGACATGTCTATTTTTCAAATTAAGTTACTACACCTTTAGAAATTCATTTCAAGACTTTGAAACCAAGTAACTTAAAATTTCACAACCTAGGCAACTCATGCCTATCATTCAAAATAGACAACTTTCTTAACCTTCCATAAAGTCGTTATAACCAACTTCCCATAAAGCCGTTATAACTCTTTATGGTTTTAGACAAATTCTTTTTTTTTTATAACCAAGAGACTTATATTTTTAAAATAAAGTATCATATACTTTCAAATCAAGTTACATAACTTTCAAATCAAGTTACATAACTTTCAAAATACTTCAAGTCTCTTAACTTTAGAAATCAAGTTGCTTCTACTTTTAAATCTCAAGTAACTCACACCTTTAAAACAAGTTAATTCTCTTTAAATCATGTCATTTCTCCTCTTTTAAATTAATTAAGTAAATCACTCCTTTGACTCCCCTAAAGTCGTTATAACAACCTTTAGGTTTTGGAACTAGGGCACTATCCAAAAGATTTGGAACCCACTTCTTTTTTAAGACTCTATGTACTTAAGTAAAACACTTTCACTATTGAAAATCCAAATTTCGTCAAGGTAATGGACTATAACAACTTCCAATTTAAACATCCAGAGTACAATCAAGGAAGTATATAGAACAACTTCTATATTAGGCAATCTAAGTACAATCAAGGAAGTATATAGAACAACTTCTATATTAGCCAATCCAAGTACAATCAAGGAAGTATATAGAACAACTTCTATATTAGCCAATCCAAGTACAATCAAGGAAGTATATAGAACAACTTCTATATTAGGAAATCCAAGTACAATCAAGGAGTGGATCATTTAAGGAGTAGGATTTACTTTCTTTATCATAAGGAATCATGCTAGAAGAAGAGGAGATGGTTCACATACCTTATCGGCTTAATCCACAAGCTAAGTCGAATACACCGCACGTAGAATTGTTAACCTATAATGTCCACAACACGACTATCAATTTCTAGTTTCTAACGTAGAATGATACTAAGTATACGGTCTCTTATTCTACGGAAAATCGGGCAGCACCTCATTTGTTTCTACGTATTTTTCCACCTTTTTCAAGGCCCGAAAATTAATAACCAACATGCCACATTTAAGGCTCAATACATCAACCAATCAAAGGGGATTACACGCCTTACAATACGTGTAAAATTTTGCCCCACAATTAATACCAAGTAGTGCAATATCCAAAGCCATTCTCGGCTAACATGTACAACAACACAAAGTCCTTTCCAATTCTTTTTCAATCCAAGTTGTTAGTCTAACATGTTATATAGTCGTAAACAACTTTAAAAACTATAACTCCTTCTTTATATAACATGCGACGACTAAACTAATAACCAAATTGAATTGTAATCTCAAGGCTAAACATGCTAGTTTCGGATTAGTGGTTCCAATAGCCATAACACTTATCAAACTTCAATATATACTTCTCATGCTTGCTAATATCCATAACTACAACAATAAGTAATCTTTAATTACTTAAAACGACAAGATTGTTACCTTGATAAACCCTTATAAAATTCCAAAATTCAAAGTCGCTCCTTAGCAATTCTTAGCTCCTTTCCTTCACGCTCCAATCCGCTATTTGAAGCCTTTAGAAGTTCACAAACAACTTCTCTTCCATTTTCAATCCAAACTATGAAAACGACTTAGGTTTTCGCCTTGCGACTAACGTGAAAACGTCGTTTTTCCGAGATTTTTCTATTGAGATATACTTACAATACCCTTAGGGACCTTGGGTTAAAGTCTTGTGAATAATGAACCACAATTGCAAAATATTTGTGTGGGATTTTCCTCAAACCCGAGAGCACATTTTAACTAGCTCAAAGTTCTCTAATTTTTTCTAAGTGTTGAAGACTTGTCTTGCTACTAGTGTAGTATATATAAAACAATGGAGGGTCAAGATAATAACACTTGTGTGGCTAGGATGAATAAGATTAAATATCTAGACAAGTGGCTCATTGACTTGGTCAATTATCTCAAGCTAGGTTTGTCAAGACTTGATCATCCACTTGACTACTAACCTTGGTCACTTGACCATTAACCATGGTCCAATTCGTGCAATCCATGTGTGGGGGGGGGGGGTGACACGTGTCGCCCTCCCATTCATCCATAAAATTCTGTAACCCTCGTGGGCCCCACAAAATGTAAAATTTCTCGGGTGGGCCCTACGTGACCAAATCCATAAAAATAAGTTTCCATAATGATAATAAATTCCATATTCCTCAAATAATGCATTTTGAGAATCCAATTCTCATCAACGAACATTTTTCCTTTCCGACGTTCGGAAGATTTTTCTTCGGAAAAACAATTCTTCCTTTCGTACCAATTTTCAAGTCTTGTGTTCTCGCGTCTATTCTCTTATAGATGTCCTGGAATTATGGGGTGTAACAAGTACTATCAAAGTTTTCATGTCATTGCTTCGGGGCCTATTTCAGCCTATATAGAGATTTGACAAGTCGACAGACTTTCTTCTCTTGTCATGGAACCACATACCTCTCGGGTTGTTCCATATAAATTTCTTCTTCCACATTCAGACTGTTGGTTTTCTAACTTCAGAGTCAATGTTTTGTGGTCAGATTCATTATTTATGTTTCATCTGAACCTTCCAGGACCAAAATATAAACATTTCAAGGATCAAAATGAAAGTTCAGGAAGAAGCTCAATAGTCCACAAAACTAACTCTCCAGTTAGGAAAACTGTCTCAATATCCATGTCACACAAGACTGCAGTGGCCCTGGATGTTAAGTTATTCACAAGGGAGCATGTGTCCAAGTAGTCGAGACCTTACACTCATCAGTAGATCCATCTGCTTTGTATTTAATTTGAGTGTCCACTTTTACAACTCAAATGTACTTTTCCTGTAGGAAGGTCAATCATTACACAAGTATGGTTCTATCTGATGGAATCTATTTCTCTCTCTGTAGCTTCTTTCCAAAGCAGTGCTTCTAGGGGTTGACAATTCTTTGTTAATTGTCCATGGTTCATTCTTAACCATACAAGCTAGAAGTCCTACAATAAGTCTGTGTCCCTTTTTTGCTCCGTCTCGGTTCAACACCTAGAATCCCTGAGTTCTGTAGATCTGAAACATTAAGTTCCGGATAGTCAGCAGCTTTCGAGTCCTGTAGATCTGGAATGTCTAGTTACGACAATGCACTCATGAGTTCTAGTTAACCTTAGCAATTACTTCTTTTTCCTTCTCATGTAAAATTATCTTCAAAGAATTCAGTATTTTTTAACATCAAGAGGCGATAAATACTATCATATTTCAGATCCAAATGGATATGCAATCACGCCTTAGGTCCAACTTGACCTGTTTCAGTATTTCAATCTCTACCAAGCCACCCCACATCACAACATTTGTAGGTGGGATTCTTTCCATGTTTCACGTGGAGGGTTATCCTTATCCTTATGCGGAGTTCTGTTGACAATCACATTAGCGGTAAAGATCGCCTTGCCCCACATATTTTAGGTGTACGACTTTGCGCTTATCTAACACTGTTAGACTGAGGTGAGTAAAGAGTAATCATTTGATGAATGGTGCTTTACATTCTCCCCCTCTATCACTACTAATTCCTCAATCCATAGGCTTAGTTGATTTTTAATTTCTGCTTTGCAGCACATATCCACTTCAACAACTTCATATTTGCTTTTCAACAAAAGAAATGATGCATAACGTTGTACCATCGTCAAAGATGGTCACAAATTACTTGTCTCCCTCCTCTATTTTGTACAAGCTTCAAATCACCCATGTAGGTGTGACTAAGTTTCAGAGGAGCGGTGCTTCTTTCGCTATTCCTTTGATGGAATAGAAAGGTGATTTTGCCCACCTCACATTCATTTTGAGGGTTTATGTCGACAGAAGGCAACAATCTCAACTTAGTTAGTTGTTGAATGACTTTCTATTTAACGTGTCTTAATCTATGATGGAATAGATGCATGAATTACAAATATATCATTCATTTGGCTACAGACATATTGTACCATTCTTAGTTATTGCAGACCTGTTGGACTAGACTCAAACCAGCTTGACCAACAGCGTCCCTGAAACCAAGTTTGGGACATGTATCACCTCCTTTTAGAGTGATCCCATTCCCTGAAGTCCTATTGAGGACAACTTCTCCAACCCCTTCTACTTTAGAGGTGACGTTGCTTCACATGAACAACCTCTTGCCCATGGTTAGGGTGTAACCGTATCATATGTGGTCTGGATACTCAGGCCCACTCCAGTTGTTTTGGCATATTGAGTGTCCAATTTCTTTTCTACCTTTCTTTTGGCCTTCAGATCATTTAAGACCTGGAAACTCTGGCCCACTTCAGTCACTCATAGGCTTTGTACGACTGAGTGTCCAACATCATCCTATCAAACGAAGGATTTTCTGTCAGATAGTGTGACATGTTCAATATCTTAATATAAGCCATTATATTTTAGTATTCTTCCTTTGAGATTGGTGCCCAGGAAATTCCTGGCGCTTGCTTAAGAGTGGTAACAGTTTTCGCACAGTCAGTGGATCTCTCTCATTCGTATGTGCGAATATACTTTACACACTTTTAATAATTACACCCAAAAGAACGGATCTTTTAAGTCTTATTCTCCAATATCCAATCTTTAACCGGGAATGAGATAGACTCAATTTCTGATTTTAGAGTGTAGGGAATATAAGTTTTTAATGAAACCACTTTCATATTCCTAGCCTTGATTTACACACTTTTATTTAGAAATTATTTAAACACATTATAGACAAGGAAGGATAATTACCTTTAACCTTTTGGATTCTGGCCAACGTTAGTCCCTTTATTGGACTGAGTGTCCATTTCATTCTTACCATAATTCGGATCCTTTGTCTGGGACAAATATAGGCCGTATGCTGCAAGATATAACTACATCTTCAGCCTTCTCCTCTTGTCCTAGTTGACATACCTCTCGTGGGCGCTTGCTTCCACCACCATCAGTACCTTGACCGTCAACATCATAACTATCATAGGCGCTATGAACCTCAGCATCAGAACCATAGTCTAGTTTGTTGACACAAATAGAGTTAATGTCAATAGAACTGACAATGGATATGTCTTCAATCAGAAAACCACAACCATAACTAGATTTGGTCACACAACTGCTGACCGATATCTTTCAAACACTAATACAATCTTGTCTTAAAATTGTTAGAAAAATAATGCAATGCAGGAATAGTAAATAACTATTACAAGTGTTTCGAAAGGATAAACAATAAAGATTATAATAACAACAAGTTTGTAGTAAACAACAACAAGCTTTTGTGTTGTTGAATCAGTCTTGAATCTTTGTACCAATTGCGGAAAGCTCTTTGAATCTTGATAATCTGAAATCAAGAAACACTAAATCTGGAAATGTTACAACTGTGCTGAGTCGAGTAATGACACTCTGTCTTTAAGACAAGATTGTCCCGTATATATCATTTTACGTTGATATGCAATAGTGTCCCAAGACAAAACAACTACTAACACTTGAGCAAAGAAAACTCAAGTGTTTCTCTTGAAGAACTTGAGTATTGAAATATGCTAGAGAGGAAGAAGATTTTCAGAAAATGCAAGTGTTGCAAGTCTTTCAAGTGTTGAACAATTGAGCCAAATGCCTCAATTTATAATAGTGTAAGAGTGGCCTCTTCAAGTGCCCATGTAATGGCCATTAAATGCCATGTAATGGCCCTTTAATTCACCAACTAATATAGCCATATGACTGATTTATGGAGGAAAAACTGTCATTTTAATGCTCCAAAACCTCTCCATAACAACCAAACTTTTGGACTTCCGTCGCACTTACTGCCGGTGAAGCGCCGCGGCTTCGCGGTTCTAGTGACTCGATCAGGAATTAGCGCCGCGGAACTCCCCGACTCCGAGGTGGCTCCGCTGCCCTTTCTGACCCGTTCCATCTTTACACTACGCACACTTCTTCCTTCATTTACCAACGTGGAACACTCGTCATTTAGCCAATGACCGTCCATCATTATATGTCTCAAACATGTTACTTACGTACAAATACCTATTTCACTAATGAAATTTACGATACTTGACACTATGAGTGCACGTATGTGGAAACGACGTTTTCGACGTGCGGGGCCCCAATTGTTCGAGTCATAAATAATGGGATAAACTTTATTCCACATTTCCAACAGATTTAACTAACTTGATGTTAAACTCATGGTTAGTAATCAAGATACCTTTAATGTTCATATTTTTTTGTTTCTTGGCTTTGATGCAGACAATACTATGCTTTTCTTCTAAAGTAGCAGGACTGTTTAGCTCATCAAAGAGATCTACCAAAGTCCTTTTAATCTCCACGATATGTTGCTCATCAGGTTCCATTTCCTTGCTTTCATGCATCTACAACCATTTATATGTGAATTTTTCCATCTAAGTGGTTCAACTCCAAATGCTTCACACTCATCTAACTTCAGTTTCTCCAGCTTTTCTGCTCCACCAAAGTTAAATCCATTTTCACAATATTCATATGTCTTTCCGGAGCCATTGATGACTGGAAAAGGTCGTCCATTCTGCCCAGAAGATGCAGTTCCTTCAGCTGCCGGACTCTTCTTTCTGGCTAAAGGCACAGGAAACTGAAATAACAGATACAACTGATTGTGTCCATTTATCTTGACATCACCCTTGTCCTCAAGGGTGAAGTATAAACTAAAATTTCGATAATTGACGGCTTCTAATTGTGCAGTGATGCAACAGTTCACAAAGTACATAACATGATCACACATTCTCATCCTCATTTGTATTGCTTTCTTGTTCTCAACCCATACTTCTGATACCAATGTTAGCCAAAATGCAGGGATTCTCAGAGAAATCCGAGGTTTTAGCAGCTGGACAGAAGTTTTACTGAGAAACTCGAGTGGACAGCTATGGAGGATGAAAGTGGAAGAAGATGAAGAATAGAATTCAATAGGAAAACTGTACTATATTCAATTGATGATTGAATTTGTAACGATACCATGCCTTTTATAGAAATGAGATAGAATCTACCTATAACTTCACTATAGCACCTCTATAACAACCATTACACGTAAGAAGTATATTATGCATAAATAATATAATATTCAAAATATTTATGATAATTATGGTTAATGTCATGTACATAGTAAATTTCAAGTATGAATATTTTAAAAGGAAAAAAATATATTTTAGTTATCTGATTTGATCTTGAAATTTTTCAAAATCGTATATTTTCTATCTATCGATTTTCTATAAATTTGATACATATTTACTTGATTTTGGTAACGAAAATGTCGATGAAGAGCCTCAACCTATTGCTACTTGTCTAAGATAGAATGGTCAACTGTTAAAGCTCTCAGGCAACCTTCAAGGAAAGCTATCGAATTTCCTTTTGCTGAAAGTTTGGATAAAAAATTTCGTCAATTCAAGTGTTATATTATCACTTTATCACTAAGAGACTGAAATTTACGAAACAACCTATAATTGTAGAATTCTTACGTCAACCTTGAAATTGTATTTAAATTCTCAATTAATTTTAAATGAATATGTTCCTTAGATTTTAGCTCTTTATCGATATGGTACAACTAGTTATGAATTTATTTATAATTTATTAATCTTTTTTAATTTTTAATTAATGAGATATGAAAATCAATTGAGATTTTAAAATTAACAAATATATTATTTTCGTTTATAGTATAAAAAATACAAAAAAATAATTATTTGTGTACTTTTGTTTATAACATCTAAATAAGATCTAAACAACAAATGTCAGTATACATATATAAGAACACCTCACTATAATGACCATGTAAATATCGGACAAACGCTACCATTATAGAGAGATTTGACTGTATTTTGAAATAATTTAACCTTAAATTTCTCATTTAGTCTGTCACATAAATATCATGACATGTTTAAAATTATAGGTCCCTAAGATCTTCTTTCTTTTTTAAATTCAATACTCAGTCATACGTCGTCCCATAAAATGAACTACCAAATAAAATATAATTGTTTAAAATCTCCAATAAGTCATACAATAATGACCTTTATAGTTACAAGCAAGACCATTAAAAATCTCTAAATTTTAGTAGAATAAAGTTGACTCCAAAATTGCAAAGAAAATGCAAAATAAATTGTCATCCGGCCAGTTACATCAAAGACAAGTGCACATATCCAATTTCCCTTAATAGTCTTCAACTTATTACTAGTTGTTTACAGTAATATTTTGGAATTTACCACCAATACACTATATATATGGCCAAAAATAAAGACTAGTGCCACGTTTTAGCAATTCAATCTCTTGTTGAGAAATGAGTGCAAAACAAAATTGTGGAATGACAGTATTAAATAAGTTTATGTGCTGCTTGTGTTCAATGTCCTTAGAATGAACAAGAGTTGTCAACATAAAAGTGTAAAAACTCAACTAGATTTTCTTCTTTGTTTGTTTGATTCGATGGGAAAAGAACAGTTGAATTTTTAGGAATTATAATATTTTTTCTTAATTTGTCTCGTTTTTCTGTTGATGTTTTTGAAAAGTTCACTTTTTTATACATAACCACATTACAATACTCAATGGGTGCATTCTATAGGCAAATCTCATGATATATACAATAGAGTACAAGTTCACATTGTAAGTGCGCCTTTTGGACTCAATAATTGAATAGCCTTGAGATAATTTTGTGAGACGTGTTAGATCAAAGCGGACAATATGTATCATAAATTTGATTATTATATTTTCTTTTGAGCCGATGGTCTATCGGAAACAACTTCTCTACCCTATAAAGATCGAGGTAAGGTCTGCATACATTCTACACTCCCCAGATCCATTATGTGAAATTACTCTGGATATGTTGTTGTTGTTGAACTTGATTATTATTGTTAATGTTGAGTTTTATGTTATGACATTTTTATCTAACATAACATTTTCATAACTAAGTTAAAGTCAGAAAATGTTGGAACAAATGTCATGACATTCGGATCAACATTCTAATAACAGTTTTGCCCCTTCTTCACGGACTGAAGCTTATCTCGTGAGATTTTTACCACGATGGTAAAGTGACATGGCAATGAACTTGTTGAGCTGATTATACACGTGGGAAGCCCAAGTCCAAGGCGTTGCTAAACTTGGGGAACAAGTCCAAGAGGTTGGAGGATTTTGCTCCACATTCGTCTCCAACAAACCTTATCAAACTGCCCACCTTTTGCTCAACTTCCACAACGATTCATTGAGCATTTCAAGGAAGACTCTCTACTATAAATAGAGAGGCTACATCAAGGAATCGATATCCAGAAATTACAAGAGAAAAAGATTAAGATAGCTCTCCAGAAATCTCGATCAGAAAACTGGATCACTGTGTTGCCTGGGCTTTTCGACGACATTTTGTCCAACATTATAGTTGCTGCCTAGATTCTAGATTAGTTCTTTATTGAAGCAATTATAATGAGATGTTGTCTATATCTACCTAGTTAGATTTTTCAGGCATAAGTCATCTACGACTTAAACCTTTTTATTCCTTTGTATTATTTTGTAATCTTGTAAAAGAAGGACTATATTCAATTGTATATATATATATATATATATATATATATATATATATACAATATTTTTGGTCATTGACCATCATATGTTATATTAATATATAACCTATGTAAATTTAAATTTTTGTGTCTTTATTATTCCCGTTGCAATTTACTCTTCAAAGGTTTTTCTGTTTTTATCTAAGTGTCGTCAGTTCTGTAGGACGACATTGTTAACGATATTTGCAAACTGTTTCAGCGTACAAGCGATTGTACTTACTGTTTGTTTTTTATTATTTCATAGTATAACCCTCCGGGACCCAACAAGTAGTATCAGAGCCTACACTTGACATAATAAGTGTTTGGTCCTGTTATATAAACTATGGATCCGGCTAATCCAACAATCGGTAGACTTCCTATTTTAGATGGATCAAACTATGCCTATTGGAAAATTCGCCTACGCTCTCATATCAAATCAATTGATATTAGAGCATGGAGATCTATTACCAATGGATATACTGTTCCAATGCTACCACCGGATGAGAAAGCCGACATTCTTGCTAAGCTTGAATCCGAATGGAGTGTGGAAGAAACCAAAAATGCAAGCTTCAATGAAAAAGCCTTAAATGCTATTTTTGCATGAGTTGATCTCTACATGTTCAAGCTCATATAAAATTGCTCTACGGGCAATGATGTTTGTGATACTTTGGAAACTCATTGTGAAGGTAGCTCTAGTGTTCGTCGAACGAAGCTTCGTATGCTCATGAGTAAATATGAATGTTTAAGGATGGAAGAGACGGAGGATATTAAAACATATTTTGAAAAGTTGATTGACATCTCTAATGAATGTCAAGTTCTTGGTTCTCCGTTAACCAACAATCAACTTGTGGAAAAACCACTTTGTTCTCTTCCTGAAAAGTTCAATATAAAGCTATGTGCGATTGAAGAAACTCACAATCTTGCTACAATGGACCTTCATACTTTAATGAGTATTCTCAAAACTTATGAGATGAATATGGAGAATCAAAGGACACTGTATAAAAGCAAAGATATAACACTTCAAGCAAAATCCTTAGAGAGTCATGTCGATGATGAGGATGAAAATCTTGAAGAAATTGGTAATTGTGCAAATGTGCCCTCCTTACTCGAAAATTCAATCGATGGTAAGGAAGTTCACCAATGATAAAAATAAATTTAAATCCAAAGAGCACCAAAACCAAGGCTTCAATCAAAAGTCCACTAACCCCTTTCCTATAGTACAAAGAGAAAATCAACTAAGGAGAACCAACTCAGACAGAACCAAATTTGATCCCAAACAACGAGATTTTGTGAAATATCATGCTTGTTCAGGATGGGGTCATTATGCAAACGAATGTGCAAATACCTTAAGAAAATTTGGTAAAAATTTGTGGGTCTCTCTTAGTGACGATGAAGAAGAAGATGAAGGAGATCAAGAAATAGAGTCACAAGCAATGATGGTCACTATTTACGAACAGTCTCTCTCAGACAATGAAAATGTCATTGACAGTGTTGTCCCAAATGTCACCACCTTTACGTCAACATCTGCGACGACATCTGCAGGTCCAGAAACATCTGAAAGGTATGAATATTTTAACTATCCTAATGTTAATTACTTTACTAGTATTATTTCTTGCAGTAAGACTAGCTTTGAAGATCAAGTTGATCCCAAGGACGACATGATTAAGGATTTACAAAAAATTGTAAAAACTTAATTCTAGAATCCAAGCAACTTGACTCAAAGTTAAGATCTTTAACTCTTGAGAATACAGGTTTAAAAGGCACAATAACCCGCTTAGAGGTTACACTTACCAAAAAAGATCTTGAATTTGGTAAGATCAGTGCAAAGTTGGATCTAGCTGAAACAACCTTCCAGAAACTCAATACAGGTACCTCCAAACTGAATGATATTCTAGGTGTTAGTCAACCATTACATGCAGGTATTGGGTACAAAACTCACTTAATGTAGTATGCTCTAATTTATTTGAAAAATCTGGGAGAATAGGTTTTGTGAAAGAGAAATGATCTAAAGACAAGCTCTCAGTCAAGTCAAATGACATGAAATTTGTGTGTCATTATTGTAACTCCTCTGGGCACATAAGACCATATTGTCACAACCTTCAGACTTCCAGGAGCAGAGTGTTGTCAAAACGACTGTCCAACATTTCAGACAACACTCGTAGCAACATTCCTGACGGTAAAAAAGGGAAATGTTGTAAGAAAGTTTGGATGTCCAAACTGAATGTGAGATGTAATGTTGCCATAACTGTTTGAGGACTAACATTTCAGGATCTTAGTACTTTGACAGTGGGTGCTCTCATCACATGACAGGGACAAAGGAATGCCTAGAGAACTATGAGTCACTCAGTGGAGGAAATGTAACTTAGGGAGGTGGAAGCAAAAGTAAGATCATAGGAAGAGGAACCTTAAGTGTTCCTGGAGTTCCAGCCCTTAGAAATTGTCTTACATGTTGATGGTTTAATGGCTAATCTAGTCAGTATAAGTCAATTGTGTGATGACAATCTAGAGGTAAAGTTTAATAAGTATGCTTGTATAGTTACAAATGAAGCTAACCAACGTAATGTCAGTATAAGGACAATGACAATTGTTATCTTATTGAAGAACAAGAGATATGCAATAATGTTAGGACATATGACACTACCTTGTGGCATCAAAAATTAGGACATGTCAACTACCGTAATCTTGAAAGATTAATTTCTTATGAGGCAGTAAGAGGCATCCCTAAACTAAGTCCTAAAGATAAAACAGTGGTTTGTGAAGATTGTCTAAAAGGTAAGCGAACACGTGTCTCACATAATGTTGCTCAGAGTGACGGACAACATTTAGGTACGTCTCACTGATTTCAGCTTTTGCACATGGATCTTATGGGTCCAATCGAGGTAGACAGCCTAGGAGGCATGAGGTATTCTTATGTGATTGTAGAGGACTTTTCCAGGTACTCATGGATATTCTTTTTGAAAGAAAATTCTCAAACTTTTGGCATGTTCAAAGTGTTGCACTCTAGGATAAGGAATCTGTATCATTCTTCCTTTTTTTGAATTAGATCGGATCATGGAAAAAAATGAGAATAATCTGTTCTCCACATTTTGTGAGAAAAAGGGGATTTTTCATGAATTTTCTGCTCCCAAGACTCATCAGCAGAATGGTGTAGCAGAAAGGAAGAATAAGACTTTACAAGAGATGACTAGAGTCATGTTGAGTTCTAAGAAATTGTCAAAACGTTTTTGGGCCGAAGCCTTGAATACTGCAAGTCACATAACAAATAGAGTCTATCTTAGGCCTGCAACTAAAATGACACCCTACGAGCTGTTAAATCAGAAAAAACCAAATCTGCGTTACTTTCATGTATTTGGGTGTGTGTGTTACATCTTAAATGATAGAGAACAACTATCCAAGCTTGACTCTAAAAGTGACAAAGGAGTCTTTGTCGGCTATTCACAAAATAGTCATGCTTACCGTGTGTATAATCTTCGATGATTATTCTGATCTTACAGGAAAAAAAATGCCTGAAAATAACGTTATGATTACAGTGGAGAATGAGCAGGATGCTGAAGATTCAGATGTTGCCCCAAATGTCATGAAATCCGAAGCAATATCTGAGTCAAAACCCGAGAACACGGAAGGTGCAGATGAGGAATCAAATGCTGAATTGCAAGACCCAGTACGCAGGGATCCCTCATCTAGGATTTGAAAGAACCATCCTACAGGTCAAGTGATAGGAGAAGTGTTCGAAGGTTTAAAAACAAGAAGGAAATAGCCTCGGAATTACAGAGATATGGTCATATATGTGTGTATGCCTACCATGTATCAAAAGGTAAGTCTTTCTTGTTATGTATCTACTCTAAATCCAAAAAATGTTGGAGAAGCACTCAAGGAAAATTGTTAGATACAAGCTATGCAAGAAGAACTTGAACAGTTCACGAGAAATGAAGTCTGGGATTTAGTTCCTCGTCCAAATGATATTAATGTTATTGGAACTAAATGAATCTTTAAAAACAAGACAGATGAATCTGGAACTGTTGTAAGAAACAAGACAAGATAGTTGCTCAAGGATACACGCAGGTCGAAGGAATTGACTACGATGAAACCTTTGCCCCTATTGCCAGAATTGAGTCAATTATGTTGTTACTTGCTGTAGCTTGTCGTCTGAAGATCACTCTCCATCAGATGTATGTTAAAGGTGCCTTCTTGAATGACTATCTTGACAAAAAAGTCTATGTTGAACAAACCAAAGGATTTGAAGATCCTCACCATCCTCAGTTTGTATACAAGCTCAAAAAGGCTTTGTATGAATTGATACAAGCACCTCGAGTACGGTATGGTCGCTTAACCCGCTTTTCTTCTTGAATTTGGTTTTAAACGTGGTAAAGCTGATTGTACTTTGTTTATAAAACATCACAGAGTAGATATGGTCATTGCTCAAATCTATGTAGATGACATAGTCTTTGATTCGACTTCACAGTCCCACCTTGACACATTTGTCGAAGCTATGTCCTCCATATCTGAGATGGGCATGATAGGGGAATTAACATTTTTCTTAGGCTTGCAGATAAATCAAAATGAAGATGGAATTTTCATCTCCCAGAGTAAGTACGCCAAGAATTTGGTTAAGAAGTTTGGATTGGAGAATGTTAAACAGATGAGGACTCCAATGGGATCAACACAGAAGATATGCAAAGACGATGTTGGTGAAAATGTCGACCCAATATTGTATCGATCTATGATAGATAGTGATGCACGATTTATGCACACACTTAAACGCAAGTGCACGTGTCGTGTCAAGTAATATAGTCTCGAAGATCGAGTTATCGCCCTCGTGATTAGTGCTCAAGTACCAAATTCTATTCCTTGTTATCTATTTGGTGACCGATAATTGATTTGTTGATTATGACTAATAATTATAAATACTAATTAACTATGTTGTTTTACTCAGTAATGATGGAAATAGGGCTTCCAAATCTCCTCAACTATCCGCTTAACTTACTTATTAACGCAATCGACTATGGTTCTTCTTCTATCGAGATAGCAGTTTACTAATTCATTTTATACTCCTCGTTAAGGTTATATAAACACTCAACCCCAAGACATCACCTTTCTACCTTTCTGATAAGGTTGACTCTGATGAGGATTAAGAACAAAACCTTATTAATGCTACACAAGTAATCGGTATTTTCATCCACGATTCAACCTATGTCTACCCAACTATAGCATAGTCACAACCTCCCTTTCGGATTTCTGCTAGAAATCATATGTTATGATAATTAATGATCAAGTAATTACCAAGCAATCAAAACATATATTGATAAATCTCAACAATTAGAAGAAACCCACAATCATGCATTAATTCATAAATATAAGGTTCAAGTGAATTGACATGGAAAACCTTATATTAGAATTAGTTCCTAGCCATAGACATGACAAGAACTAATTCAATATCCAAATATAAATCAAAATAAAGTAAAAGAAAGAACAAGAAATTACTAAAGAAAGGTCTCAAATCTTGAACTCCAAGATGTGTTGTGAATTGGCAAGAAAGGGAACCCTTAAAAACTGCCTAGGGTTCTCTTTTTATAGTTTCAAAACGTAGGTGCAGGGTTTTCCTTCGTGCCCGCCCATGATTCATTCGAATTTGATTTTTCGCCGCTTGCCGGCCAGAATCAGCCATGGCCGCTAAGTTCTGCACTTTATGAAGATTAGCGCCGCGCGCCGCAACTCGCTGTTTAGAGGCGCGCGCCGCACTTCGCAAGCTTCAATATTAGGCGCCGGGCGCTCGCCTCGCTGGCCGGAGGCGCGCCGCTCGCTGCGTGCTGGTTCGCCACTTTCTTGCATTTCAGCTCGAACCTCCGCTTTTGCCTCTGCTTGCTCCTTTTCCGCCAAAGAACCACTTTAACCAATTTGACTCAAAAGAAAGAAAATTTATCCTAAGACGACACATATTCGTACAAAAATGGATAAAAGACTCACTAAAAATGACTCAAAAAGTGTATATAAAATACACCGATCAAATACCCCCAAACTTAACCTTTGCTCGCCCTCGAGCAAAGATCAAAAGAAAGAAATAAAGACACAAAGAAAAAGAAAAGTAAAAGACTCAACGACATTGATCACTTTACTGCATTGGTGTTACTTAGAAAAACATGAAGTTTAGTAGAATAATATGCAGGAACATATAACATGAAATTTTAGCATTCTAAACACATTAAGCTAGATATTTCGCAAACTCATTCTAATCATGCTTAATGGAGGTAAGAATACTGAATTATGCATGTCAATTTCAAAAATCCTATGGCATGTTTACTTGCTATTCTCCACTAATCATGAATATGCATATAAGAGATCTTCAGGACTTTTCAGGGTTGTAATGTAGGCTTAGGCATGGGTAGGTAAAAATAGGCATTTAGGCTCATTTTTTTGTACCATAAGCTCTTTAGCTTTTCAATTTTTCCCTTTTTCTTTTGATTTCCTTTCTTCACTTCATATCTATCTTTCCCCTCTTTTGTTTTGAGAGAGTGAAGTGTATTATGAATAACAAGCACCCCCAAACTTAGGCTTTTGCCTATTTCTTATTACTTTTCATGGGTGCATCAAACTTGTTCACTCTTTTTGTCTCTTTTTTAACACTTTCTATTCCAACCATTTCACATTTTTACTTATGGCACAAGTGTGGGAATATAAGGTGTCAAAGAAAAAATTCAATTTTTAGGCTCAACGAGGCTGACTAGGGATATTTTTAATGTCAGGGATAGAAAAGACTGGTAAGAATTGGCTACCAAAGAAATGCCTGAGTCATCTCCCCTAACATGCATATCCTAACTATTTCGCCTCAAATAGCAAACAATCATACACATAGGTTTTAATCTTTTAACGATGCACAATTCAAGCAGAAACTCCAAATAGACAGATTTCATGAGTTTTTGGCATATCTAACCTAAGTGTTTAGATAGTTGCTTCTAATTCCATTACATTATTCAACCTTACTTCACTAGGTGTTTCTAGTAACTACAACATGCGTGATCTTTGACAGAAAATTATGACTCAAAAAATTTTGTATGACTCAAAAATACACAAAACAAATTAAAAAGACTCAAACATACTAAGAAAATAAGACACAAATAAAACACCCCCCCCCAAACTTAAGTCACACATTGTCCCCAATGTGTGCAAGACTCAAAGAAAAATAAAAGAAAAAGGACACTTACAGACTTGGTTTAAAGTGGTGGCGGTGGCGGTGGATAATGCGTTGAATTCTGTGAGGAGAGGAGGGCTCTGGATTGTTGATTTGGAGAAAGGGCCGCTTGACAGGCGCTTTCAACAAGAATTCAGATTTTCCGTCGTGGCGCCGCGGCCAGAATCAGCGGCGCCAAAATATCAGCGCTCGACTTTCGCGCGCTCAGAAATGGGCGCGACGCCAGACTTCAAAAAATTTCGATTTTTAGCCAGCTGAATTTCTCGCGCTTTTTCGCTTTTCGCGCCGCGCTCGCCTTGTGGCCAAGCGCGCTTAACCCGATTTTATGGAAATCCTTGGCTTATCTTCGCCGCCTCCAAATTGTTGCCCCGCACTGCTATCACAACACATAAACAAGACCTCCGCGAGATCGTTTCCGACAAAATAAAATAAACTAAAGACATAAATTAAAATAACATAATTAAAAAAAACATTGGGTTGCCTCCCAACAAACGATGTCTTTAACGTCTTTTAGCCGGACGCAATTAACCTTTACGAGTGCCCATTGATCCTTCTCGCGAACCGCTTGTAATCCGCAGAGTTATTGTTGCAGTCTCACTTTTCCTACAACCATTTGTTCAAACAAGGGCCTCAAACATAAAACTATCCCCCAAGTACACAAGACATGCTTGTCTTTTAGGCTCTCTATAATGTAGGGATCAGTGGAATTCCCTACATCTCTCAACTCTAGGGGGTGCCCTTGATGGTATGGACTTCCTATTTGAGGATCAACAGTGATAGTTAGTGGTGTTTCTTCTGTAACAGGTGCAGGAAAAAGAATTTCCACATAATCCAAAAAGGTGAATAATTGGATCTCAACATTCTTTTCCTTCTCTACACCAACTATCTCGCCAGATTCCTCAATAGCTGGGTGTGGTTCAGGCTCCTCAATTTGCTTACCATTTCCCATAATGATGTCGCTAGGCAGATTTACTTGAGGTGTATTGCTCATCTTATCCATCAGTTGCCCTATATGGGTATCCAAATTTTTTAGGGACTCCATTGTCTCAGCCATAAACTGAGTCTGGCACTTGGTGAGCATAAGTATGCCTGCCTGCAACTCATCTCGATCTTTGTCCGAACCCTGGGTTTAGTCACGCTGATGACTCTACTGTCTCTGATAGTAGTAGTCCATATATATATATATATTTTTCGTTTTTTTTTTCGAATTTAACATGCACAATAATAAAACAACAAAAGGTGATAAAAAGAGTCTCGCAGAACAAGTTAGAAACTTGTTCTCGAGCAACAAATTAGACATAGGAATAGATAAAATGATATTGAACTACGCCAATCCCCGGCAACGGTGCCTAAAACTTGATGCGCGATTTATGCACACACTTAAACGCAAGTGCACGTGTCGTGTCAAGTAATATAGTCTTGGAAGACCGAGTTATCGTCCTCAGGGATTAGTGCTCAAGTACCAAATTCTATTCCTTGTTATCTATTTGGTGACCGATAATTGATTTGTTGATTATGACTAATAATTATAAATACTAATTAACTATGTTGTTTTACTCAGTAATGATGGAAATAGGGCTTCCAAATCTCCTCAACTATCCGCTTAACTTACTTATTAATGCAATTGACTATGGTTCTTCTTCTATCGAGATAGCAGTTTAATAATCCGCTTTATACTCGCATGTTATATAAACACTCAACCCCAAGATAACATATTTCTACCTTTCGGTGATAAGGTTGACTCTAGAGGAGGATTAAAAACAAAAACCTTAGTAATGCTACACAAGTAATCGGGGTATTTTCATCCACGATTCAACCTATGTCTACCCAACTATAGCATAGTCACAACCTCCCCTTTCGGATTTCGGTTAGAAATCATATAAGTTATGATAATTAATGATCAAGTAATTACCAAGCAATCAAAACATATATTGGATAAATCTCAACAATTAGAAAAACCACAATCATGCATTAATTCATAAATATAAGGTTCAAGTGAATTGACATGGAAAGCCCTATATTAGAATTAGTTCCTAGCCATAGACATGACAAGAACTAATTCAATATCCAACATAAAATGAAAATAAAGTAAAAGAAAGAACAAGAAATTACTAAAGAAAGGTCTCCAATCTTGAACTCCAAGATGTGTTGTGAATTGGCAAGAAAGGGAACCCTTAAAAACTGCCTAGGGTTCTTTTTTTATAGTTTCAAAATGTAGGTGCAGGGTTTTCCTTCAGGCCTGACCCATGATTTATTCAGAAATCTGATTTTTCCCGCCGGCCGCGACCAGAATCAAGCGCCACAAGCTTCTGCACTCTCTCAAGATTAGCGCCGCGGCCGCAACTCGCTGTTTGAGGCGCCGCAGCGCTGGAACTTCTGCAAGCTTCTGAATATTAGGCGCCGCGCCCGCCCCGCTGGCCGGAGGCGCCGCGGCTGGCTCGCTTTCGCTCCTGTTCGCCACATTCTCGCATTTCGAGCTCTGGAACCTCCGCTTTTGCCCTCTTTTTGCTCCTTTTCCGCCAAAGAGCCACTTTAACCAATTTGACTCAAAAGAAAGAAAATCTATCCTAAGACGACACTTATTTGTACAAAAATGGACAAAAGACTCACTAAAAACGACTCAAAAAGTGTATATAAAATACACCGATCAGATAGTCTCTTGTATCTCACTGTTAGTCGTCCTGATATAATGTTTAGTGTTTGTGTTTGTGCTCGATTCCAAGCCTATCCCAAAATCTCCTACTTAAATGCCTTAAAATGTGTCATCCGATATGTTGCCGACACACGTGAGTTGGGAATTTGGTATTCAAATATACTAATCCTAATTTAATAGGGTATAGTGACTCTGATTCAATGGTGATGAATGATAAAGAGTACGAGTGGATGATGTTTTTCCTCGCAACAATCTAGTATCTTGGTATAGCCAGAACAAAATCAGTGTCTCACTTTCAACCGAATCAATACGTAGCACCGGAAGTTGTTGTTCTCAATTGATATGGTTAAGACACATGTTAGATGACTATGGTTTTTCAAATAATAACTTAGTTTTGTATTGTGATAACTTGAGTGCAATAAATATTTCCAAAAATCTTGTTCAAGACTCGCATAAAATATATAGATATTAGACATCATTTTTAAGAGATTTGATTGAAAACAAATAGTTCAAATTGAACATGTTGACAATATTCATCAACTATCTTATATTTTTACAAAGCTTTGATCACGAGAGATTTTCAAGTTTGAAAAACTCTCGATCTCCGAATCCAAGATCGACGCGGATATCTACCAAATGTCTCTAACATTTTGGGTGACATTTGCCTCTGTAATATCAGAATCTGATTGGGTTTACTGGTTTTGATGGCTTTACTTTTGTATTCACTCATGTATGATCCTAAAATAAAAACATGTTTTCAAAAAGTGATATCGTCTTCATGATAATAGATATCATAAAACGAGAGTATCTAAATAAGGCAAAGCCTTTGTGAATTGTTTGACAACCGTATGAATGAGCAAAACTCTTTGAAAATGATACCGTTCCTATACTATAGGAATATCAAGTGCTTAAACAAGAAATTATGAGGATGTTAAATAAGTATTCTTATTTTTTTATACAAAAATTAAATTTTGTATGTGGTTTATGATTAGATCAAAGACAATGAGAAAATGTTACATTGATCTAGAGGTTAAACTCATAAAATCACATATAAAACGTGTCTTGATTTGTTGCCAAAAACAAAAGAGTTCTTGTAGGATCATAATACATGTGTCATCCAAAATATTGGCAACATTACGGTTGACATTCTCAGATAATGATATCTGTTGGGATACTGTTTGTAATTATTTTTTTGAAAATTTGGTTATTTTTTCCTATTTTTTTGTGTCGTTGTGTTCTATTTTGTTGATAAAATCAAATCTTGATGTCTAGCATTTTTTTTAAATTCTAGGAACAAGTATTGAAATATATTACAAACTCCCAAAATTAGGAAATTAGTTATTCTGCCAAGGTTATAAATATTTTTTTCACTTGTTCTTCATTCTTGTTATCTTTTGTACTTTCCGAAAATTAAAAAATTTAATTAAAAAATTGGAAATATCACATCATCTCGGTTTACTACTACCGATGGAACACTCAACCCCTTCACATTCCAAAAAACCCCCAAAACCCTAAATCTTCACCATATTCTTCTCACTACTCTCCCATGGATAAAAGCCCTATGTCAAACGAAATGTCGTCCAACATTTCTGAAACAACACCAATGAGTACAAGCCCTCCTCAAAGCACAGCCATAGTACTATGTATTTTCCAAGAACCTCTCGATATAAGCTATCCTGGAGATAATGACAATCCAATTGACCTAGATGCAACACCAGATGTGTCTGTTCTAGGCAAAAGGGAAATCATCTCCAAATTTCCAACACGGAGGTCAACAAGAGTTTATGAGAGAAATGTTGAAGCCCAACCAGCATTCAAGCTCGATGAGCAAGTCCCTATGTGTTTTAGTAGTGACTGGGATGATTCAGAGTTCGATTCTCAACCGAAGATGATGAAAAGAACACCTCTTCTGAAAAGCAAGCTGAACCAACCCCAACCTCTCCATCTCATTCTAAGCCATTTGTTTCAGCTGCTGTAAAGTCGTCAGATGAAAAAATACCTGATGATACTCTATTAAAGAGGTACTGCCCAAGGAGATTTTCCAGAAGTACAAGAGCTGAGACTTTTTCAGATGTTGCCCCAAGTGTCACGACATCCCAGGCAATATTCTAGCCAACTCCTGAACAGACTCAATCTCCAATCTCCTCAAGCAGAACAAAATCAGACTCAGAGTCTGATCAAGAGGTAACATTCTTTTCTGAGAAATTCTATTCTGAAACTAGTTCTAAAAATTGGGACTAGTATAAAAATAGAATCATCAAATCGGAAAAAGCATTAGATATTGCCTCATGTTCAGAACATGGTTTGATTGAGTTTTTAAGCACATAAGTCTTCTGATTCATACAAAAAAAGGACCCTATATTGACAATATAATCAGGTTGATGCTAACTTAGACACTGTTATGGAAGATACTAACTCTAAGCAATTTGGGAAAGTATACTTCTGTAATAGAATATATAAATTCACACTTGCTGTTATTAGTCAATGTCTGGACTTAAAGGATGATGATGATGTTATAGATTCAGACCCTGCAATGGAAGATAAAGATGAAATTATTAAATACCTCATGCGAGGTATAATGCGTAAATGGATCTCTAGATGTCCAAATTTCAAAACTCTCAGCTTTGTTTGCAACCCTCCATAAAATTGTTATATACAATTGACTCCCTTCAATGAATGAGTCAATTGTCACTTCAGAATAAACTCGCCTGTTATACAAAGTCGATAAAGGATTAAAAGTTGACCTAAGCCAAACAATCTTTAATCAAATTGTCAACTTAGCCCAAAAAGAATCCACTTCAATCCTACATTTTCCCTCTTTAATTATCAAAGTGCTTACATCACAAGGCTTTCAACCAAAGAAGAAAGACATACTTGGGAAAAATACAGAGATGTACACTATGAACAAGACAATTTTAAAAAGCAAAGACAAGATCATAGACTTACCCTGGAAACTGGACCAAAACAGAATTGATGTTGAAAGAAATGTCACCAACATTTCTGGCAACACATACTCCAAAGGATCTCCGTTGACAATGTAACGGTCGTGAATCAATCTCGCAAAATCAACCTTCAAATTTCGTGGTTGATATCAAGTGTTAAGCTCGATTCAAGCAAGAGATCATTTTCTAACGCGCTTTCTTCCTAAAAAGGGGGAGATGATGCAAACGGAGAAAGAAGAAACTAGAAATGTCATTGCTGCTCGCGGACTGCATCGATGCAGGGGAGCGATGCAAAGTTGAATTCAAGTAAAATAGAAAGCGGTTGGAATCTACTATTTTTACTAGACTTACAGAGGAGATATCACGCTGTGAATGTTACTTCTATGATCACGGTTTTGATGATGTATTATTTTGTCGTACATCATTAATGCTTATTTTGGTTACATTTTGAATTGGGTTGTAAAGATAATCTAACAATTGTTTCATTTTGGGTTGTAATGATTGACAAAATATTTCAGATATTTTTGGATTCATCTAGTCCTATGTATGAATATCATATATATTGTTTTGTATATGCTGTTTTTGTGCCATAACATGTTAAGGGGGATCATTTATAATTGGCATAGGTCACTCACACTAAAAATGTTTGTTTTGTGAAGAAAGACAAAAAGGGGGAGAATGTTAATGCTGGATTTTATGTTATGACATTTTACCTAACATAATATTTTCAGAACTAAGTTAAAGTCAGAAAATGTTGGAACAAATGTCATGACATTCGGACCAACATTATGATAATAATTTTGCCCTTTTTCACTGACCGAATCTTATCTTGTAGAATTTTCACCACGTTAGTAAAGTGACCTGGAAAGGAACTCGTTGAGCTGATTATACACGTGGGAAGACCAAGTCCAAGGCGTTGCTAAACTTGGGGAACAAGTCCAAGAGGTTGGAGGATTTTGCTCCACATTCGTCTCTAACAAACCTTATCAAGCTGTCCACCTTTTGCTCAACTTCCACAATGATTCATTGAGTATTTCAAGAAATACTCTACTATAAATAGAGAGGCTACATCAAGGAATCGATATCCAAAAATTATAAGAGAAAAATATTAAGAGAGCTCTCCAGAAATCTCGATCAGAAAACTGGATCACTATGTTGTCTGAGCTTTTCGACGACATTTTGTCAAACATTATAGCTGCTGCCTAGATACTAGATTAGTTCTTTATTGAAACAATTATAATGAGATGTTGTCTATATTTACTTAGTTAGATTTTTCAGGCATAAGTCATTCATGATTTAAACCTTTATTCCTTTGTATTATTTTGTAATCTTATAAAAGAAGGAATATATTCAATTGTGTATATATATATATATATATATATATATATATATATATATATACAATACTTTTGGTCATTGATCATTATAGGTTATATTAATAAATAATCTATGTAAATTTAAACCTTTGTGTCTTTATTATTTCACGCAATTTACTATTCAAAGGTTTTTCTGCTTTTATCTAAGTGTCGCTGGCTTTTGACGACATCATAACGATATTTGCAAATTATTTCAACGTACAAGCGATTTTACTTACCGTTTGTTTTTTATTATTCCATAGTATAACCCCTCAGACTCCAACATTACACTATTTCTCTCTTTCTTGTTACACAATGAAAAGACGGAAAATATAAGATGAGAAAGACTAGATCAAAGACATTAACCTTGTTGGCATCCTTCGTGAGCCTAAATAGAGGTTGTTCCTTGATAAGTCAAATGCTAAAACATTGCAAAAGTTAAGGAACAAAAGTAAATAAGGTAATTGTATTGTAGTTAGAGTCGAATTTTTAGTCGTGGCATTTGAGTTGATAAATAAAATCGCATGTCGTTGTCTCATAAAGTATAATGACCAAGCGCCACAGAGTTCAGAGCGCCGCCACCATGGAAGTTTCCTAAATGTATATTAATTTATGGTAGTTTGTATATTAGTCTTATACCTTAATTAAGATTGTAATATTACCATAATTGTATAGTTAGTCTCCTTATAGAATATGAATTTAGATGTAAAGTAGGAATAGGATTCTCCTATTGTAACTTGTATATATATATATATGTCTTTCCTTATAGAATAGGGATTTAGTTAGTCTCCGCTCTTCTCTCTTGTCTCAAAAAACCGTGAACCCTTCCCCCCTCCCTTCTCGGATTTCTCATAGAAACCGAGGCCCTCACCCACAAAAATCCCTTCTCTGAATCTTGTTGTTCTATCCACTATGACTGATAAGAACACGTTTTCATCATGCCCTCACAATTTCTAACATCAAGAGTGTCCTTCCTATTGTTCCTGACCTAGAAAACGTTCAATATGGGACGTGGGCGGAGTTATTCAAGATTCATGCAATGACACATCAAGTTTTTCACCATATCATACCTCTGACTCCTAAAACGGGGAATGACACCACCGAAGATGATGATGTACCCACCAAAGCGGACAACCCAAAATTATGTGTCACGCTTGACGCTAAAGTTCTTCAATGGATTTATGCCACAAAATCCATGGACCTTTTACAAATAATTATGGAACCCAACTCCACAGCCATGGAGGCGTGGAATCGATTGCGTGATATCTTCCAAGATAACAGTCACTCCCGCATTGTTACCCTTGAACAGGAATTTTCTCAAGTTGCTATGACGAATTTTCCTAACGCTTCTTCTTATTATAAATGACTCAAGGACTTGGCGGATCAACTTTGCAATCTGGGGGCTCCGGTTACTAATAGTCTTCTCGTTCTACAGATGGTTGCAGACTTATACGAGGCCTATAACGGTGTTGTTTTGATCATGAGTCAAAGTAACCCCCTTCCGGAATTCTATCAAGCCCGCTCCATGCTCACATTGAAAGAAGCAGGTTTGGCTAAAAAGGCAGCTATTGGGGCTAGTCATGTCATCATGATGACTGAGTCTAATTTTTCTCCTTCTGGTTCCACCAACTCTAGCCAAAATCGCAACAACGGTGGTGATAAAAAGGGGCAAAATATGAAAAATAATGGCAAGAATTGCGGCGGCAAACCCACCAAAACTGTGGCAGTGGCGGCAGTTAGCAGCATTCGCAGACATGGGGCCAGCAGTGGCAGTGGGTCCCAGTCCCTGTCCACTCCAGCGCCGCGGCCCTTCAGCCACTGGGCCTAGTTTCTTAGGTCAGGCTCCGGGTTTCAGACCATTTTATGGGCCAAACCAGTAGTCCATCATTCTTGGGCCTCGCCCTCCTTAGGCCCATTACGCAATAGGACCCACGCAGATCGACATTGAAGTTGCAATGCACACGCTTGGAATGACTCAACAAGACCCGAATTGGTACATGAACACCGGCGCCACCACCCACATATGATGAGTGTATTTTGGTACACTCTTTTGAGTCATTTTTAATTAGTATTTTACTCTTTTCGTTTGTGTTTAGTATAGTATTAGGGTTGTTTTTCTTTCTTTTGAGTCACAGCGGTTCCAAAGGAGGAAATACAAAATTGAGGATGAAATGAGCTCAATGAAGATGAAATTTGCACAAGCACAACCCAAGGAATGAAGCCTAAAATGTCCCAAGAAGAATAGAAGAATCAGGTGAAATTCGGACGAAATAGTCAAGGGCAAAGACAAGCGCAAGGAAGGGCGGGCGCTGATGAGCCGCTCAAGGAATTAGGGTCGCGCATGAAAATTCCGCAGAGAAAGAAAATATTCACCGCAGGCAGCGCGGCGCTCGACGGGCGGCCGCGACGCCGCAGTAATGCTCCAAAGATTTTTGCCGACATGGTCGCGCGCTCGGACGGCGGGCGGCGCCGACGCGCATAATTTCCATATTTGAGTCGAATTTTGCCAAGGGTAAAAGGGTCCGGAGCAAGGTTTTTCTCAGATATAAATATCGTAAACCCTGTCATACTTTAAATCAGACTTTGGAGAGGAGAACGGCGGCTACAAGCTACACAATTGGAGACTTTTGTTCAAGTTTTTTCTTTTCTTTACTTTAATACAGTTTATGTTGGAATTTAATTTAGTTCTAAGCATTACAATGTTTAGGAGCTAATTATTTTATTAGGGTTTTCCGTCAAATCGCTTGAAACTCTTTCATATTGTTAATGCATTATTGGTGATTTCTTCTTCAGGCATATTAAGATTTATTCAATAATTGTTTTGATTGCTTGATAATTAATTGATCACTAATTGTCATCACATATATGATTTCGAATCGAAATTCTGAAAGGTGAGATTTTAATTTGATGTAGTTGTATAGACATAGGTTAATATTGTTGTAGAAAGTACTCCGATACTTGTGTATTGTTTTGGTTTATTGTTCTTAATCCTCCTGTGTGGTAAAATCTATCTTAGAAATATTGAAGGTTTCGCATACGATTGAGCTCTCAGATGTCCTAACCTAATATAATGACATTAGTTAACCTCGCTATCTTAATAATGCAAGAATCATTAGCATTGCATTAACACGCGAAAGAGTCGATAATGGAGAGATTGGAAGCCCTATCTCCATCAGAATCGCTTTAAATCCCAATGTATTTTCAACATTAGTTTAATTTCGCACTTTATTTTAATTCGTGAGTCAGAATTGTCAAACAAAATAACGTTAACCAAATAGATACCATAGAATAGATAATCTGCATTGATAATCACCATGTGATTTATATTCGCCTTACAGACTATATTACTTGAAGCGATACGTACACTTGCATAAGCACTTGGAAATATCCTAACAAGTTTTTGGCGCCGTTGCCGGGGACTGACGTACTTTCAATATCGATTTATCTATTCTTATTTCTAATTTGATTTTTTTTTTCTGTTTTTTTGTTTTTTTTGTTTTAGTTTTGTTTGTCGTGATCTGTTTGTTGTTTTTGATTAATCTCAGGAACTTAGTTTATGCGAAGTAGGAGAGGAGCAGACACTCTTATCCTTCTGAACCCTGAGATTGAAAGATTGTGCATACAGAAAAGAGAAAAGAGCAGTTGATACCTTAGCAATGGGAGATCAGCGAAACAACAATGAGGGGAATGATGAGTTACCGGTTTTGATGAGACAAGTCCTGCATCCTACAGAAAGGAGCTTAGGGGACTATGTGTTGCCTACTATTACAGGGGTGCAAACTTGCATCAAGCCTCCAAATTGAAGCCAATAATTTTGAAATCAAACCAAATGATCTTGCACATCGGTCCAAGGCGCACCCACCTGGGGATTATCGACAGAAAATCCCCACTTGCATCTTGCAAATTTCCTGGAGTTGTGTGCTACGTTTAAATACAATGGTGTTATTGATGATGTCATTCGGCTGAGGCTCTTTCCATTCTCACCAGGAGAGAGAAAATGCCGTTGAATTCATTACAAAGTAACTCTATCACTACATGGCAAGACTTAGCCCGTAAGTTTCTTGCAGTTTTCTCTCCATCCAAATCAAGAAAGCTCGCAGAAGAGCTTAATAATTACTATCGACGGACGGAGATTCACCCACAATGCATGGGAGTGTTTCAAAGATCCGCAGAAAGTTTCCTCATCATGGGATCGAGAAGCCGACGTTAGTCCACATATTCTACATCGGGTCGCGTGGTACAACTTGTACCATTATCGATGCCGCAGCAGTGAGGAACGCTCATGAAAAGAGTGTTAGCGAGGCACATGATTTGCTGAGGATACGACCGTAAACAACCATCGTGAGACCGACGAGAGAGCAAAGAATGGTAGGAAAGTAGCTAGATTCATGAGCTAGATGCTATCACCGATCGATCGCGCAGTGGTCACTTTGACAAAGCAGACAGCATAATACCATGTTCACAAAGCCGCCCGCACACGCGAGTTGTGAAATTTGTGGGGTCCCCATACTTTTGATAGGTGTACAACAGGACCCAAATAATGTGCCTATGGAGCAGTTCAGTAGCGGGAATTTTCAGAGGCTCTAACAATGAATTCTCCACCACATATAATCCGGTGAGAAATCACCTAAATTTTTCACGGAAGAATGACCATGGCAAGAACTACGCTTTAAGCCTCATCTTCACAAAGAATCACCAACAACACCACAAGAGAAACTAGATAACTTGGAAGCAGCACTATTAGCCATGGCCAAAACCCATAACCAATTCATGGCAGAGACCCAATCCTCACTTTCGACTCGACTAACTCCTAATCGCTCATAATGGAAACAAGATCATCGATTAAAAACTGAAGTTCAAATAATAGCCATTTAACACACTGAACAAAATAGAGCAATTTAATCTCCCCAGTAATACAGTGATGAACCCAAGGGAGCAATGTCAGGAAGTTAGCTTGAGAAGTGGGAAGCAGTTAGAGCAAGTGGGATCTCAACCAATGAGGGAGAAGTAAAATGAGGTAGAAAACAATGAGGAGAAAGCGAGGGGTTACATGACCACCCTATTTTAGAAGGCTCCGCCCAGCTTAGTAGGAATACACAGCACAAAATTTCTTACCTCAAAAGTCAAGAAGTCCTTAGATAAGCAAGGCAAAAAATTCGAGGTATTAAAAACCGCACATTAACCTTCCTTCATCAAGCATTCGAGAAAATGCCAAAGATATGTAAAGTTTATGAAAGATATATTGTTTAAGAATAGAAAGTCGCGCACTACGCGATGCTGGTGCTCACCAAGAACGCAGGCTATTTTGCAAAAGAAGCTCCCACCAAAGTCGAGATCCCGAGTTTCACCCACCTCGCACTATGCGAAGGTGACATGTAAAAGGGCTTTGGGTGACTTAGGGCTAGTATCAACTGATGCCTCTCTCTGTTCAAAAGACTTGGGTTGGGAGAAGCGGCCAACCATAGTCAACTTGCGCTAGTCGATCACTCAACAGGCATCCCAAATGTATAATTGAAGATGTGTTAGCGAAAGTGGGAAAATTCATATTCCTCGATTTCTCATTCTTGATATGGAAGAAGAAGAAAATATGCCTATTATCCTGGGAGACCATTCCTAGCGCATGAGAGCTCTTATCGATGTTAAAAATGGAGAATCAAGCTCGAGTCCAAGACGATGAGATGACTTTCACTGCTTTCAAACCTTCAACCGATCCACAATTCAATGATAAATGTTTTGTTGTTGTAATTGATAAAAGTCTCTCATGAAATTTCCAAGGATATCGATGCCTCGATGGTAAGAAATTTGGACTTGTGAACGATGAAAAGGAATAAAGTCCACCAACTCAACCCCGTGAAAAGAGAGGAGAAAGTGAATGGTGCCAAATGGATACGTGGCGGATAATCTACCCCCTTGAGTGAACATGTATTTGCATCTGGCTAAAAGACGTTAAAGACAGCGCTACTTGGAAGGCAACCCAATATTTTAATTATGTTATTTCAATTTTCATTTTAGTTTGTTTTAATTTGTCTTCAATAAGAAATACGACACCCATTCGACGTCGCGACTAAACATCCTAATCGACGCCACATCGACTGGCCACTCTTAATCCATTTAATACCGAGATCTATAGAAATTTCGACAGCACAACGCTGCTTTTACAATATCTCCCCAAAATGGGCGAGCCGACAATACTGCTAAATCAATAATAGAACAACAAACAAAACAGGCTAGCCGACTAGGCTGCCACCAACCAACATTATATACACAAAGGAATAGTCAAAATAAGCAAGTTCAAGCGTCGCCACTAGATACCAACAGAATAACCGAACTCCCAACACGTAGTACAACAACATTACAACCTAAAACAAGGTACAAACGCCCAACCTACAATCGTCATGCACTTCTAAGAGTACGATATCGATATATGACGACAGGCCCCGCTGTGTCCAAAATATGCATAAGTCTCAAAGATGAAGATCTGCACTAAAATAGCCGGCTCCGAACAAAGCGAGCTTTCCAACCGCTGCATGTAAGTCCTAAACTTGAGGGTCACCTATTCAACACTGAACTCGCGGTATTTAACGCGCTTCGAGAAAAGTGGTCGACGTAAATAATGTATCGAGTACGTAAGCATGAAATCATGTAAATAAGATCAAAACTGGTCCTGTAAGGTAGAGTCAATCAGATTATAAAAGAATGAGAGTCATACCAGCATTACGCATGCTTAGTCATAAAATCATCGATGTAAATAAATGAATAAACCGTCCGCCCACGCGGTGGACGCAGCCGAATGTATCGCTATCGTATTCAGATCGCATCACGATGCTCGTCCGTGGAATCATCATATATATATACATCGCCCGACCTCTAGTGAGGACGCGCGAATCATCCTGATATATGTGCACGAATTTTCCCGGGACGCGGTGAAGTGGAAAAATGACTCTTAGCACGAGTAGATATCATGAGCAACTATATGCAATTTAAATCATTTCTTTGACTCTCATTAAAATCATTAAATAATTTCTTATAAGAAGATTACATGTACTTTTCATAACTCGACATTATGAATAAGACTATGAAGGAGTCATGTACGTCCGCCGTACATTCCCTTGTATAATATTCATGCCGAATGAAAGAATCAATAATTCACAAAATCATACCAAAAGAAAGAAAGATAGACTCACATACCTCTTAGGCGAACTAATCAACTCAATATTAGGGTATGCCTCGTCTAGTACTTCAACCTATAATAACGAATAACACGCCACAATTTTGATTTTCTAATGTGTTATATCAATAACGGCTCCCTTATTTCTATAAAAATTTGGGCAGCATTTCCTTTGTTTATATGCGTATCCACAATTTTCCAACAATCCAAATCAGCCAACAATTCAACTCCAACCAACAATCCAATTCAGCCAACAATCCAACCAACCAATCAATAAGTTACTTAAGAGTATGACCATAATAGCCCATATACTTGGCACATACCATCTATACAACTTTTCTTCCCACCTTTATGGGATTTAATCCCAACAACAATTTAGGTGATTAAACCACCTATCTATCATATTCCACCAACTCTTAATTCATAATAAGAAAATAGTCCATTAAGGCAATTAACAATTAGTAACAAGAGCTCAAGTCTTCTAGTTTGCAATATATTACTTTTAACCTCTTTTAAGATATGTATTGACGATCATCACACGTATTTACAATTTCATAACTTATATTATAATCTAACAAGAACGACCTTTAAAGCGGGACAATCATGCTCAACAATTTCATAAAAGTTGGCCCTAACATGTTACAATTCTCTAATTCTTTTTCTTACTTCTTAATCCAACTTCTCTATCAACAATTCCATATCACAAGTGCTTTAACATTAAGCTTTCCTTCCAATTCCCAACATGCAATTATCGACCATAACCCAATACTTCAACTACAACAACATGCAACTTCAATTATAGCATAGATTGAAGAATTTTCATACCTTAATTAAATCCCCAAAACAGTTCCGATTTTTAGTCACTGCTTCGTCAGCTGAACTTGTAACGTCCATAATTCTTTACTCCGGGTGTCCTATCGATGAGTGGTTTTTTGTTTTGGAAACTAGACTCGACGAACTTCATTTTAGGCTTTTAAAACACCCAAAAACTCCTAATATGCTAGGAGATATTCCCTCCCAAATTTGACTAAAAATCTGTCCAGCAGTCCCGAAAATCTGCTCACTGTCCCAGCGAAAAATGCCACTGTTTTGGTCCTTTTCTTGCCCAATTCTTCCCTTTTCAACTCCAAATTGACATGCATGTGTTCTACAATGTTAACCCATCATCCCTTATGTTTTTCTTCTAAAAAATTTGTCTCAAAATCTGGGATTTTCAGCCCCATTTCTGTCAGAACTACATGCTACACTGTTTTTGGAGTTAATTGCTTAGAAGCTTGTAAAATAATTTAATCTAGGAAGAAATGAATTAGAAAGAGCCTCAATTGTCATGAAAATTGAGATTTTTTGTTGAGGGAGAGGGAGGGAAATCGATGGGGAAGAGAGGGAGTGAAATGGAGTTCTTGAAAATGAAGTGTGGGAAAGTAAGGAGGTTTAAGTTTAGGGAAATCTGAAAATTATTTGCAATGTCGTCCAATTCTCTTAATTGTCTTCTTAAGAACCCCTCAAGTAATAATAAAATCCAAATCCCTCTTCTTTTAATTCCTGAAAATTTCATAATGCCTTGTATTCTCAATGTCATAATTCTATATAATATGTTACCAATCCGTAACTCCATTAGAACAATTTCCACTACCCGTATTAATTCTCGTCGTCACATGTGTAGTATATTTTTTTTTAAAAAGAAAGAAACACTCTGTATTTAACATGTAGAAATATACTTTAATTCCAAAATTCGAATCTTAATTCTTAATGACGTCCTTAATTATTGTCTTAAACTTACGAGGTGTAACATCCTTCCCCCCTTAAAAACATTCGTCCTCGAATGTTCATCATAGGTCTCATGCTAGAATAATTTCGGCAGAGTCTCCTTTATAATTATGCATATCCACCTATATTCAGCAAACCAACAGATGCCGCACAGGGCCACAATATACATCACATATATCATTCACCAAATAATAGTTAAGTAAGGAATCAAATTACCCGTGAATATTCAACTGAATCTCATGTAACACATTGAACAAAGTTAAAGAGCCTCCATGCAGTACTATATTCCTTCATTTTTAAACTTGCCACAATATTCTCGCTGGTACTACCTTGTACACTTGCTTCAATTTGTAATGGCATATAGTGTTCCACCATATCTCAGATCGCACGCTTAACATGACGACAATTCATGTGTATACCTGCTGCATGGTTAAAATAGCTTCATATTAGATTTGACCAATTCTCTTGTAAGAACGAGTGATCTATTATTTCTTGATGTAAAACATATATCAGCAGCATCTTGATAATATATTAATTCCAATATTTTGCAACACTCTAACCACTGGAATTTTAGATTTTCACATCGTCCATAGAAAGAAATATACCTTGAATGGCATTCTTTTAACCCACATTTACCTATATACCTCAGAAGGATAGGATCTTTATCTCAATAAATCTCATGCACTTGACACAATAATTTACTAGAACTTCACATTATCCACCAAGGATTATCCATGTGGTATATACTAAGTATGTAGTGATACGCGAGACAATGTCATCCGCGATACTTCCCTAGCCTTGACAAACCTGATCAATCCCCACGTAGCAGTTCTTTGACCTCTTCCACTCTTTCTTGAAAACTCTGATAGTATTACATCGTGTAATGTTACCAATTTAGTACGATTATCAATTCAACCACTCTTTGTTTTCCCACCAAATTCCTTGTTTAATGTTATCCTTTACCTCAACACCCATCTCCAAGGCCTGAGAATCATCTTCTCTGTTACACCCCGTATTTACAGGACATGTTTTAAGAACGTAAGTAAGAACCCACAAGTATTAAGATTTGAGACTTGTAAAAATTTATAGGAAATTATGGAATTGTCGGAAATTGTGTTGTTGTATCGAATGGGAGGGCGACACGTGTCACTCCCCCTTATGTGATGCCTTGGTCGAAATATGCAAGGGTAAGAGGGTCATTGGACCTTAGTCTTGCAAGCATGTGTAGCATGAGAAAGTTGACTAGTCAAGAGGTCAATAAGTCTTGATATTTTGGAAGACCACATCTAAGCCTCACATTTGTAATTATCTTGACCATCCAATTCTCTATTTAATACTAGTAGCAAGAGATGTCTTGACACTTAGAAAATTTTACACAAAAATTTGGTTGAACATTGAGCAAGCTCACGGGTTCACTAAGAAGAAGAAAGAAAAATTTTCGTTTCATTCATTTGATTCCACACTTTAAACCAAGGTTCTTAGGTGTATTGTAAACACATCTCAATAGAAAAATCTTGGAAAAGATTGTTTTCTGTTAGTCGCAAACGAAACCTAAAGGGTCTTTCTAGGTTTTGCTTGGAATTTGAAAGGATAATTGTTGGTATTGTGCAAGGGTCTCAAATGGGATCGAGGTGTCTTCGAGAGGCTCTAAACTACTAAGGAGCGACTTCGGATCGAGTTGGATTAAGAATCGCTAAGGTATAATCTTGTCTTTAAAGGTGTTACAAGATTGCATATTTTTATCATTGCTGATAGCTTTGTATGTCATGCAGTACGGTTGTTATATAGAGGTTATAAGAATTGTGGATTGATTATAGCCTTGGAAATCCATAATGTAATGTAAGCCATAACTAGTCAATTACAATTTAATCGTTGTTAGAACCGCCGCATGTCATCGACTTAAGGATTATGGTTATTATAATCAAACGCGACTTGATATCATGTTATGCTACTAATTTGGATTGAAATGGAAATCGATAAGAATTGGATTTGTTGAATCAAGGTGGCGTAATTTGGAATGTAGTTTGTATAGGTTGGTTATTCAATCAGATCGACTACTTTCTATATAATTGCAGACAATCGCTGTTTGGTTATTGTATTTTCGCCTTGAAAAAGGTGGCAAAGTTAGTAGAAACAAAGGAGGTTCTCATCCGATTTTCCGTAGAATCGCGACTTAGCACTTAGAATAATTCTAATGATGAAGTGAGAGGTTAATGGACGACAGACCATTATAGGTCAAGTACTAAGTATAGCGATCCTACTGAGAGTGATAGCTATCAAGATTCAAGTACTTTGGAGCATTTTGCTACTTGTCGACAATCGTCCGCAGGTACGCGAACCTCTTCCTTCCTTTGGCATGATTATATGTATGGAATATACTTGTGGTATCATTTCATGTTTCCTTCTACTCTTAAGTTAAGAGGTAGATACGTGATTTACTCTATGTAGAACTTTTCCTATCTTTCGAGTACGACTAGTCGCACGACGTATGAGTACTCAGACGATAAGACTATGACATTCTTTACTTGTTTTACGAAATGCCAAGCTCGTGGGTTAGAGATTAACTCACTTCTTTGAAAATAGTAAGGATGCCTTAAGTTGATTTTAAAGTTACGGACTTCAAGGGTTTTAAAGATGCGATACTTGTTCCGCTTTAAACGATAAGTCCTCGACGGGAAATTGTTTACGGCTAAGGTATAAAGTGAATATAACGCTTTATGGGAAGTTAGTTATATTTGCCTTACGGAAAGATAAATGACTCGACTTTAGTGAAAAGGCAACTTGATTTCACTAGATCGCTTGCCTAAGGTTTTATAAGAAAAGGTCACTTGTTTTTGTGTTCTGTAATCGTATTTCTAAAAATGTATTGCGACTTGTCTTGAAAGACGGATAGACTCGATACTATAGTTGTTAGTATCCGAAGTTGTAATTGAAAAGAGTCTTTCTAAAGCGAGTAGAGGCGCGAAGACGTCAAGTTAAATTCCTGATACTATATGACATTATCGACCCGTGAACGGGCCGCAAGATACCCATACGCGCACTATATGACATTATCGACCAGAACGGGCCGCAAAGATACCCATACGCGCACTATATGACATTATCGACCCAGAACGGGCCGCAAGATACCCATACGCGCACTATATGACATTATCGACCCAGAACGGGTCGCAAAGATACCCATACGCGCGCACTATATGACATTATCGACCCGTGAACGGGCCGGCAAAGATACCCATACCGCGCACTATACGACATTATCGACCCGTGAACGGGCCGCAAGATACCTTTACGCGCATCAGATGACATTATCGACCCGTGATCGGGCCGGCAAGATACCTTACGCGCATCAGATGACATTATCGACCCGTGATCGGGCCGGCAAAGATACCTTACGCGCACTAGTGACCTTGATTTCGCCCTAGATCGGGCAGTAGTATGTGCCCCTCCCAAAGCGGCCTGATTATGCTTATGAAAGATAAGTGAGTTATATAGTAATGAACTTAATGATTCTTTTCTAATAATGCACGTAAGAACGTGGTCAGTAAATTTTATTAAGAATGGAAAAGATAATAAAGCGATTAAGTTCATGTCGTAATGACACTACAGGTCCGCATGCATTGTTTTATACTTGTCCTTGTCATTCTTTGTACGCTTATGACCGCTTTCATCAGACGTTATTTCGCTCCATATCTGCACTGTTGTAATCGACTTCTTCGGGGCCGCTCATGCCCGCAGTTTTGTGTACCTGTGTCGTGATCCTTGCTCAGATCTCGCTCATTGTTGGGAAAGCTCCATTTGCTCCGAGGCTTTATCTCTTGGTACGGTTTTCCTCAAGTAGTACATTCATGTATATTCAGGTACGGCGGGCCCCGCCCCGCCATCGTTGTTATGTTAAAAACTCTGTGAGGTCTGTAGTTACATTTCATGGGTCGGGCTTTGTAAGGAAAGGAGGCAATCGCTTTGGCCAGATATACGATGTCCGAAGGTAGCCCTATCGCCATCCTGTTGTTTCACTTTTGTTTTATTTTATAAAAGTTTCATGTATGTTCCTGATTATCTCTCGATGATACTGTAGTGGTGCCTGTGTAGGCACCGCCGCGTCCCGGTCGGGTCGTGACATTCTCGCTGCACATATCGAGGGTAATGCTTCAAAGTACATGCTCTCGAAAGTTAACCCATGTAGAGAGTCATGGTCTTAGATTTCCATCATATCTTTTACACAACGCATTTAATATATCCAAAACGAGGTCCAATCCCAATCCACTATCATCCTTAGGCAAGTACATTTTAACCATGTAAACCAACGCTTAGCCTTAACATCATCCTTACTATACACCGTAAGAAAATTACAACTATTTGTATGTATATCTTGATCACACATTTTGCAAGTCTTATAGCAAGCAATACGCAGATAGGCACACTTTGTGACACACTAGTAATCAACACTGCTTTACCTCACGGTGACAACAATTTTTCTTCTCAAGCCTCAGAATTTGTCTTTAATCTTCTTAATTAATTCAAAGATAGTCTATCTTCCTCTTTCTAACATGAAATAATCGGATATCCTAAATACACGAATGGAAATGTTCTCCTGGGAAACCAAGAATACCTTTTTCTTAATCAAGTTACTAGAGTCTTAGTACGATATAAATGTAACTTTCCTTTATTGATCAAATGGCCGTAAACTTTTCATACTCTTTCAAGTCCGCTTTAACTCTTTGTAAAATCATTCTATTTGCTTCTGTTGGAAATTCTTCAAAACTCCTCTTTAAATCTAACAATATCCTCCCTAAAACTTAGTTTCTTAAAAATATCTCCAAAAGTTTCCTTACTCCATAATAATAAGGCAGTCTTGACATTCTTCAGTTTCGGTATAAAAGAAACGAAATCATCTCAATCAACAACCGTGTGCCAATTTTGATTTAGTGCTTAAAAGAAAGCTTCATATTCTGTCCAAAACTTGAGGAATCTAAATGGTCTACTCACTTGCATAGATTGACCACCCTAAGTTAACAACTAAGGGGCATGGTCTAAACTTGTTCTTATTACATGTTCCACTTGTCCATACCAAGCTAAAATAAATGTTTGCCAACATTCTATCGAACCTCTTAAAAGTACAGTCATTATCGACTCTTTCATTCCATTACTTAAAAAGACTCCCTTTAAATTCAGTTTCAAATAATATATATGAAGACCGCCTAATGTCTCTATTCCATTTATAACAACATTGAAATCCCCACTAACTAGTCAAGGATCCATCATATCGTCGACAATATAGTATAAACTATCTCAGAGACAACCTTCTCAATGCATCACTCTTTGCATATACCATAGTATATCTACCTAGTTCATGTAACTTCTTCACCAGTGAGTCCTTAAGTTTGTCATGTTAATCATATTATATCTGATTAAGTTTCTCTGTTGATCAATATATTTAGGATAGACATATCCGCTTCCACTGCCCTGTTCTGCTCCACATTGGAAATCATTGTCCCATCTTCCTGTAATATCACTGCGTTACTATTATTAGAGTTGTTACCATTGGTACACACCTCCTGACTCTTGTCGACATTCCGCTCCTCATTAACTTTTGTTGCTACAAAAGCTCCTTCAACCTGTTCTTTAGTAGTAAGAGTTACTTTTGATTCTTCTATCAATTGTGGGTCCTTAATGAGTTGTTTTACTTCTACCACCTTACCATCGTCGTCTTCCTTATTATATTTATTTCCATATTCTTCCCCAGTATCTCTTTGTTCCTCCTTATTTGCATTATTACCACTTGTCTCTTCAAGTGACATTTGTTTTATCCTCTCGTTGGACTTACTAACTCAGTGGTGTCTTTGGCTACGTCAACATTTATCTCTTTGGCTACATCACACTGAGTTTCTATTATCACTTTGTTGAATTCATCTATATCTTTGTACCTCTCTTATCTGTTTTCCATCATTCTATTATGGTCTGTAGAAATTCCGGATTCAACTTTCACCTATTAAAGTATCTGAACTTATACTAAGTCTTTATGCCTACTTCTCACTTAATTAACTCAAGAGAATGTTCATATAGGCCTGGTTTCATGAAAGGCACCTTAGAAGCAGGTAGGTTATCATCTCATTCTTAATTAGTAAGTGATGCTATACACCCTGTTTGCCACTCATTTCACCATAATCCGCTACCTACTGCTTAAAATCCCTTATCTCAGTCTTAGTGACATGACACTTCACTCTTCTATTCCATTTTAATGCCTAGTTGAAATCACTCATTATTGCCTATGGTCCTTGCATCTGGTCATGTAATCTTCCAATATCTATCCACAGCTCATTTTTAAGAGCCACGTCATTAAACGCATTCACCAAGGTCATATGAGAGCTTTTATTTACACCTCTATGTGTCACCCCGCAGTGTTTCAACTATTCTGTATAGCTTTTAATATCTACCTCGTCGAGATGAAGCTTCCAAGAGATCAAATAACATCATCTTAGCATTCTACGTGAACCAATGCATCAAACTGCACAAATACATACTTCTGCTACTAATCCTTCAAATAACTTCTTAACCAAAATATGAACTCCAGAGGTTACAATATTTAAAATGCTTGACACAACTATACACTAATGTGATGCTCATCATTCCCAAGTTCTAAGTCATTTGCAAAGAAACTCAATTAATCCCTATGTCCAATACTTCCCAACATTCGTCCAAAGTAAGAAAATGCTTTCATCCTTATATATCAATCTTATTATTCCGTAATAGCCCTTCTCATTCTTATAATGGAACATTATTATTTTGCAGCTCTACATTCACATAGTCAAACAACATGGTATACCATAAAACAAATACAGATTCTAACAATTAGCGCCAAAATTTAATTAGAGGTAATAAGGAGAAAAGAATAGTAAGCTTCATTTTCTATCTTTGAAGGAAAAGTTCAATCTCAGAATTATAGAGCGTATAACATAGCATAACACAAGCACTAATTCCTAAGATAGAGGCTACTGCAATTTATTTCACAAGTCAACACCTCATTCATGGTCCGAAGTGGATCTCTTCACTATTCAGATTTATAAACAACTTCATTTCTTACTTGTCGCACTTTCCATAATTCCAACATATTCTAGTATACATACGTAACTCCTGACATCGCTCCCGGTTCCAACTCGATGATACCATCCCTTAAGTGATGAATTGTTAACTTATTCTCTTATTTGGCACGTAAAAGATTCAATAGTTACCTTACCCGACGCTGACCTAGATCTCCAAACCCGTCATCATACTTCTACTCAAACTCTTTCACTTCCTTATGGCTTGCCGCACCAAGTCAAGTACGATTTACTCGATTTTTCCCTTCCGAGCCATCGCCTTTTTGGAACATAATCGCAACCACAATAATTATTGCGAAGATGGGTTATCCTAACGACATAGCTCTATCGCACGATCTACCGAAAGAGTAGAAACCAATTTAAATGTCCCAGCCTCCCACGATAAGTACGGTGCACAACATACCCATACACAAGACTCTACTAGACACAAATAGACATTCCGAGGACTAATCGCCTAATACCACTGCCACGATTCGACCCGACGGCCGCGACTAAACGCCCTAATCGACGCCATCGACCTATCACTTTAATCCATTTAATACCGAGATCTATAGAAATTTCGACAAAGACAACGCCGCTTACAATATCTCCCAAAATGGGCGAGCCGACAATACCGCTAAATCAATAATAGAACAACAAACAAAACAAAGGCCGACTCAGCCGCCACCAACCAACATTATATACACAAAGGAATAGTCAAAATAAGCAAGCTAAGGTCGCCACTAGATACCAACAGAATAACCGAACTCCCATACAACAACATTACAACCCAAAACAAGGTACAAACGCCCAACCCACAATCGTTTCATGCACTCTAAGAGTACGATATCGACATATGACGACAGGCCCCGCTGTGTCCAAAATATGCATAAGTCCGAAGATGAAGATTCTGTACTAAAATAGCTGCTCCGAACAAAGGAGTTTCCAATCGCTGCATAAGTCCTAAACTTGAGGGTCACCTATTCAACACTGAACTCGCGGCATTTAACGTGGCCCTCGAGAAAAAGGGGGTCAGTACGAAATAATGTATCGAGTATGTAAGCATGAAATCATGTAAATAAGATCAAAATTGTGTCTGTAAGGAAGAGAGTCAATCAGATTATAAAAGAATGAGAGTCATACGCATTTCATGCACGCTAGTCATAAAATCATCGATGTAAATAAATGAATAAACCGTCTCCGCCAGGGGACGCGTGGAATATATCGCTATGGGTATTCAGATCGCATCACGGATGCCTGTCCGTGGAATCATCATATATATATATACATAAACTGCCCGACCCTCTAGTGAGTGACGCGGTGAATCATCCTGATATATGTGCACGAATCTGCCCGGCCCGGGACGCGATGAAGTGGAAAAATGACTCTTAGCACGAGTAGATATCATGAGCAACTGTATGCAATTTAAATCATCTCTTTGACTCTCATTAAAATCATTAAATAATTTCTTACAAGAAGATCACGTGTACTTTTCATAACTCAGATTACTATGAATAAGACTATGAAGGAGTCATGTACGTCCGCCGTACATTCACTTGTATAATATTCATGTTGAATGAAAGAATCAATAATTCACAAAATCATGTCAAAAGAAAGGAAGATAGGCTCACATACCTATTAGGCGAACTAATCAACTCAATATTAGGGTATGCCTCGTCTAGTACTTCAACCCATAATAAGGAATAACACGCTCATCAATTTTGATTTTATAATGTAAGTTATATGAATAACGACTCCCTTATTTCTATAAAAATTTGGGCAGCATTTCCTTTATTTATGTGCGTATCCATAATTTTCCAACAATCCAAATCAGCCAACAATTCAACTCCAACCAACAATCTAATTCAACCAACAATCCAACTAACCAATCAATAAGTCATTACTTAAGAGTATGACCATAATAGCCCATATACTTGGCACATACCATCTATACAACCTTTCTTCCCACCTTTATGGAATTTAATCCCAACAACAATTTAGGTGATTAAACCACCTATCTATCATATTCCACCAACTCTTAATTCATAATAAGAAAATAGTACATTAAGGAAATCCACCAAATCTAACAATTAGTAACAAGAGCTCAAGTCTTCTAGTTTGCAATATATTACTTTTAACCTCTTTTAAGATATATATTGACGATCATCGCAGCGTATTTACAATTTCATAACTTATATTATAATCTAACAAGAACGACCTTTAAAGCGAGACAATCATGCTCAACAATTTCATAAAAGTTGGCCCTAACATGTTACAATTCTCTAATTCTTTTTCTTACTTCTTAATCCAACTTCTCTATCAACAATTCTATATCACAAATGCATTAACATTAAGCTTTCCTTCCAATTCCCAACATGCAATTATCGACCATAACCCAATACTTCAACTAAAACAACATGCAACTTCAATTATAGCATAGATTGAAGAATTTTCATACCTTAATTAAATCCCCAAAACAGTTCCGATTTTTAGTCACTGCTTCGTCAGCTGAACTTGTAACGTCCATAACTCTCTACTCCGGTGTCCTATCGACGAGTGGTTTATTGATTTGGAAACTAGACGCGACGAACTTCATTTTAGGCTTTTACAACACCCAAAAATTCCTAATATGCTAGGAGATATTCCCTTCCAAATTTGACTAAAAATCTGTCCAGCAGTCCCGAAAATCTGCTCACTGTCCCAGCGAAAAATGCCACTGTTTTGGTCCTTTTCTTGCCCAATTCTTCACTTTTCAACTCCAAATTGACATGCATGTGTTCTACAATGTTAACCCATCATCCTTTATGTTTTTCTTCCAAGAAATTTGTCTCAAAATCTGGGATTTCCAGCCCCCATTTCTCGGCTGCAACCAGAACCATGCTAAGCACTGTTTTTGGAGTTAATTGCTTAGAAGCTTGTAGAATAATTTAATCTAGGAAGAAAGGAATTAGAAAGAGCCTCAATTGTCATGAAAATGGAGATTTTTTGTTGAGGGATAGGGAGGGAAATAGATGGGGAAGAGAGGGAGTGAAATGGAGTTCTTGAAAATGAAGTGTGGGAAAGTAAGGAGGTTTAAGTTTAGGGAAATCTGAAAATTATTTGCAATGTGGTCCAATTCTCTTAATTTTCTTCTTAAGAACCCCTCAAGAAATAATAAAATCCAAATCCCTCTTCTTTTAATTCCCGAAAATTTCATAATGCCCTGTATTCTCAATGTCATAATTCTATATAATACGTTACCAATCCGTAACTCCATTGGAACAATTTCCACTACCCGTATTAATTATCGTCGTCACATGTGTAGTATCTTTTTAAAAAAAAGAAAGAAACACTATGTATTTAACATGAAGAAATATACTTTAATTCCAAAATTCGAATCTTAATTCTTAATGACGTCCTTAATTATCGTCTTAAACTTACGAGGTGTAACAAACAGTCTCACGATCTGGTATATTTAGTGTTTGTGGATGACAGATAAAGAGCATGGACTAACTCCGAGGAGAAAGGGCGAAAAAAATGCTGAAAACTGGGAAAATCGAAACTTCAGGGAATTAGAGTCGCGACGCCTGTTGAGAGAGGCACGGCGCAAGAGAGGGGAGTCGAGGTTGAATTTTTTGGGCCGCAACAAATAAAGAAGCCCCCAAAGAGCCTCGCGAATTCCGCCAGTAATTGTGTCGCCAAGACGCTCCAAGGGCCGCGATCCTCCGTCGCCTTTGTGCACAAGTGATTTTTCCATCAACCTGCACTCCGCCAGACCGCTGTGTTGTGTCTGTAAGTGTCCATTTATTTTTTGTCTTTACACATTGGGGACAATGTGTCAATCAAGTTTGGGGGATCCTACTTTATTTTGTGTTTTGTTTTGAGTCTATTTGTTTTCTTTTTGTTTGTTTTATGTGTTCGTGAGTCATAATTTTTTTTTTGGATCAAGCATGATGTAGTTGCTAAAGACATTGAGTGAATAAAAGTGGGATGATGAAATGGATTTGAAAGCAAAAATATGTGTGCTTAAGTTAGATATGTCAAAGATTCATGACATCTAATTATTTGGGGTATTTGTGCTTAGCCTATGTGTTGTCAATTATGGAAAGAAAAGTTGAAAAATGTCTAGAAAACTTGTTTGCTTGTTATTTGAGGCGAAATAGTTAAGATGTACATATTTACGGAAATGATTCAGACATTTCTTTGATAGTCATTCTTACCATTCATTACCTATATTGACATAAATTGTATCACTATTCAGCCCCTTTGAGCCTAAAATAAGATCTTTCTTTGACATTCAATGATTCCTATGTTGTTCAATAAGTGATATTTGAAAACTCTTGGAATGAGAAGTGTTGAAAAAGAATAAAAAAGAGAATATAAATTTGATGCACCCCAATGGAAAATATGCAAAAGCCTAAGCTTGGGGGTGCTTGTTATTTATAATGATCTCATTCTCTCAAAAGAAAAGAGGAGAAAATAGGTATGAAATTGAAAAGAAAGTCAAAAAGAAGGACAAAGACATCTCCTTGTTCAAGTTATTTTCTTTCCCTTACTTTAATTCAGTTTATGTTGAATTGTAATTTAGTTCTTAGCATGAAAATGTTTAGGAGTTAATTACTTTATTAGGGTTTTTCGTCGAATCTCTTGAAACTCTTTCATATAGTTAATGGATTATTGGTGATTTCTTCTTCAGGCATATTAAGATCTATTCAATAATTGTTTTGATTGCTTGATAATTAACTGATCAATAGTTGTCATCACATATATGATTTTGAATCAAAATTCTGAAAGGTGAGATTTGAATATGCTGTAGTTGAATAGACATAGGTTAAAATCGTGGACGAAAGTACTCCGATACTTGTGTAGTGTAGGTTATTGTTCTTAATTCTCCCGCGGTAAAATCTATCATAGAAATATAAAAGGGTTTTGCACATGATTGATCTCTTGTATGTCCTAACCGAAATATAATGACAAATTAGTTAACCTGCTATCTTAATATGAAGAAGACTCATTATGATTGCATTAACACGTGACATAGTGGATAGTCGAGAGATTGAAAGCCTTATCTCAATCGTGAATCGCTTTAACATCAGAGAATAGCAGCGGAACATTCATAACACATAACCCTTTATAAAGTAAACATCACTTGCAAGCCGACAAGGCTTCCTTCCATAAAAAAATTTTACTTAATCAAAATTATAACAGTACAACTATGTATTTACAGCCCAAACCATAAACGTGACTACGCATTTCTAGAATAGCAATCGTATGACAGTGTTCCGCCATACCCCGAACGTACATAATACCTATAGCATCGTGGAAAACCGCACTAACAAAACAAGCCTCCGAGGAACGGAGCTTCGACACTGCACTCATGATCCTAAGAATGAGGATCCACCACCGCTACCCCTACCGCAGATTGAACGCAGCCCCGAGGAAGCGGGTCGCACACAATATGTACTAAGTATGCTAAACTGAAAATACCAAAATACCTCATAAGTCTAAAATAATCGGAGACAGTATGATAATCGTTACGTAACATCGCGGCCTTACTAATAATGAGAATCTCAAGCATATAGTATACTGCATGAAAATAGGAAGCTCATGGTCAAAGCAAGGTCATCCGCCCGCAGATTACAAGCACTCCTACTCTCGGGACTATTTCACCCGCACGGGTCATGTGGACCCGCATGAGGTATTCCTCGATAGGTGTACTCACCCGCACGAGACTATTTCACCCGCACGAGCCCTACGGACTCGCATGAGGTATTCCTCGTGATCGTGGGTAGCAAATCCACTAATATGCAAATGCTACAACCCTGGAACGACCGTAATAAATCATAATAATATAATATTAGCACAAACCGGCTATCATGCATAATACAAGCAAGTTAAGAAACACCCTTAAATTCTTATTAGTCTTGTTCATACACATTCTCATTTTAGTTTACTTAAGGCACTAACATGTCTTTATGAAATCCGGGAATTTAACCCAAAGTACTATGTACTTCTACTCTTTTAAAACCTTAGGCAATTAATGCCTAAAAATCAATTTGCCTTTCACAACTTTAAATCATTTATCCGTACTCGTTTTACTTAGAGTAAATCTTCCTTTGTTAACCTTTCATAAAACTAATATAATCAACTTCTCATAAAGTCATTATATTAACGTTATACCTTAGTCAAATACATTTTCCTAAACCCAAGGGACTTACACTTTTTAAAAAGAAACAAGGATCATATACTTAAACACATCAAGTCCCTTAACTTGAAAACTCAAGACATCCTTAATACTTTTAAAGAAATGAGTTAATCCCCCCTTACTCACAAAACTTGACCATCCTTAAAACAAGTAAGGGATATCAAACCTTGTACGTCTATCGTACTATAGGTAAAACCATTCATGCTCAAGAGATAGGAAAGTTCCACATACCTCTTCGGTCAATCCACTTGCTAAGTCCAAAAATACCGCACGTAGTATGTCAACCTATAATGACCATAATACGTTTATTAACCTCTAGTTTCAATCATAGAATATTCCAAGTGCAAAGTCACTAAATTCTATGGAAAATTGGGCAACATTTCCTTTGTTTCAACATACTCTGCCACCTTTTTCAAGGCCGAATTCAACATCCAAACACCACCTTTAAGGCCCAACAATCCAAACATTTCAAAGGGGATTACACACCTAAATTTGGATGTGTAAAATTCTGCCCCACAATGTACAACAACTAACTTAACAAGTTTAAGGTAGTATTTTGGCTACAACATGCTTACATAACCTTCTTATCCAATTCTTTCATATCCAAACCATATTTCTTACATGCAATCTATCTAAGAGCAATATTTACCACTACAAGATCTTTCTTCTTCACATGCAACACCAAAAACTAGCTACAAGAGAAGAATTGTTACCTTAGAGATTTAGCTAAATTATTCCAACGAATTTGCTAGCCTCCTTTCCACAAACACCACCACAATAACTCCCACAAGCTTGTCAACAAGTTTCCTTCTTGCCATACTTTTCAGATTTTTCCTCAAGCTTTGATTTCCTCTTGAATTTCTAGAGAGAAGGAAGAGCTTTTATCTTTAGAGAGAGAGAAGCGCTTGAAGAATGACCAAGTCTTCAAGACTTGGTCAATAAGTAGTACATGAAAATCAGATGGGGGGGACACTTGTCACCCTCCCATGGCCTTTTTAAAACAAAACAGTTCAGATTTTCCCACTTAACCTCGCAGAACCCGCCTCTGGCCAGCGACCTGCAAATGCGCCGCGGCTCAAACCTCCGACTCGAACTTCCGCCGCGCCCGCTTCGGTGCTGCAACTTCTGCGAACACTCAGGTAATCTAGCGCCGCCCTCGCATCCGCGCCGCGCCTCGTGGCTCTGCATCAAACACTTTTCTGCCATACTGCGCACTGAACTTGTAACTTCCATAACTTTCTACTCCGATGTCCTATCGACGAACGGTTGGTTGCGTTGGAAACTAGACTCAACGAACTACGCGCTAAGACTTTGAAACACCTAGGAACTCTCAATGCAAAGGGTCATAACCCGTCCCAAAGTTGACTAAAACCCGTCCGAAACAATCCGTCAACCTATCTTTCGAAAAGTTTAAGTCTTACACCCTTTCATACGCTCTCATACACGTGATCTGAACTACGGGGTGTAACATTACTGTCACTCATCATGCAGGTGGATTGTTCTTATCACAGAGGAAGTATGCAGCAGAGATCATTGAGAGGGCTGGGATGTCATCCTGTAAGTCCACTTCTACTCCAGTTGATACTAAACCCAAGTTGGGTTGTTACACCCCGTATTTCCAAGGCATTAATATGAGAACATACTTAAGGAACTAAGGTTTGAATATTGGAAGGATGGTATGATTACATTTTTCTTATGGAAAATTTCGGGAAAATGTGAAGACGGAAATTTATTAACTCGGAGTTAGATTCCCTAATATGGATTTATGGACTTAGTGTGGATTAATTAAGTCTTGACATTGATAAAGTGGAGCCCACCAAAAATTTCACATTTTTAGGGGTTCGAAATTTGAAGACAAGTGGACAAGTGTGGCGATATTTGTGAGACAAGTGGGTCCTCCACTTGTGAGATATTCATCTATATAGAAAGGTGATAGCAAGACTTAGACATATTCACATAATATCTCATCTTCCAAGCTTTCTCTTCTCTCTTCTCTTAGAATTGTGTCTCAATTTTCTTCAAGCAAAATGTGAAGAACAAGAGTTGATTATTCTCCTAGATTAAGCACCATAATCAAGTTCTAAACCAAGTTAACTCTCCAAGGTTTATCAACCACAGTTTGGCCGAAAGTTGGGTGGAAATCCTAAGATTGTTTATTAACTTTTGGAATTAAAACAAGAAGGAAAGATGGTTACAAGCTTGTAGTGGATACATGTGTGTGATTGGAACTTCAAGAATAAGAGCTAAGACAAAACTATGGACCGACTTTAAGTGGATTATTTTGGGCATATTTATGGTAAGGATTATTCTTCCTCCCAAGTAATTGGATATTACATGTTGTAGTAATTAATATATGAACTTGTGATTAAGAAGAATGAAGAATAAGAAATACATGTCACAGTTTTGGCATGCTAGCCGAAAACTGGACAGTTTTGGTATTGTCGAATTCGTTGGTTATTGTCATTGTTATCATCACCTATTGCATGTAAACATGAAGGAATATTGATGTTAACAAGTTGATATGACTTATATAAAAGTGTTGGAATGTAAATTGGATTATAAGAAGTTATGGAAATGACTTTGGTTGTAGTAGTTGGCCGAGAATTACTATATAACTGTTTGATATCGTTGTGCAGTTTTAGTGGACTGTTTTACATAATTAAGGGGCTATTTTTACGTGAGAAATAGGTGTATGAATCACCTTGGTTGTTGTTTTGTTGTGCCCTTTATTGTGGCTTGGTTGTTGTTAAAATTGATCTTCTTGAAAGGTGGAAAAGTACGTATAAACAAGGGAAGTGCTGCCCCAAAGTTTTGTAGGAAAAGAGAACTATTACTTGGTATTAGCCTACACTAGAAAGCATGAAGTTAATAGAAGTGTTATTCTCATTATAGGTTGAAGTACTACTTGTGGCATATTCTACTTAGCGTGTGGATTAGTCGAAGAGGTATGTGGAACTCTTCCTATCTTTCTTAGAGCATGAACTTTATAAAATGAGTGTACGGTGGACGTACGTGTTTTAAATGAATTCGGATTCATTGTGGTTTATGAAGGAAGTTACTTAATTTTAAAAGTATACTTGACTTGATTTTAAAAGTATAAGTCACTTGGTTTTAAAGGTGTAAGTGTCTTGTTTTTAAAAGTGTAAACTTGATTTTTAAAGAGTAAGTGACTTGATATTGCAAGGCTAGTGCTTTGGGGTTTTATAAAGGAAAGGATGTACGGCGGACGTACATGGTGCTATTGAGTTCAAGTCCTTAATATTACATGATATGATTCTTTTTATAACAAGGATGTACGGCGGACGTACATGGTGCTATTGGGTTCAAGTCCCTAATATTTCAAGGCATGGTATTGTCTTGGTTATTCTAAAAAGGAAGGCATGGTATTGTCTTGGTTTTTCTAAAAAGGAATGCACGGTATTGTCTTGGTTTTTCTAAAAAGGAAGGCATGGTATTGTCTTGGTTTTTCTAAAAAGGAAGGAATGGTATTGCCTTTGTTTTTCTAAAGTGAAGATGTGATAGTGTCTTGGTTTTTCTAAAATGATAGTTCATTCTATTTGTTCTAAATGATAGTCAAAGATTATTTTAACTTGCATATGTTTGCTCATATAGCCATTCGTGCAAGTGTTATATTTCCACATCTCTGTGTCCCTCACTAGAGGGTCGACAACATTATGTATATATTTCATGGATTAGCTCCCATGACGTGAGATGGCACACGCTCACTGCGGGTCTGAAGGACTCATGTGGGTTCAATTCCCAGGATATTATTCCATGGACTAGCTCTCCGTGTTGCGGGTATCGTGTATAGATATCCATTGCAGGTTTATAAGATCCATGCGGGTTCGAGTCCCATGCGGGTGAAATAGTCCCATGAGTAGGATTGCATAATGATTCTGAGGGCAGGTGTCCCTGATTTTGATATGGCTTTCATCTTTTGAAATGGTAATGATTTCATATTTGAAAGGGGTACGGTTGATTTCATAATTTGAAATGACACGATTGATCTCACTTTTAAAAGACATATTTTAAAAGGTACAGATGAATCTCATTACTTTCATTTTTCATAAGGCACAATTGTACTGGTAGTTTGATTTTCATACTTGTCTCCTGTTATCTTTTGGACTGTTATGATCTCATTTACAGTACTTATTGTTCATATACTTGGTACTGACCCCCTTTCCTCGGGGGGCTGCGTTACATGCCGCATGTGTAGGTACACGCTTGTTGATCCTCGCCTAGGATCTCTACTCGCTTTTGAGAAAGCTCTATTATTTCGAGGCTTGTCTTTTTGGTACGGATCCTCGTTATCAGAGGCTTATGTACATTCGCGGTATGGCGGCCATGTCCTCATAGATAGTGTCCAAACTCTTAGAGGTCTATATTCATATGTGGACTGGACTTGGGAGTTGTATATACTGTGGCCATTTGTACTATCAGTAATGTCTGTTATTTCCCTTTATATATAGCGGCAGTCTCATCGGTTTGCCTTCTTGCTACATATACAATTTTCATTTATTATTTGGCCTATGTCTTGTATGGGATATAAGGATATAAGAGGGGGTGCCCAGGTAGGGCACCAGTCGCGGGCCTGGGGTTCGGGTCGTGACAAAAGTGGTATCAGAGCAGTTTGTCCTCGGAATATTTACAGACCGTGTCTAGTAGAGTCTTGGGTATGGGTATGTGTGCATCATACTTATACGCAAGAGGCTACAGGATATTTAGGATTTGGTTTCTATTCTTCACACTCTGAGATCGTGCAATAGAGATGTGTTATTATGATGATCCCTCTCTGACATATTATTGTGCTTTCAGCTATGCCTCCGCGGAAGGCAACAGTGGCTCAGAAGGGCAAATCATCAGCAAAAGCTGCTAGTCAGACTCAGAGAGTTACTATGGCACAGGCCCAGTCGATGCCTGAGGATGTGCGTCAGACGGCTAGTTTTGTTACGTTGTTGTCACTAGAAGAGCTTAGAGCAGCAGCAGCTCCAGAGGTTTCGACACTTGAGCCTCCATTTCATCAGCCAGAGGCAGAGGATAGAGACATGAGGATACATCCAACATCGCTAGATAATAACAGACGTACTTACGCATGCGAGTTTAGTTAACCCCAAAGCAGATAGTTTGAGGGTCCGGGACTTCTTGAGCTGTAGTCCGCCAGAGTTTTACGGGTCGAGGCCCGAGGATGATCCACAGGAGTTCATCTGCCAGATACAGCGGAGCGGATGATGAGGGTGATTAAGGCTCCGGAGACCGAGTCGGTCGTATTGGCTTCATACCGGCCGCGATGTAGCGCTTAATCGGTTTGAATCGCGAGCTGTCCAGGGCGAGGTGCCCTCTAGCGATGTGGCACGAGTTCACGGAGGCCTTTCTTGACCACTTCTTGCCTTTTGAGATGAGAAGAGCCAGGGTTGACAGGCGCTTGACCTTGAGGCAGAGCGAAAGGACTATTAGAGAGTACAGCCTGGAGTTTGACTCATTGGCTCGGTTCGCACCCACTATAGTAGCGGATATGGAAGATAGGGTGCACCGCTATGTAATGGGGCTGGATCATTATCGGATTGATGGGTGCATGGCATTATCTCTTCAGCCGGGCATAGATATTGCTCGTATCTAGGCGTATGCACAGGGAGTTGAGGAGCGACATAGAGGGCTACGGTCAGACAGAGGCCAGGATAGGGACCACCAAGAGGCCAAGACTACCGGGTTTTGGGTGAGTTTCGAGGCGGGCAGCTTCGACAGTAGGTGAGGTATTCATCTCAGCCAGCACAGAGTACTCCTCCACAGTCTACAGGTAGGATATTTGATCGTCCGGGGTATTCAGGATCGGTCAGAGTTCGAGGGCTTCAGGTTCTCAGGGTAATAGGGGTCTTAGCCAGGCAAAGTCACCTTTGCCTCGGTGTGCTTGATGCGGTAGGTCCCATTTTGGAGAGTGTTATTCTACCCGGAGCTCATATTTTTACTACCGCCGTGGCCATTTGAAGAGGAGTGTCCGTATAGAGTGCACGGGTAGTATGGCTCACCACTGAGTCGATTCTTTGGATCGACATCTTCTATAGCCATACGCCCGCAGGCGCGTGTTCACGCCAGCAGTCGTGGTAGAGGGCCTGGCGGAGCTTCTAGTTCTAGCGGTCCTTCGAACCTCATTTATACCTCGGTTGACACGATCGTGAGGCTTTCACGATGTCGCCGCTGTATATTATTGATTTCTCTCGTGACGATATGCTTTGATAGATCTAGGTTCTACTTTGTCCTATATATCTCCTCTTGTCACGGTAGAATAGAATAGAACTCGAGTTGATAGAACCATTCAAGTAGATACATCGGTAGGATATTCTGGTAGCTAAGCGGTATATAAGGATTGTTCGTGATTATATACGATGCCGACTCAGCAAACTTGATAGAGTTAGAGATGACTGACTTTGATGTCATTATGGGTATGGACTGTTTGGCTTCCTGTTTTTCTAATGTCAACTGTAGAGAAAAGTTGGTTCGATTCCAGTTTCCCGGGGAGCCAATTATAGAGTGGAAAGGGAACACGGCATCGCCGAGGGGTAGGTTTATTTCATACCTCAAGGCCAGGAAGATGGTTAGCAATGGGTATATCTATCATCTGGTTCGGGTGTTCGATACAGAAGCTGAGATACCAGCTCTTCAGTCAGTTCCGGTTGTTAGTGAATTCTCGAATGTATTCCCTGATGATCTCCCATATATTCCTCCAGAGCGGGAGATAGAGTTCTGTATTGATGTTCTGCCAGATACCCGATCGATATCCATTCCTCCGTATAGAATGACACCTGCTGAGTTGAATGAGTTCAAGGACCACCGAGAGACTTGCTGGAAAAGGGCTTCATTAAGCCTAGTACATCTCTTTGGGGAGCACCAATATTGTTTGTGAAGAAGAATGATGGGTCGTTGCGGATGTGTATTGACTATATGCAGCTGAATAAGGTAACCATCAAGAATATGTATCCCCTCCCCAGGATTGATGATTTGTTTGACCAATTGCAGGGTGCTAAGTATTTCTCGAAGATAGACTTGCGGTCCGGTTAACATTAGGTGCGGGTTAGAGAGGCAGATATCCCGAAGACTGCATTCAGGACCCGGTACGGGCATTATGAGTTTAGGGTGATGTCTTTTGGGTTGACTAATGCTCCAGCGGTGTTTATGGATTTAATGAACCAGGTGTTCAAGCCATTTTTGGATACGTTTGTTATAGTATTCATTGATGACATCCTGGTTTATTCTCTGTCACGACCCGAACCCGGGCCCGTGACTGGTGCCTTACCCCGGGCACCCAAGTAGCCATACATCAGAGTAATCAGCGGAACATAAAGACAATACATGAAACCAGTGTAATAAAACAAAGGAAATAAGGCATAAAGCAACTAAAACTAGCACCTTTCAAGATATATATAAATAACAACTCTTTCAACATGAATGCTTTAATCCTTTTTACAAACCCTACCACAACGATTTCATGCACTTCTAAGAATGATACGATAACAATGGCGGACAGGCCCCGCCAAACCCCGAATGTAAACACTTACGCATTACTGGGGGACTATACCATCGATAAGCCTCCGAGAAACGAGCTTCCCAAACGCAAATCGTGACCGAGAGCTAGGATCAACGATCGTGTACCTTTACTCATGCAGATGAACGCAACCCCGAAGGAGGTCGATAACAGTACCAAGTATGTGAAATCGAAATAAATCGTAAATGAAATCATAGTAGTCTATATAAAGCAGAGACATGTATGATAACCAAAATACGATTCACAATAAATAAGCATCATGTCAAGTCGTGACTCACGCCAAAGTTATCACAATAAAACCGTACGGGGCAAGTACGAAGGCATAGCCGACTACTAAGACCCACAGTACCAAAAATACCACAAACCGTATCTCGAGGTCTTTCTAGACCGCACCACATGATCGAAGCTGGCCACTCGCCCGCAATATCAATGCGCGTCTATCCTCGAACTCGCAGCCCCGCATAGGTCACCCACGCACCGCACGAGGTATTCTCGAATCATGGTCCTGCATCACCGAGGTATACCCCGCGTCGGCGCAGCCAACCCTCGGTATCCGCCTAGGCTCCCGCAGCCCGCATAGTCTCAAAAGAACGCATAGTCTCAATGGACCGCATAGAATCCCCGTCGTGCTAAACACCCGAATGATCAATCACGAGCTACCGTGACTGCATAGTCACAAGGATCGCATAGCCGATAGACCGCATCGCGGTGGCAAGCCCTCGGTATAACAAGTCAGGGGGTATGTGATACAATAACAAGATAACCGCTTAACGTTTGACAACGTAAGCACAACAAGAGTGACCCCTTACACAATAATCACAAGATACTAACACACGTAGCATCCTAACATGCTTACTTATCAAATCAACAAGAAAGTATTACAAGGCTATCACAAACCAATACAATCAAGTTATTCACACAAGGTACTTTCTACTAACAAGTTCGTACCTATCCCCAAAGTACTTCATACATTAAATCTTTAAAAGATACGTTACTTCACAAAACCACACAATACACGTAGTATATGAAAAATAGAGTGATTATCTTTTTAAAGTAAATCAATTACTTCTCTTTGTAAAATCAAGTAGCAACCTTCTTTTCCAATGTTCAAGTTTCTTATTTTAGAAGGTTTCGTAGTTCATAGTCTTATTCAGATTAAGAATATAATTCTCTTTTAACTATCCGAGAAACATAAGTCTTATATGTGAGTAGGATATTCTTGTTTATAACAATCTTATTACAATGACATGATCTAGGAAATATCATTTTGTCTCATCTTAGCTTCTATGCAGATGGAAGTTTCTATGGTTTTAATAATACTTAATTAGTCAAAACATTTCCTTTTATTAACGCCGCAGTGGTTTGTCGATACACATTCTCGATTTCAAATCAAGAAACATTCTTAAGCCGTTATACCTAACTTCCCATAAAGCTAGTATAACTCTTAAGTTTTGCAAAACCAAGTATTACTTCTTCTTTCAAAATGATTAAAAATCTTTTGAAATACTTCAAGTTCTTTACTAACACATAACAAGCCGCTTATAGTTCAAATCGCTTACCTTTTAAAGACCACAAGTATTTTCTTACCAACATAAAGTCGTTATAACCAACTTCCCATAAAGCCGTTATAACACTTTATGTTTTAAACCAATCAAATACATTTAGCACATGACGTCTATCGCATACATAGTTCACACATATCATGCTAGAAGAGATAGGAAGAGGTTCACATACCGCGACGAGTATCGACTAATAGCAAACGCCCAAGTACTTCCAACCGCGGCTACTCCTTAAGCCAAGTAGATCGCGCCACACGTAGTACTTCAACCTATAAGGCCACAAGGCGCTTATTAACATTTAGATCTCATCGTAGAACATTCTACCAAAATTCGCAACACCTCCCCCAATGGCCAGAAATCTCCTCTTCATCGAGGCCGCCACCAAGCCAACCAGGGGGTTATACGGCTAACCCTAACGGGGACAATTCTACTCCACTGCACTACTACACAAGTCTCATGTAATACACTCTATGTAATTACTCAAGATTCTTCTTTAAATTCAGCTTAAGTCGCGAAGACATTGCGAAGTATTATTCAGCTTAAGTCAAAAGACATTGCCGATAACTACGTTGATTCTATATATAGTATACTTCAACTATATATTCTAACAATATGTAATTTCCAATTACAAAAGAGGGACAAGATAATTACCTCGATAAGCCCATAATTATCCTAGTTAAAGTCGATCCTGGGCAATCGTTTAGCTCCAACTCCGAGCGCTCCAACCCGCTCTAAACCACCCTTAGAAGTTCTAACTAACTTCTACACAATACTCCAACGGACTATGGAGATTTTCCTAGGGTTTCGGTTTGTGACCGACTAAGTATAATAGTATTTCTGGGCATTTTCGTATAGGTATAACCTTAGAATACAACAAGGTATACGGCTAAGGTAATTTGGGCATTATAACAATACTTTTGAGAGTATTTCTACCAAGAGGGGGGGTATATTATACGAGAACAACACCACTGGGAGTGGGTGAAGTCTCGGCCACAAGGCCACACAAGGGGGAGGGGCTCTCGGCCAAGGGGGGGAGGGACGAGAACCACAACAAGAGAGGGGGGGATTTTTACACTTAGAGATTTGTGGAAAGGATGAAGAATTCATCAAAGGGAGAGGGGTATTTATAGGTCAAGGGATGGCCAACCAAAGGCCAAGATTAAACCAAGTGTTAGGCAAGTGTAGGGCTAGGATTTATTACACACAAATATCCTACCAACCCTTGACTTTAGCCAAGGCACAAAAAACGTGCCTTACTAGCCCATTTCGTCAATCTATCACACCAATGAGAGGGTGCCAAGTGGCGCCCTCTTGTTGGTCCAAAATGTTTCGTCTCTCGGAAAAATCCGCAAAAATTAAAAATGACATAGCCGGAAATTCCCCTACGAAAGCTGTGAAAACGTTTCGTCGAAAAACGACTCTAATCGGGTGTTGTGAACAAATAAATTTCGGCCAAGCCTAATTCTCAAGTTCAAATTTTCTACGTCGCCCCACGCATATACTGAAATACGGTATAACATTCTCCCCTCCTTAGAAACATTCGTCCCGAATGTTCCTTCTAAGCCTCAAAACAAACGTGCGCCAGTATAGTCTTTACTACCATACTTACGAAACAATCCTGCCACAATGGCCACAGAAACAACTGCGCAAAATACTTACATCCACGTCCACGAGGAATCACCTCTAACATCACCACAAACACCTCTCTCCGGGTCGAAAATATACTTCCTTCGACCTTCTTTACAAAAGAAATGATCACATCAATGCTCGCCATACATGCTCGCTTCTTCCCGATACCACTTTTGTCACTTTGCCGCGAGGTTCTAGTGCCACTCCGGCGACCCAACAAATGGTACCGGACTACATGCGATCCCTGAGGCTGTCGTTCACTCGAACTCTTACCACATTTCTGATACTGCTTCAGTTTCCAAAACTCGGGGTTACTAACTCTAACGTGGTCATCATTAACTGGGAACACTCTGGATGGATCTCCGATACTTTTCCGATCATAACAATACGAAAGACCGGTCATACTGCCTCCTAAGTCGGACGGCAAAAGCTAACATATAGGCAACCTGGCCTATTCTTCACATGGACTCAAAGGCCCAGTAAGTCGGGCTAAGTTCCTCTCGTCTTCCAAAACTCACACCCACCCCGGTGGTACTTTCAAGAAGACCGACCGTCGACACGAACTCTGGCGTCGCGGATTATCCGCACGATTTCTGCGAGCCGCCGTAACCTCTTCTAGACAAGCTTTACTCTATCCACATCTGTGGAACAAGCTGAACCAATTATCTGAATCTCGCCAACATCGAACCAATCGACCGCGACTCACATCCGCCCTACAAGGCTTCAAAAGGCGACATCCGAACACAAATGGTAGCTTAAACACTCCTTCAATAGAGACAACAATTCTCGCAACTATCCTCGTAATCCAAACACCGCCCGAGGCGAATGTGATTCGGGACTTACTCGAGTTCCTAACCTTGCTGGTAAAACCTCCGGAAAAGAAACAATGCAACTGGCTCCACTGTTGCGACATAAGGTGAAGGTAGGCACCTCGTGGCACTTTACAAACTTTTTCGATATATCATCTCGCATAACCCTCTGCGAGTAAACGGTCTTAGCTGAAAGACAACACGGTTGACCTCGCCGGCCCAACCATCGTCGAATCGTCCACGAACTCAGTCACTGGTTAACTAAACTTGGGCCTAACACCCTCACAACCCTAACACAAGGGACCACCACAACCCGACCACCACTGAAACCTACCGCGGGTTGACCCGCAACGTGGCCTCAACCCGACCCAGAATGCGCGCAATACTAGCTCCCGATTCGAACAATCTCACAATCACGTTTGAAAACCTAGCGGTCTTCTTAGCTCAACTACCCCTTTCATTCCACACTACTAGGACCTATCCCAAACATGACTCACGCACTATGCACTTCCGATAAGGGTCAAACATAACACTACACCTTTCTCGAGATGGCCTCACCTCTAAGGTCTCTACGTAAAAGCTCTAAGGTTCACACCTTCTCTATCCCCAAAATCTTACTCGGTTAAACAACCATGATCTAATCACGACTAACACAACATTATCGTAACATAGCACTTAAGGTATACTCACCTTATCACACATACCGATCTCTGAGGGTTAAAGATATATCTATATCTCGCTTCACTCCCTTAGTCGTTCAAATCAAACCTGCCTGTAGGCGCATAGCTAAGGAAGATGACGAACTACCCACCAACTCAAGGCTAAGTCCTCCTACAAGGACACTCTCTCGACACATGGCTCGACGGCCGCAGTACAACAAGTACCAACTAAAAGACGACATTCCCGATGACGTCTCATCAATGAGCCGAAGCCACAGAGTTACGACCAACTCCGCACACCCGAACGCCCCGAATCTGCAGGAAGACCACTGCACCGGCGGAGGTGCATATCTAATTGGCCGTGAGGAGACTCGCCTCGAAAGTTACTAAAGGACCTTGCTGCCCTGGCCCTCTCCTGCTGTACTTTGTTAACCCGTAAATCTCTACGTTTCTTGGCCTGCTGCGCATAAGCCCGCATACGTGCCATGCTCAAGCCTAATCAAGAATTACTCTTGCACAACCTCTCTTAGATAGTCATCAAGACGTGGTACATCGGTATACTTTCGGTAGCCACGTCCATAGCTAGTAACAGTGGTCGTCTTTCTTGCACTCTATATTCACCGTCCCGGTCGTGGAACCGGGCGTTCAAATATCATGGCCGCAGCTGGAATCGCTGCTGCGGCCAAACTCTGTGGGGCTAGTGGCGTCGCAAAACTCCCGAATGAAGCACTACCCTAGGTAATGATTGGGCTGTGCCTCGCCACCCTCAACTCTACTCGCAGCCTCCTTGCCGCTTGACCTCCAGGCACGGGTTGCCTGCGCGAGGCATAGCGGTGAGGAAAGAAATACGTCGGAGGGTCCGACTTACAACACAACTCTAAGGCACGATCTCGAGTGAGAAGAATAGAAACCAATCCTAAATACCCTATAGCCTCACGATTATTGGTGGTGCACAACACACCGATAATCGAACTCTATCGATACGGTCAGAGATACTTTCCGAGGATTAAGCGCTCGATACCACTTTTGTCACGACCAACCCGCCCGTGATAGTGCCTTACCCCGCACCCAAGTAGCCATACATCGAGTAATCGGAACATAAAGACAATACATGAAACGATGTAATAAAGCAGTGAAATAAGGCATAAAGCAACAAAAACTACCTTCGGTATATATATAAATAACAACTCTTTCAACATGAGCGTTTAATCTTTTTACAAACCCTGCCACAACAAGCGGTACTGCACCTCTAAGAATGATACGACAACAATGGCGACAGGCCCCGCCAAACCCCGAATGTAAACACTTACGACGCGGACTATACCACCGATAAGCCTCCGAGAAACGGAGCTTCCCAAACGCAAATCGCGTGACCGAGAGCTAGGATCAACGATCGGTGTACCTTTACCGCGTGAACGCAGCGGCCCGGAGATCGATCATAACAGTACCGAGTATGTGAAATCAAAATAAATCAGAAATGAAATCATAGTAGTCTATATAAAGCGGAGACATGTATGATAACCAAAATACGCCACAATAAATAGCGATCATGTCAAGTCGGGACTCACGCCTCAAAGTTATCACAATAAAACCGCACGGGCAAGTGCGAAGGCATAGCCGACTACTAAGACCCACGATCAAAAATACCACAAATCGTATCTCGAGGTCTTTCTAGACCGCACCACATGATCGGCCGCCACTGCGCCGCAATATCAATGTCGCGTCTATCCACTGGAACTCTCGCACTCGCATAGGTCACCCACGTACCGCGTGAGGTATTCCTCGAATCATGGTCCCGCACCGCCGAGGTATACCCCGCATCGAAGCGACCAACCTCGGTATCCGCCTAGGCTCCCGCACCGCGTAGTCTCAAAAGACCGCATAGTCTCAACAGACCGCATGGGAATCCCCGCGTCGGGCTAAACACCGGAATGATCAATCCCGAGCTACCGCGACCGCGTAGTCACAAGGATCTGCATGCCGTATAGACGCATCAAGGGTGGCAAGCCCTGTATAACAAGTCAGGGTATGTGATACAATAACGATCTAACCGCTTAACGTTTGACAACGTAAGCACAACAAGAGTGACCCCTTACACAATAATCACAAGATACTAACACACGTAGCATCCTAACATGCTTACTTATCAAATCAACAAGAAAGTATTACAAGGCTATCACAAACCAATACAATCAAGTTATTCACAAGGTACTTTCTACTAACAAGTTCGTACCTATCCCCAAAGTACTTCATACATTAAATCTTTAAAAGATCGTTACTTCACAAAAACCACACAATACACGTAGTATATGAAAAATAGAGTGATTATCTTTTAAAGTAAATCAATTACTTCTCTTTGTAAAATCAAGTAGCAACCTTCTTTTCCAATGTTCAAGTTTCTTATTTTAGAAGGGTTTCGTAGTTCATAGTCTTATTCGATTAAGAATATAATTCTCTTTTAACTATCCGAGAAACATAAGTCTTATATGTGAGTAGGATATTCTTGTTTATAACAATCTTATTACGTGACCATGATCTAGGAAATATCATTTTGTCTCATCTTAGCTTCATGCGGATGGAAGTTTCTACTAGTTTTAATAATACTTAATTAGTCAAAACATTTCATTTTATTAACGCTGCGGTGGTTTGTCGATACATTCGATTTCGAAATCAAAAACATTCTTAAGCCGTTATACCTAACTTCCCATAAAGCTAGTATAACTCTTAAGTTTTGCAAAACCAAGTATTACTTCTTTCAAAATGATTCAAAAATCTTTTGAAATACTTCAAGTTCTTTACTAACACATAACAAGCCGATTATAGTTCAAATCGATTACCTTTTAAAGACCACAAGTATTTTCTTACCAACATAAAGTTATAACCAACTTCCCATAAAGCGTTATAACACTTTATGTTTTAAACCAATCAAATACATTTAGCACGTATGTCGTCTATCGTCTACATAGTTCACACATATCATGCTAGAAGAGATAGGAAGAGGTTCACATACCTCGCGACGAGTATCGACTAATAGCAAAACGCTCCAAGTACTTTCAACCGTCGGCTACTCCTTAAGCCAAGTAGATCGCGCCACACGTAGTACTTCAACCTATAAGGCCACAAGGCGCTTATTAACATTTAGATCTCATCGTAGAACATTCTACCAAAAATTCGGCAGCACCTCCCCCCCCCCCCGCAACAGCGTAAATCTCCTCCTCTACCGAGGCCGGCTACCAAGCCAACCAGGGGGGGTTATACGTCTAACCCTAACGGGTACAATTCTACTCCAGGGTACTATTACACAAGTCTACTGTAATACAGCCTATGTAATTACTGATTCGATATTCTTCTTTAAATTCGGGCTTAAGTCGCGAGACATTGCCGTAAGTATTATTCAGCTTAAGTCAAAAGACATTGCGATAACTACGTTCAGTTCTATATATAGTATACTTCAACTATATATTCTAACAATATGTAATTTCCAATTACAAAAGAGGACAAGATAATTACCTCGATAAGCCCATAATTATCCTAGTTAAAGTCGATCTGGGCAATCGTTTAGCTCGACTCGGCGCTCAACCCGCTCTAAACCACCCTTAGAAGTTCTAACTAACTTCTACACAATACTCAACGGACTATGGAGATTTTCCTAGGTTTCGGTTTTGTGGTACCGACGGAGTATAATAGTATTTACGGGCATTTTCGTATAGGTATAACCTTAGAATACAACAAGGTATCTGGCTAAGGTAATTTGGGCATTATAACAATACTTTTGAGAGTATTTCTACCAAGGGGGTATATTATACGAGAACAACACCACTGGGAGGGTGAAGTCTCGCCACAAGGCCACAGGGAGGGCTCTCGGCGAGGGGAGGGACGAGAACCACAACAAGAGAGGGGATTTTTACACTTAGAGATTTGTGGAAAGGATGAAGAATTCATCAAAGGGAGAGGGGTATTTATAGGTCGGGATGGCCAACCAAAGGCCAAGATTAAACCAGTGTTAGGCAAGTGTAGGGCTAGGATTTATTACACACAAATATCCTACCAACCTTGACTTTGCCAAGGCACAAAAACGTGCCTTACTAGCCCATTCGTCAATCTACCGCCACCAATGAGAGGGTGCCAAGTGGCGCCTCTTGTTGGTCCAAAATGTTTCGTCTCGGAAAAATCCGCAAAAATTAAAAATGACATAGCGGAAATTCCCTACGAAGGCGTGGAAAGCGTTTACGAAAAACGACTCTAATCGGGTGTTGTGAACAAATAAATTTCGGCCAAGCCTAATTCTCAAGTTCAAATTTTCTACGTACGTCCTTACGTACATACTCTGGAAATACGGGGTATAACATTCTCGCTCAGGCGGAGCGTGCGAACCATTTGAGGGCGATTGGGGTCCTTGGCCAGCGATTGTATGCCAAGTTTTCAAAGTATGAGTTCTGGTTGGCCTCAGTGGCATTCTTGGGGCATATTATCGGGGCCGATGGTATTCGGGTGGATACTCAGAAGATTGAGGCGGTGAATACATGGCCCAGAACTACTACGTCTACTGAGGTGCGCAATTTTCTGGGGCTAGCGGGGTATTACCGAAGGTTTGAGGAGAAGTTTGCCTCGATCTCAGTGCCTTTGACTAGGCTGACTCAGAAGGCGGCTAAGTTTCAATGGACGGATGTTTGTGAGAATGGTTTCCAGGTATTGAAAGATAAATTGACGACGGCTCCAGTTCTTACTCTTCCTAAGGGACTAGAGGGTTATGTTGTTTATTATGATGCTTCGGGTATTGGGCTAGGTTGTGTATTGATGCAGCAAGGTAAGGTTATAGCCTATGCCTCCCGACAGCTCCGGAAGCATGAGAAGAATTACCCTACCCATGATTTGGAATTGGCGGCCGTGATTCATGCCTTGAAGATTTAGAGGCATTACTTATATGGAGTTCATGTGAATATTTATACAGATCACAAGAGTCCAGTATATCTTTAAACAGAAGGAGCTGAACTGTCACGCCCCGACTTTTCCTAAGCCTTTACTTAGGGCGTGATGGAACCTGGACAATTATTTCCCACCGGGAGCACCATTTAATTCTCTTGATTTAGAAATTCAAACTTATATTCAAATACGGAGCTATTAATAAAAATAACAATAAAGAAATCTGTTTATGACTTTATTGAAAACATAACGCGAGTCCATGCTCGTGCAAATATTGTTTCTACATAGACATACTGACAAGGATTATTCTAAGTGGGAATGGAGACCATTCCACACGGGCATTTCTCGAGACATTGGGCGACATTACGAACTGGCAGTACCGAGCCGAAGCAATGGACTTAGTATGACAAGAGGCTGCGGGACGATCGCTAGCCTTGGCGTGGAGCCTTTCCTCTATCACGCTTTCCTAAAACATGTTAAATAAAGAGTCACCTACCGTACGGGGTGGTGAGAACACCCTGCGATTCAAAGTAACACCACAATATTCCAAGTGCAATCACATTATAACGTAATAAGCATCTGCAAAAACATATCGAGTTACAACATTTTTAAATATCACAACTCCTCATAGGAAATTCTCGTTTAACTAACACTTCATTTTATCTCGTATTATACGTTAAGACATTCCACTGCATTTCCATATGTTTGTTACATTTATATATTTCTGAACTCGTATTCACTTTTCATATTTATATATAGGTGAACATGTATTCATCTTTCATATTTGTTGCGGATTGCATCACTATACTTTATATTTACGTATTTGTGAACACGTATTCACTTTACGTTTTGTTGCGGCGTGCAACCCAATCCATTATGTTTACGTATTTGTGAACGCATATTCACTTTACGTTTTGGTGCGGCGTGGAACCCGATCCTTTATGTTTACGTATTTGTGAACGCATATTCACTTTACGTTTTGTTGCGGCGTGCAACCCGATCCATTATGTTTACGTATTTGTGAACGCGTATTCACTTTACGTTTTGTTGCGGCGTGCAACCCGATCCATTATATATTTATATATTTATGTGAACATGTATTCACTTTTCATATTTTCAGAAGATCGAATAAATACTATTCTCTTTCCCGATACATCATTCATACTTGTAACGATTATAACTTTTTAACCATAACTCCAACTAAGGTGTTTCTCAGCGGAAACTAATGTAAGGCGGGGTCTTTCACTGTACCAAATTTCATTTAAAACTACTTTGGGTAACTAACACAAATTTATCCTCAAAGCGATCGTATGAAATTTGTTTCGGATGATTTTTTATTAAACAGAACCAAATCTTAGAATAGTCATAACTCCTAATCTGTAAACCCGTTAAAGCCCCATAAAATCTCAAAACGACGAGAACAGAGATCTACACGTCTCCATGTGAACCATCCTTTCATATTATGTACCATTTGGTACAGTTTTATACTTTTATTCGCTGCCCTTCCTGGATCTCGATAGATCCGAGGCAGAAACTTTAAACAATGATAACTCTCAATAAGTAAGTCGGATAGACCTCCGTAAGGTCTCAAAATGTCCAAAACGGAGAGATCTAGAACTTTCATTTAGCACCAATTTTCATATTTCCCACGGATTAGTACAGTTTTACGTTTCAATGTCATGTCCTTCTGGATTCCGAGGAAGCAACTTCAAACTACAATAACTCTCAACTCGTAAGTCCGTTTTAACCTCGCTTTATCTATATCTGTCCGTAACAGAGATATTTACAACCATGTAATTTTTTATATAATTATAATAAGTAAAACTCAATAAAAACGATGCAGTAATAATGTCTTTCAATTTCGGCCAAATCTAAAGCGAAACTTTAAACTATGATAACTTTCAAACCGTATGTCCATTTTACCTCATTTTTGGTTCTATATGATCATAATAGAGAGGTGTACCATTCTGCCGAATTTCATCAAATTCTAACAATTATAACCCAGTGAAATCAGTTCGTAAAGTTCATGACGCAACTAGTTGTTTAAACAATCAAAAGCTCATTATTTATTTTCAACACTCAAGTCTTATTCTAACATGTATTGAACTTAAAATAAAGGATGTTACCAAGAATTTCTGAGTGAGAAAACTCACCTTGTAAGCATAAAAATGATTGTTGTTCTTATGCTACAAGTGGCCTTGCTCCCTAGTATCTTTTTACTTTTGTTCTTCTTGCCCTCTTGATTTTTCCCCAGATTTTCTTCTTCTTGTTCACTTGTTTTTTTCTGATTTTCTATTCCATGTGCTAGATATTTTATTTGTGTCATGTACAATGTATAAGTAGAAAAATTTTCTATAACCTATGGTGGAATGACAAGAGTTGGAGGAAATGAAAGGGGAGGGAAAGGGACGTCGTCATCCATGCATCTTCTTTTCTTTTCTTTTTTTCTTATTTTCATTTTATCTATTTATCCAACTTTAACACTAACTCCATCCCATGCAATTTATTCTTTGTTTTCTTATATATATATATTTTTTTTTATTAAACCAACCAACAACTATATATTATTATTATTTTTTTCCGAATTTTACATTCTCTCCTCCTTAAGCAACATTCGTCCTCGAATGTAAATAAAATAAGTAACATAATCACATAGAAACAATAATGTTTATTGTTATTGTAACACTAATTTGGGGCTTCACATTCTCCCTTCCTTAAGCAACATTCATCCTCGAATGTGAAAAAGGTAACAATAATTTGAGATTTCACATTCTCCCTTCCTTAAGCAGCAACATTCGTCCTCGGATGTGAATAAGGTCGTAACATAATCACATAGACACAATAATGTTTATTGTTATTGTAACACTAATTTGGGACTTAACATTCTCCCTTCCTTAAGCAGCATTCGTACTCGAATGTGAATAATGTTGTAACACATGCATATAGACACGCAAATAGCACACATATGAAGTACTATGTAACATATTTTTTCATTACCTTAGTCAAAGAGGAATTAATATTTGACTTTTATCGCGTCCTCGGCTTCCCAGGTGGCTTCCTCGGTGGAGTGGTTCCTCCATAGGACCTTCACGGAAGCAATATCTTTATTCCTAAGGCGCTTAACCTTCCTATCAAGTATTTCCACCGGAAATTCTTCATATTGAAGCTCCTCATTAAGAATTATCTCCTGGGGAAGGATGACGTGACTTGGATCGTGTAAGTATTTTTGTAACATTGACACATGAAATACCAGATGCACTGCTTCCGGCTCTTGTGGAAGTGCTAATTCGTAAGCCACATTCCCCACTCTTGTGAGATCTCATATGGCCCGATAAACCTTGGGCTCAATTTCCCTTTCTTACCAAAGCGCACCTCCGCCATTGGGGACACTTTTAAAAATACTTTCTCCTCTTAGAATTCAAGATCTCTTTTAGATGATCCGCATGGGACTTATGGCGGCTATGAGCTATTTTGATCCGCTCGAATCATGCATGCCTTATCATTTGTTTCTGAATGACTTGAGTCCGAGCGATTCGTCTCACCACCTCGAACCATCAGTGGAGACTACATTTTCATCCATATAATGCTTCAAGCGGGGCCATTTGTATGCTAGAGTGAAAACTATTGTTGTGGCGAACTCAATTAGACATAGATGGTCCAACCAACTTCACGAAAATTTAACACACAAGATGCAACATATCCTCATTTGTTTGAATTGTTAGCTCGACTTGCCCATCTGTTTGCGGGTGGAAAGCGTGTAACAACTTTTGTCCGAGACCTGCTTTGGAAACTTTGCCAAAAGTGTGAGGTGAATTAGGAACCTATCTGAAATAATTTGTAAAGGAATCCGTGTAACGCACAATCTCCTTCAAATAAATGCATGCGTCTTGTGGTGCGCGATCGTAGTCTTGGCCAGGTAAGAAATGGGCTCGATTTGTAAGCGATCAGCAATCACCCAAATAGAATCATACCGCTTCTCGAGTTTTGATAGACGATTACAAAATCCATATGAATCGCCTCCCGTTTCCATGGGGACTCCGATGTCTGAAGTAATCCGCCAGTTTTTGATGTTCGACTTTCACTGGCGACATATAAGACACCTCCCGACAAACTCATGACGTCTTTCTTCATCCGTCCACGATGGTGCCTTGAGGTCTGATACATTTTGTTGACCACAGATTAATGGAATATCTTGTGTTGTGACCATATAAGATCTTCCTCCTTAGATCCTTTACATTAGGAACACATAACCTACAATTATACAGAAGGGTTCCGTCATTATCTCCCAATTTAAACTGTGACGGTTTTCCATGTTGGATCCTCTCCCGAAAGCCAACAAACTCCGTATCCTCAAATGACTTTCTTTTATTTACGATGCTAAGGCGATGCGAGTATCATGTACCACCTACGCCCGCGATCTCGGTTAAACTAACCAGGGTTTCCCGATCTTTGTACCTCGCTAACAATACCCTGCTTTTGTATTGCAAAATGGGCCAAGCTGCCCATTGATCTCCTACTGAGTGTGTCAGCCACCACGTTGGCTTTTTCAGTATGGTATAGAATAATAAGGGCATAATCGTTAAGCAACTCTAAACATCTTCTTTGTCGGAGATTCAAATCATTCTGCGTGGTTATTTACTGAACTCTCTTATTATCTGTAAATATGTCCACATGCGCCATACAAATAATGTCTCCGTATTAAATACGACAAACACCACATGACTAATTCCAAGTTATGAGTTGGGTAATTAACTTCTCATGTATCTTGTTGTCTAGATGCATCTGTGATAACCTTCCCAAATGCATCAAGACACGTCCTAACTGACTCTAGAGGCATCACGATATCTGTGAACCATAGCATCCGATGGTAAGGTTGGGTATGCGATGATCAACAATTTCTTTAGTTTACGAAAACTTGCTTCACATGCTTGACCATTTGGTATAACAGCTTTTGAGTCAGCAGTCGAGAAGCGAAGACTAGAAAAACCTTTTACGAATCTTACATAATACCCAGCCAAACCGAAACTTCTAACCTGCAGCCGAGTGGTCGGTTTGGCGATTCTTCTTCTTCTATCTTGAAGTCTACCGTAATTCCATCCCTTGACACTGCATGGCCCGAAAGGCAACCTTTTCCGACCAAAATTCACGCTTTGAAAATTTAGCATATAGTTTCTCTGTTTCAAGACTTGAAGCACTACCTCGAGATCTCTTGTGTTAACTTGACACTCTTCTTATCGATTAGGATATCATCTATGAACACGCTCGCGAACAAATCTAGGAAGGTTTGAAGATTACATTCATTAAATTCATAAAAATCGTTGAGGCATTGGTTAACCCAAAGACATGACCAAGAACTCATAATGGTCGTATCGGGTTCTAAAGGCATTTTGGATATATCATACGGATTTATTTTGGTGATGATATCGACGGAGATCAATCTTGGAAAAATAGCTAGCTCGCAAAGTTGGTCAAAATCATCGATTCTTGGTAATGGGTATCGGTTCTTGATCGTGACCTTATTGAGTGCCGATAATCGATGCACGTTCGGAAGCGATCCGTCTTTCTTTTTCACAAGCAGGTGGTGCACCCGAGAAGCACTAGGCCTTATAAAGCCTTTATCGGAAGATCTTTCAATTGTTCTTTTAACTCCCTCGATTAATTTGGGTCATTCGATATGGAGGAATAGAAATGGGTCTTGTATCGGAATTAACTCTATAGCAAACTCCACTTCTCTATCAGGAGGAAGGCTGAAAGATCTTGGAAAAACCTCGAAAAATTTGAACAAGAGAACATCGTTATTTCTTTGGGATTCTTTTTGGGTATCATTTATATTGGCAATCGTACTCGCTCTGTGACTTCTCGATAACTTTTGAGCCCGGTAGAAATAAAGCGACGAGGATATTTCAATCCTTGTCACGACCGTTCGGGGCGTGGTAGTGCCTTACCGGGCACCCAAGTAGTCATACATCAGTGTCAATGGAATATAAACACGAGACATAAACGATTGTAAAATGAGACACGGTTTATGTGAGAAAATGTAAGCCTTTGGCATATATATATATAAACATAGTTTTGCGATTACATCCCAGTATAATAGGACTCTGACCTCTAGGAAGTAAACAACTATGGCGGGACGGGCCCGCCATACCACTGAATGTGCAAAACTATCTACTGGCGACAAGGAGATCATACCCAGTCGAGCCTCGGAGAAGATGGAGCTCACGGCACCAGCGAAAGGATCCTAAGGATGCGGATCTAGCACACTTTGCCACCTGCGGCGTGAGCGGCCCGAAGGAGTCGGTCTAACGGTACTAAGTATGCGAAAGCGTAAATCTTGAAATCTGATCAAAGTATTTAAAACTATTTGCAAATCTGACGGTTTAAGCGCGCATAGTGCCTGACATAAACAAGAGCGAGAATAGATATAATGTAGCTGGTCTTTCTAGGCGCGAATGATCGAAGCAAGGCGATCGCCCGTAGTATCATTATGCGTGCCTAGTCTGGACTTCCGCGATCGCATGGGTCGCGCGAACCGCGTAGGTATTATACCGCGTCGGGGTAGCTAACCCGGTACCTCACTGGACTCCGCGATCCGCATAGTCTCAATAGACCGCGTAGTCACGCGGACGCGTAGGCATCCCAGCGTCGGGATAAAACACGGAATGATCAATCACGGAACTCCGTAGCTCGCGTAGTCGCGTAGGCGCATAGGCCGTATAGACCGCGTCGAGGGTGGCAAGCCCCGGTATAACAAGTCGAGGGTAGGTGATATAATAACGATAGCGACTTACCGTTTAGCAGCGTAAGCCTGACAAGGATGACCCTTTCGCAACATCACAAGACACTAACACACGTAGCATCGTAATATGTCTATTTATCAAACAATCTTACTACGCCTTACAGAAATCAATACAAGGTTTTTATAAACAAATAAATGCGATCCTTTTTATCTTTCTTAAGTTGTTATACCTAACTTCCCGTAAAGCTAGTATAACTCTTAGCTTTTGTTTAAAAACCAAATATTTCTCTTACATTAAAAATGATTCAGTATTCTTTTGAAATGCTTCAAGATCCTTATTATTCAGGCTTAAGTCAAAAGACATTGCTGTAATTATTATTCAGTTAACACACGTACGTCTACCGTACTATATATATATTTAAAATATCATGCTCGAGTATAGGAAGAATCACATACCTCGCCGGCGAAATCCACGCCAAGTCGAATATGTGCGCGGAAGAATCGACCTATAATAGTCGACACGTCTATCAGCGTCTAAACTACTGCATGCGATTCTAAGAAGAGGTTCTCTATCTACGGAAAATTGGGCGCATTTCCCTACGTCAAGCTACTCGAGTCTACTATAAAAGCAATCCTATGTAAATGCAGTTCAATTATTCTTCATTTATGCCCTTCTGCGTGATTACGGTTCAATTCTATTCTTTAATATCCTTTGTACTTATACTCAAGTCTATACTATTCTTATATGTAATATCCAATTACAATAGAAGGACAAGTATTTACCTCGATAAGCCCAAAATTATCCAAGTTAAATGTCGCTCAGCGAGTTTAGCTCTAATTTTATGCGCTACGATAGCTCGAAACCCTTAGAAGTTCTACACAACTTCTACTAAAATACTATAAGGGATTTGAGCTAGGGTATTTTGGAATAGTGACTATACTTGGAAGACAACTTTCTACCAAGGGAGGGGGGGTAGGTTTCGGCTAGGACTACTAGGCTAGAGGGGATGTTTGACGAGGGCCTTAGGGGAGGAGTGTTTGGGCGAAAACACTACAAGAGAGGAGGGATTTTCAAGACTTGGAAATTGATTTGTGGATGAAGAACTCTTCATCTTAAGGGGGTATTTATAGGCCAACCAATGGCGAGATGAAGCAGTGGTAGGCAAGTGTAAGGTCGAGATTTGGGCAAGTGTCCTTATCCGTCTACTACACAAAAATATCCTACCAACTCACTTGACAAAAAAGCCATTCAATCGTCCAAATGGGCGTCTCCGTCCACCAACTAGAGGGTGACAAGTGTCGCCTCTCGTTAATCCAAAATGTTCGTCTCTCGGAAAAATCCATAAAAATAATAAATGACATAGCGGAATTTTCCTTGCCATGAAAGTTTTGTAAAGCGTTTCGTCGAAAACGATTCTTTTTGATAGGTGTGCCCAATCTTTTCGTCGATGCCTAACGCTTAGGCTAAACTTTTGTGCGTATGCCTCGCGTACATACTGCGAAATACGGGGTATAACATTCGCCGCAGAACTTTGTGGAAGACATGTTCTTGGTCATGACGCTAACGGCGATCGATTATCGCTATGGGAATCTCGCATACGATAACCCCCGATCACTGGACATCGTCGATGGTGCACCCTAGATAGATCCGATACATCTCGCCGGCATAGAAACATGAAACACCGGATGCACGCCTCCGGATCGGACGGCGGATCCGACTCGTAGGCAACCTTGCCTACCTGCGGACAATCGATAGGGCCCGATGTACCTTGGTGAGTTTCCCTTTCTTCCGAATCTCGTCACACCCTTCGTGGGTGACACCGAGAAAACCCAATCATCAACCTCGAACTCCGGATCGCGGCGGCGATGATCTGCGTATGACCACATCGACTCGAGTGTCGATGAACGCTCTGGATAAGCTTCACCTTATCCACTGCTGCGCACCAAATCTGGTCCCACTAAGCGTACCTCCTACATCAAACCAACCTATCGATCTGCACTTCCTCCCGTACAAGGCCTCGTAAGGCGCCGTCGAATCTTTGGGTGGTAGCTATTATTATATGCAAACTCAACTAGAGGCAAATGATCCTCGGCTACCACGAAGTCGATAACATAGGCTCATGACATATCCTCGAGAGTGCGGATAGTGCGCTCTGCTGTCCGTCTGCTGTGGATGGAATGCGATTACTCGGCTCACTGCGTCCTAAACCCTTACGGAAAGACCTCGGAAGTTAGCCGTGCGGGCTCCTGCATGCGATATGATCGAAATAGGGACTCCATGCAATCGGCGATCTCTCGGATGTAAAGTCGCATAATCTCGGTAGAAAAAGTCGTCTGACGGGAAGAAAGTGGGCTGATTTAGTCGACTGTCGGCGATAACCCATATAGAATCATGTCTCTACGAGTGCGAGGTAATCCTGTGATAAAGTCCATGTTGATCACCTCGCTTCGGTCGGGATCTCATCGTGCAACAAACCACCAGGCCTGCGGTGCTCTACCTTCACTGCTTGACAACACGGGCGAGCTACGAACTCTGCAATGTCCTCTTGAGCCGTCCCACGATACGGATCTAAGGTCGTGGTACATCTTGGTCGACCACGGATGGATGAAGTAGCAGCGTGTGCTTCTCCAAGAACCTGCTGCGAAGTCACGAAACATCTGGAACCACAACTGCCTCAAACCTTAGCACTCCATGGTGCTACCTCAAAGGACCGCTTCCCTCACGAAGAAGCGGTATCGATACAGCGTCGCAGGATCATCAAAGCGTTGCCTCTTGCCTCGCCGGCGATGGAAGACTCGGCAACCTCTCGAACTTGAACTCGCGCTATCGGAATCAATCAAGCGGACACCAAGGCTCGCTAAGCGATGCAAATCACGAACCGTACCCTCCTCTCCTGCACATCGATAGGCTACCCGTGACTACGACTAGGCATACGCCTGACGTTGGCCTTCCCGGGTGGTGCAGGATGTCAACATCATAATCCTTGGCGACTCTAACCACCGTCTGTCGTAAGTTCAGCTCTCTGCATTTGAAGATATCTTGGAGCTCTTGTGGTTTGTATAAATATCACATGAACCCATACAAATAGTGCCTCGGATCTTGGCGTGAATCACTGCCAACTCGAATCATGGGTGGGGTAGTTCCTCTCATGCTTTTTAAGGCGTCGGGATAAATGCGCTATAACCTTGCCTGTGCGTCAACACGTATCCCAACGATGCGGCGCGTCCTGATACGACATGGCCGTGCGGACCTGCGGAAGAAGTAAGCGAGGCGGTCGTCGATCTCTCCCGATGGCGGAAACCACGCTCACAAGCATCAGTCCACGAAACTTAGGCGCATACGAGTCAGGCTAGTCAATGGTGCGAGATAGAAGCAAATTTCTCTCGAATCGTAGATAATAACTGCGAGGCCCGAGCTGCGAACCTGCAGCCGGGTAGTAGGTGCAGGCCAACTCGACCGCTCGATCTTGGCGTATCCACGAATACCATCGGCCCGCAATATGCCCGAAAAGTCACGAAGCTAACCAAAACTCACATTTGGAAAACTTGGCGTATAATGCTGGTCTGGAGAACTCGGCCGCGATCGCCGAATGCTCGCATGCTCGCGCTCTGGCGAGAATAAACGAAGATATCATCGATGAACACTATCTGCGTGTCCAAAAATGGTTTGAACACTCGGTTCATCAAATCCATAAAAGCGCGAGCATTGGTCAAACCGAGCGACATAACCACGAACTCGTAGTGCGTCACAGTCAGGAATGCGATCCTAAGGACATCCACCTCTCGACTACACGATGATAGCCGATCGCGGTCAATCTTGGAAAGCATCTCGCACCTGCTGGTCGAACAAATCATCAATCACAGGAAGGGGTATCTGTTCTTAATGGTCACCTTGTTCACATGTCCAACACACCGCGCGTCCGTCGTCTTCTTCACGAACAATCGGCGCTCCCGGGAGAAACACTAGGCTGATGAAGCCGCTTCTCCGGCAAATCTCGGTGGTCCTTGACTCTCTCGACTCGGCGGTGCCGTTACGTGGGCGGAATGGAAATAGGTCGAGTGTCAGCGATCTGTCGATACAAAACTCTATCTCCTCTCGGGAGGATACGGAGGTCGTGCGGAAACACGTGCGGGAACTCTCGACTCTGGCCGGTAAAATCGCACAACGACCTCGATATCAAACACGAGCGAGATGGTAGATATACCATGCGCACCGTCTTCCAGCCTTGAGGTGAAATAAACCTACCCACCGGCGTCTGGTGTTCCTCCCACTCAACAGCCGGCTTCGGAAAATGGAACGTACCACTCTCTCTGCGGTCTACGTTGGCATAGCGGAAGCTAACCAATCCATACCCATGATCACGTCGAAATCGATCATGTCGACTCTATCAGTCGGCTGAGGTCCGGCATTGCATAAAGTCCTTTGGCAAGCCCTAAATACCCGTAGAGCTACCACGAATCACCCACGGCGTAGCTACCTCGAAAAGGGTCTATGGACTCGGGCTCTATCCCTATCCTACTAGCAACAAGGAGATATATGGGGCCAGTAGAACCGGATCTATCAAGGCATCCACGTCTTGTCGGAGGCGATAAGGTACTGTGGCGACATCGGTGAGGCCTCACGATCTGCCAGGTTGGACAAGGCATAAATGCGATTCGAGGACCGCTAAAGAGACTGCGCCACGACCTCTGCCGCGACCTGGCGGCCATGAGTACCCACGCCTCAGGCGAGTAGCTGTAGGAGATGATGAGCCGGCAGCGGACCACAGTGGTGAGCCTACCGCGGCGTTGCCCGGTCAGACGGACCATGAAATGACCTGCGGCCACAAGTATAGCAAGCTCGGTAGTACTACGACTCACGAATGGAATCTACCACAGCGGACACAGTGAGCGGACCTCGGTCGGTTAGCACCCGCTACTGGAAGTCAGAAGTCACAGGGGCACGACACGCCCCGAATGCTCTGCTGTCTGCAGCGATGTAGGAGTGCTCACGAGTGGGCGTGGTGCAAACCTGAGCGTCTGCGAGGCCGTCCTCCCGAGAACTACCAAAAATCCGGTCGTCTTGGCACTTACGATCTTGATATCTGTCGACCGGCGGTCTCTGCGCTCGCCGCATCCCGGTGCATGAGCTGCGTGCGGGTAATATCCATTACTGGTGAAGAGCCACGCCCGCGCATGAACTTCGGCCATATAATCATCTGGCGGTGGCGTGGCGATGCACACTGGTCCTCCATATCTGCTACCAATGCGGGGACATATCGAGCCAACGAATCAAACTCAGCGTTGTACTCACTGCAGTCGTCCTCTGCTGTCTCGTAACAAAAACTTGTCGGCGGTGCCCTCGCAAATGCGGAGGCAAGAAGTGAGTAAGAAAGGCCTCAGAGAACTCGTCCCAGTAGGGGGCGCGTGCTCTCCGGGATAACTCCAGTGAATCAAACTGTCACGACCGACCCGGGCGCGGCGGTTCCCTACTGAGCACCCGCCGGTATATATCGAGAATAGCGGAACATACCGCAGCATACAAAAAAACTTAGGCGGTAACCAGCAGCGGGCTGGCGATAAGGCCGCCTTAGTAAAATATACTCGATCGAGAAATAGAAACGGCATTTTCTTTTCTTTTCCCGATCCACAATGTGACTGGACCTCACAGAATAACAACTGCTGGGCGGGGCCCGCGTACCACGAATGTACAACAGGCAATACCGAGGATAAGCCTCGAAATGAAGGAGCTTCTCAGCGGTGACAGTGATCTAAGGCGAGGATCGACAATACTTACTGCGGCGTACGATGGCCCAGGAAGTCGATAACGTGTACCAAATATGTGGCGAAATCTTGTAATAAAATTATAAGTCTAAAATAAGCGGAGACATGTATGATTACTCGATTAGTGCAGTACTGTGCCTTACTAACAATGAGAGTAAATAGAATTATACTTACAATATAAAGTAGGAGGCTCGCGATCAGCGGGACCCCGCCAGCGATGTCGTTAAGCAATCCTATTCTGGGACTATTTCACCGCATAGATCGCGTGGACGCGTGAGGTATTCCTCGCATAAGGTGTACTTCGCGTGGGACTATTTCACCGCGTAAGCCCGTAAGGACTCGCGTGAGGTATTCGCCGCGTCATGGGTAGCAAGTCGGAAGCTTGGTGGTATAACGTCTTGAGGTTTACCCGCGTTTATACTCTTGCCACTGGCGGGTGGTATAGCGTCTTGGGGTTTACCGCCGTTTATACTCTTACCACTAGCTCGGCCGGCCATCGTACATAACATAAGCCTACGGAAACGTAAATCTGATAAATAAGCAAGTTAAGAAATCACAACTTCTTATTAGCCTTATTCGTATACATTCTCATTTAGTTTACTTAAGGCGCTAACATGTCATTATAAAATCCGAATTTAACCCGAAGTACTACGTACTTCTATTCTTTTAAAAATGACTCTTTTTCATAGATAACTTCCAGATACTAATAACCGTAGTATCGAGTCATAACTACTTTTCAAGACAAGTCACGATACCAGAAATACATTTAGGCTTACAAATCAAGTGACTTCTTTCCTTTAAAACCTTAGGCAATTGATGCCTTAAATCAAAGTGCCTTTCAATAAATCAAGCCATTTATCTTTCCATAAAGCCAATATAACCAACTCCCGTAAAGTCGTTATATTCACTTTATGCATTAGTCAGTACAATTTCTATCGAGGACTTATACGTTTAAAGCGAAACAAGTATCGCATATTTTAAAACTCTTGAAGTCCTTAACATACTTAAATTACTTAGGTAAACCACTCTTTAAACTTTCCATAAAACAAGTATCAAAATACTTTGACATGCCAAAGTCTCTTAACTTTGAAAACCGAGATATCCTTAACATTTAAACAAGTGAGTTAATTCCTAACTTTCGATCAACTGGACATTGCAAAATAAGCCAAGGATGTCAAATGGACTAGATTGTCAAAATCTTGTGCGTCTACCGTACTATATCGTGAAACTAGTCATGCTCGAAAGATGGGAAAAGTTCCACATACCTCTTGGTCGAACCAACATCAGTACAAATTCCCGAAGTAGTATGTCAACTATAATATTCGATACGTCCATTTAAGGCCTTACTTCAAGCGTGAGTATTATAAGTGTTAAGTCTCTAAATTCTCGGAAAATCGGACGCACCTCCTTTGTTTTTACTAACTTTGCCACTTTTCCAAGGTGAAATACAATAATCAAACAGCCGATTGGCTCGCAGCAATATAGAAGGTAATCGATGCCGATGAATAACCAAGCGCGATTGGCTCGCAATAATATAGAAGGTAATCGATGCAAATGAATAACCAAACAGCCCCAATTGGCTCGCGATAATATAGAAGGTAATCGATGCAAATGAATAACCAAACCCCGATTGGCTCGCGATAATATAGAAGGTAATCGATGCAAATGAATAACCAAGCGATTGATTGGCTCGCGATAATATAACGATACCAATTCTTATTCAATTTCCATTTCAATCGAATGGTTTAGTATAACATGATATCAAGCGCGATCGATTACAACTACTACAATTCTCGAGTAGGTAAGCGTGCGGCGATTCTAAGTGCTGACCGAAATTGCATTTCAATTTCAAAGGCTAATCGTGTCATTTTGGTTCTAAGCTTCTCTGATCCGTATCAACATCAAACTTACGTAACACGAATCAGCGATCCTTCAACTTATAATAGCGTGGAAACTTCAATTACAAAAAGTAAGCGAAGATTATACCTCAGTGCCCAATTATGATCCAAGATCACAAGTAGCTCCTTAGCGACTTTAGCTCATCCTTTCGGCGTTCCAATCGCTCCAAGCAACATAGAAGCTTAAGAATAACCATCTTCAAGTTCAGCTTCAAAGTTAAATAACCCTTTAGGTTTTCGCCTTGACTAATACAACGCCTCTTTTCAGAAATCTTTATTTTGAGAAAACCTTACAATACTCTTAGGAACCTTGGTTTAAAGTGGGAATTATTGGACAAGAATTGAAAATTTTCCTCTTGAAACTTGTCAAAGCAGTGAGCTTATAGTGAGCAAGACAAGATTTCAATTTTTTTTTCTAAGTGAAGAGAATGACAAAGTCTTACTACTAGTAAGCTTATATAACAAAATGGAAGGTCTAGATTAGTACATATGGATGGCTGGATGTGTTTCACATGGATCTTGCCAGTGGCCGCTTGGACTTTTAGTCAACAATGTCAAGCTAAGTCATTTGCAAGACTTGTCTTCTAACAATGGTCAAATGACCCTTTTGTCCTTGTTAAATTTCGTCCAAGACAACATAAGGGGTGACACGTGTCGCCCTCCCGTTAAATCATAATATTTCGTTTTGAGCAAATCCAAAATTCGATAAATTTTACTCGTCTCGAGCCTTAACATTTGAGTTCTTACGTCGTTCTTAAAAGCGTATCACGGAATTTCGGTGTAACAAAACCAATCATTTGCGGTATCACGCCGTGCGACGGAGCGAATCGCGGACTGGTTTACGAAGCTTTGACGCACTTTCGCGTGATACTCTGCGGCGGCGGATGAACTCCTGCGGATCATCGCCGGTCTCGACGTGTAGAACTCGGCGGGCTCGGCTCGAGAAAATCTCGTAGCGCATGGCTATGCGATCTGGTGAACTACGAGTCTTCTTTGGAGCTGGAACGGCATCCGACCTATCCTCGTGTCTAGCCACGATCACGGCGATGGCGGGCCGTCTCGATAACCCGTCTCGTCGGCTCGGTGGCATTGGCTGTGCAGTCTTGTGGTCTCTGAGGCGGCGCGGCGTCATGGAACTTCGCCGTCTCGGGTATAGGCGGGCACGAGCCCTCGTAACTCTCGGTGTCCTACTAGCGGCTCTCTCGGTTGCCTTGCCGCCACGGGCCGGGGTTGCGTGCAGCGGAGGCGTAGCGTTCTGAGAAAGGAATGCGTTAGAGGTCGACATAACCACGGCTCTACAGGCACGATCTGAGTGAGAAGAATGAAACCAATCCTAAATATCCTATAACCTCACGATTATTGGTGTGGTGCGCGAACATGCGATAATCAAGACTACTAGATCACGATGTAGACACTTTCCGAGATTAAGCTGCTCTGATACCACTTTGTCACGACGATTCAGGGCCGTAGGCGCATACGGGCACCCAGTAGTCGTACATCCAGTGTCGGAATATAAACCTGAACATGAAGCTTGTTGTAAAATGAGATACGGTTTATGTGAGAAAATGTAAGCCCTTTCGGCATATATATATATAAACATAGTTTTGCGTTACATCCCATTTGCAAATAGAACTCTGAACCTCACAGGAAGTAAATAACTATGGCGGGACGAGGCCCGCCATACACACGAATAATGCAAAACTATCTCTGGCAGCGGGAGATCATACCCAAAAGTCGAGCCTCGGAGAAGATGGAACTCGACACAGCGCAGCAAAGGATCTGAGGATGCGGATCTAGCACTGCTTGCCGCTTACTGCGGCATGAGCGCGATCCTCAGAAGGAGTCGATTACAAACAGTACTAAGTATGTGAAGCGTACATGAAATCTTTGAAATCTGATCAAAGTATTTAAAACTATTTGCAAATACTGACGGTTTAAACGCACATAGTGCCACTGACATAAACAAGCGGAATAGATATAATGTATTTGGTCTTTCTGCAGCGCGAATGATCGAAGCAAGGCGATCGCCCGTAGTATCATTATAGTGCCTAGTCTGGACTTCCTGGGCACCGCATAGTCGCCATACGTACCCGCATTTAGGTATTTTCCGACGGTAGAACGCAACCCCTGCATCTCTCCTCGACTCTCGCGAAACCGCATAGTCTCAATAGACCG